>CM038223.1:9671229-9969860 GCA_021442155.1 Cymbidium sinense | reverse complement strand
AATAAAATTTTTTGTCTTTTCATCTATTAATATTGCAAATTTTTAAAAAATAATCCGTTTCTATAGAATGCAAATTTTTATATATAATATAATATTATATATGTAAATATAAAATTTTATATATTAAATATATAAATGCATAAAAATTATATATTATATGTATGCAAATTTCTCAATAGCATTCCTAATTAGGGTTGCAAATGAATCGAGACGAGTTGAGCATATATGTGTTCAAGTTTGAGCTTGTTTCGTATTATCAAGTTTGAGCTCGATTCGAGCTTTTAAGAATAGTGTTCAAGCTTGAGCTTGTTTCATATTATTGAGTTCTAGCTTGATTCCAGCTTTTAAGAATAGTATTCAAGCTTGAACTTGTTTATCATTATCGAGCTCGAGCTCGATTTGAGTTTGTTCACGAGCTCGTTCAAATTGGATTATCGAGCTAGTTAACGAGCAACTCATTTAATAAAATAAACGAGCTTTAATCAAGCCTTAATCGAGCTTATTCATGAGCAGTTTGTTGAGAAATATATATGAGTCGTATCAAATAAAGCTTATTAAGCCTAAAATAATAATAATTTGAGCAATATGTTCACAAACAAACTTTAATCGAGCATGTCAAGCTCTTTAGCAACCTTGTTCATTTAGTCGAATATTTAAAAGTGTTTAGTGTCACTAAATAAAGGAGATCATTACTCTCTTAGTTATACACAAGGAGAGCTTCTAGAAAATTATAGAAGATGAAAAAACTTGGAGCACTCTAGAAGGTTCCACCATATTAGAAAGCTTTGGAGGAGAATGCTTGAGAGGACTCTAGAATGATATGAATACTCTAGAACCGTATATGTTGGAATGTGAAAATCTAGAACCGTATAATATTGTATTCTAGAATATTTTTTTCTAGATTATTCTTAAGGACATGGGGAGGACTATAAATAGATGTCATCACCCCTCCTTTGGAACCAACCAAGAAATCAAGCAAAGATTCAAGCAAGAAGCAACGAAACATCTCGTATTGTAAAGTTCCTTTGCTTAGTGAAATGCTTTCCTCTTTCTAACCTCTCCTCTCTAAGAGATTTGTATTCTAGTCCCGTGTTTAGTGACTTAGCGTCGAGGGAAGAGCGCTAAGGATGACTTAAAAAATTTCTCCGTGACATCAGACTCATTTTATTAGTTAATCAACGACATGAACGAATCTCTAATCGAACCGAGCCATAAGTAACTTGTACGCTCCCATTTCTCTATTCATTCATTACATTATGCAATGCACGACTCAATGCCAATACTCTATTCCTAATTCATTACATTATGCAATGCATGACACAACTCAATGCCCATTCTCTCGTGTTCACAAACAACTATAGATCACATATCATTAGATGAGCTATGTTTAACAAGTTGTTAAAACATAAATAATAATAATAACTCATCCGGCAATATTCTAACCGCTTCTCACTTCAGAGTGCAGACCACAAACCAAAATCCTACTAATTAGATACCTACAGGACAAACCAAGGGTGGCGCAGCTATACCTCATCGGCAGACGCAGGCGTGAGCCGCGGATCCACCCGCGAACTCGTCGTCTTCATTATGAACCCGCTGTGGTCTCCGCCGCCGGGAAAATCCTCCCCATAGTAAACGTAGGCAGCGCCTCCGTGGTTCGTTACATCGAGGCCAACTCGTCCTCCGCCGAGATTCTGAGCAAGCCCATCTTATGCAGCACGTAGAACAGCGGGCCCATCGTCGCGCTCACCCACCCAGTAATCACTAGCATCTACACAACGTTCGCTGCCAGAAGCCTTCCTCTGCCGCCCATAAACAGACCGTGCGGCCCCCCCCGGTCTCCCCGGATAGGCCTCCTCCACGAATTCCTTCTTGGCAAATAGACCGACGAAGAGAACACCCCACGACCCGCATCCGCCGTGCAGTTGAGCGGCCTCGAGGGGATCGTCGTACTGGAACCTCGCGGCGAGAAGTTTGAATCCGATGAGAACCCAGGCCGCCACGAAGCCGCAAATCACGGCGGCCCACGGTTCGACCACCGCACACCCGGCGGTGATGGCGGCGAACCCGCCGAGCAACCGTTGCAAACGTCGATCACGTTCCAGTGTCCTGTTTGGATTCGTTTGGCGAAAAGAGTTGTGAGAGCCGACGTGCATCCGGCGATGGTGGTAGTGACTGCGGTGCGGCCGATGGCGGACCACTGTCCGTGGATTGGAGCCGATCGGGGCCGATTTGACAATAGTGATGAAGGAGCCGGGATTGAAGCCGTACCAGCCGAACCAGAGCATGAATGAGCCGAGGACGACTAGAGTGGCGCTGTGACCGCGGAGGGGGACTGGTCGGCCGTCATGATCGAATCGACCGATGCGGGGACCTTCGATTAGAGCGGCCCAAAGGCCGGCGATGCCACCGACCATGTGGACGACGCCGGATCCGGCGAAATCTATCACGCCAGAACCGAATAGAAGAGAATCGCCTGGATTGCGGTTGGCCGCGGCCCAGCCGTCAGCCGACCAGAACCAATGGGAGACGACAGCGAAGCCGGTGAGGAAGGAGGAGTATATGAGGTAGGAGACGAATTGTGTGCGCTCCGCAATGGAGCCGGATGTGATGCCGGCAGCGGCGATGGCAAAGGCCCATTGGAAGAGGAAATAAGGGTAGTCAAATCCAGGGGATGGGACGGATTTGAGAGCAAAGAAGTGGCGGCCAATGAATCCATTGGAAGGGGATCCAAAGGCGAAGGCGAATCCGAAAAGGTAGTAGAAGAGAGCGCCGGCGGCGGCGTCGAGGACGTTAGTGAGCATGATGTTCATGGTATTCTTGGCGCGGACGGATCCTGCGCAGAGCATCGCGAAGCCAAGCTGCATGGCGAAGACCAGATAGGTTGAGAAAAGGAGGAAGGTCGTGTCCACAGCAGTGGTTATGTCGGCGGTGGTGAGCGCCGCCGCCTCCAGCTTCGAACAGATGTACTGCGCCGCGGCCGTGGCGTTCGCGGACGCACTGGTTGAAAGCAGAGCTGATAGATCAGAGACTGAACATGTTTGATCCGCCATTGAGAAGGGAAAAGTTAAAGCTAGGTTTGAGAGGAAGACGATGAGAGAACGACCGAGGGAGCTCTGACTGCTGCCAGCTTTTATAGACGGGAAAAGTTCTGACATTCATTCCGGTTTGGTACTTCGCAGTTACTTGTGATAGAAAAGGGATGCTCTTTATGAGGTTTTGTTCTATTTTTGAATGAACGGTCAGATGCGTAGGATGGCTGGGATGTTTTGAAAACAGATATGGCACGCGGTTTAGTGTAACGTGGTGCGGGGCACTGGAATCTCAGTTTCCACGGGATTCTGAATGAAACGCGTGGGTAAGGGAAAACGGATTTATATTTTATTTGATTTAAATATAAAAGAATTATATATATATCTATATATATATATATATATAAAATAATTTTATTTTATATTAAATATATATATATATATCTTAAAAATATTAAATAAGTATACCTAATTATAGATATTAGATATATAAATATATAAAAATTATATGATATGTATATAATTTTTTTTAAAAAAATAATTTTTTTTTTCATCCTCCCTTCACACCCCCTCTATTTGATAGATTATTTATGACCGCATTTGAAAATAATTTTATTTTCAGATTTCAATAACATAACTTAAATTTAATTAATAATTATTATATATTAAAATATTTAAATAAAAGGATATATATATATATATATATATATATATATATATATATAACTTAAAAATATTAAATAAGTATATCTAATTATAAATATTAAATATATAAATATATAAAAATTATAAGATAGATATATAATTTTTTAAAAAAAAATAATTTTTTTTTTCATCCTCCTTCACACCCCTCTGTTGATGGATTATTTATGGCGGCATTTGAAAATAATTTTATTTTCAGATTTCAATAACATAACTTAAATTTAATTAATATTATATATTAAAATATTTAAATAAAGGATATATATATATATATATATAACAGAAAATATTAAATATATATCTAATTTTAAATATTAGATATATAAATATATAAAAATTATATGATATGTATATAATTTTTTCTAATAAAATAATTTTTTTTTTCATCCTCCTTCACATTATTTGTTAGATTATTTATGGCATTTAAAATAATTTTTTTCAGATTTAAATAACATAACTTAAATTTAATTAATAATTATATATTAAAATATATTATGTAATATTAATTATAAGATAATATAATATTTATATAGATAATAATATATAATATTTTATAAATAATATATAATAATTATATATTGACCAAGATTATATTTGCCTCACATTTAATTTTTCAAAAAGTAGCTACAAAAAAAGGAGTTGTGTTTGGCTACCATCTTTTTTGTTATTTTTTTAAAAATTTTGTGATAAAAAATTACTTTTGGAAATCAAAGTTGTTAGTATATGATTATTGTCAAAAAGCTGATTTTGAATTTTTTTTAAAAAAAAAATGAAATATTTGTAACGCATACATTAATTTTTCAAAACCTATTTTTTATAACATTTTATATTCAGATTCAAAAAAATTTTATTTGACTATAAAAGTCACCTATTATTATGTTATTTAGGTTAATGTAAAAATCATCTGAACTCTACACAATAATTTTTCCTCTGTTTGATGGTGTTTTAAAATATTTTTTCATTTTATTTTAAATGATTCATATATATTCTAATTAAATAGTGTTCTAACACATTATTATATTATATATATATATATATATAATTTAGTTTTTAAAATTATTAATAATAATAATTGTTGTGAAGGAATTTATTATTTTAGTATTTAATGAATACAATAAGAGCAACTTCTCAAAAGATCTAAGATATTTTTATGTGAAAATTAGTGAGAAAAAATAAAAAAACTTTATCTAATTGAAGAGATATCATTAAACATAATTAAGAAAGTGGTCAATACAATATAATATGCATGAATTATGGAAGATATATTTATGATAAAAATATAAAATGCTATGACACACCAAAGTTATCTTAAAAGGGAAACAGTAATACTTTTTCTAGTATATTATGAATTATTAAGTGCATTTTTAGAGGTGGTGGCCTTAATATTGGCATTGGAAGGAAGATTACAAAAATACAATTACCTCTTTGAGTATGTAAGTTGGGATGAACAAAAAAAATAACATATTGTTATTTTAGATTTAATTAATATCACGCAATGTTTATTCATTTACATATATGTAGCACTTTGTTATGCATAAAAAAATATATTTGACTTAAAAAGGTTAGTACAATCATATTTTTGATGTAATATTAAAAATTCAGATATAACCTACGTAAATAACAAAAATTAGGTGTTAAATAAGCAAATATAAGAATTGTGTGGTATGTTTATAAATCAAGTTAATAAAATATCTCAAAAATATTATAATAATTAATCTTTAATTTAATCATAATATAGATAATATTAAAATTAAAGTAGTAATAATATAAAATTAGTATTTTATATTATCCAACATTAATAATTTTCAAGCATGACATTCAAATTTTAGCTAGATTCTTAAAACTTAAAATGTTAGTAAATATTTAGCCAAATTTTATTTTTATGAATATAAAAATTGTCTCAAATGCAAAGCACATTAGATAAAAAGGTGTCTTATGTTACTCCAAATTTCTTAGCATGTGAGCAGTTACAAAGCTCCAACCCTCTATATATGAATTATATGGGTTTGATAATGCCATGCATGGAGGGCAATCACCCTTCTTGTAGTCCTCAAATTTCCTTGATAAGTGACACATTCAATTCAATTAGTGGTCAGTTAGATTGACAACGCTATCTTCGAAAGGCTCCTATGATCAAATTTTGGTGCAGTTACTTTGGTATCTCATCTTAAGATGAAATTTTCAAACCATGGAGTTTGGTGGTCAATGGAAATCAACAAATACATTGTTCAGACAAGCTCAAACGCCCTTGGTGACCTTCAACATCGAGAATTTCAATTTTTTGAGATGAAGAAGTACAGGGAATCACAGAAGACTTGCTCCTGTTTCATTATCGGATGACCGATTTATGACAGTGCAAGTCGGATCTCTCGAAAGAACATATGGTAAAATATAGACTTCTGCAAAATCAAGACATCTTTGCTTGAGTCGACATATATGCCTTATGATGTGATCATGTACTCTCTGATTGATCCAACATTCAAACCAATCATCCAAAAGAAGTGGAGTTTATCGATGCTGAGCTTTTTTGAACAAAAAGTTAACAAGCTCTTAGAAGTGAGATTCATACTAGAAATATATTACTCTATATGGCTAGCAAATATTATCATGGTTAAGAAAGCAAATAAAACTTGAAGAATATATATTGATTACATTGATCTCAACAAAGCTTGCTCAAAAGATAGTTTTTCCCTCCCCGAATTGATCAATTGGTCGATCGCTCCGGCCATCAAATGCTCAATTTTTTTGGATACTTACTCAGTTACAACCAAATAAAATGGACCCAATGGATGAAGAAGTCACATCATTTCAAACATATAAAGGCTTATATTGTTACCAAGTTATATCGTTGTTAAAATCGGTGCTACATATCAGCTTATGAATAAGGTTTTTTAAAGACCTCTTGAGCCAATAGAGGTATATGTTGATGACATGTTAGTAAAATCTTGGAAGAATCATATATTTATGACTTAGAAACATGCTTTAACCTTCTTGATATTACTTTCGACCAAGTGTGCTTTTGAAGTTACGTCGAGAAAAATCTCTTGGTTCATAGTCACTTGGGGCTAATCCCGAGAAAAATCGAGCACTCGAGATATGGTTCCTCAAGAATATCAAGGAAGTTCAACACTTGAATTGATGAATTGTCGCCTTTATCCCGCTTCTAGCCCATTCTAGGGATAAATACTTGTCATTCTTTAAAATATTAAAGGAGCTAAAAATAATAATTTTAGGACCGATGAATGTAAAGCTACTTTGAAAGCAACTAAGAAAATATTTAGCATCTCCACCCTTACTATCCAAGACTATTCAAGGAGAGATATTATACTTATATCTCATTCTCTTCCCACGCAATAAGCTCAATTTTAGCGAGAGAAAAATGCAATATAAGATCAATTTATTATGTCGAAAATTATCTCGACATAGAAAGTCATTATCCACCGGAAAATAAGATGGCTTTGGCTTTAGTTTTCTAAAATTACATCCATACTTCCAAGCTCACACCATCGGTGTTTATACCTATTTACCATTGAGGGTCATTCTACAGAAACCAGAGGCATCTAGAATTATCAAATGGTTTGTAGAATTGGAAGAGTTTAATATTCATTTTTTACCCAGGCCAGACATAAAGTCTTAAGTACTCGCAGACTTTATAGTAGAATGCATTGTCCCTACTCCAAATGAGCTATCTATTATGCCCCTTTCATCTCCTCAATGGACCCTCTATGTTGATGGAGCTTCAAGAAATACTAGTGTCGGAGCAGGAATCTTACTTATTGTCACGACCCAGCCCAGGAGCTTGGAATACCAAGGCGGGAACAGACGATCGGACGGATAAAATAAAATATTTCTTAACATTTCCAATCATAAATAAAATCTCCAATCTCCAATCATAAAAGAGCCACTAAAAATCATAAATAATTATACAATTTGTCCATACTTAAATATTCTAACAAAATTCAGGAGAAAATACACTTTAAACATAACTCAACATGACATAATTACCTAACTCCTGAAGTCCCTCTATGGCAGTAAACATGACTTTCCCTTCTATCAGCCATTTAATTAGTAGGATTACCTAAAAAAGATTAAGCAACTAACAAATGAATATAATTCAGTAGGTCAATTATGCTATTACACTATAGTAAACAAGAAGAAAGAACTAGTATGCATGCCAGTTTTCTGCTATCACAGGTACATAAAAGAAATATGCTCAAACAATCAAACCTATGGGAGGTAGGTATACATAAACATTTATCAGTAGCATATGGGGGTCGATATACATAAACATTTATCGAGTATATGGGGGATATATAAATATTTATCATATAAACTTTTACTTTTTACTTTTATCATCCTTCCAAGAGTCACAGTTGAAATACTCATTCAAAGAACAAGTATCTATTACCATTGTCATTTGTCAATTTCATTGGCCCTTTTGAATTATTTACCAATTTTATTAGCCCTTTTGAATCATTTTGTGCACAGGAACATTACGTCCTCAGCTAGTGCCATAAGGGGGTGAACTCCAATTTCAACATACACATTCATAGCATACAATTATACCACTATGGACATTAATTCATGATTAATGAAATGAACTTTATAAAATGATAACGTACAATATGATCAGATTCATGTTATTATCCAACATGAAGAAACAATAAGTTACATCAAGCTTTAAGAAAGAAGGAAAAATCATCACAACTTGCAGTACATGAAAAACTCATAATCATATGAACATGTGTTTCATCATAAGAAATTAAGATATTTTTACCATAAATGTAAGAACATAATTACCCACTTTAACTTGCAATTTTCTCTTGAATCTCCTTTCCTTTAATGCTTCCTTCCTTAATTGAAATTCTTATAGAATCAAATATTAATTTAATCAATACTCTTGAACCTCCTTACATATAAGCATAGGTTTAAGATTTTTATTACATTTGAAATTTTTTTCGTATGTATGTGGGTTTAACACTTAATTACTTAACTGTGATTCATCCCACATATTCCCAATTTACATTTCTTACTTAAATCTATAGACCCTAAGTCAATTTATAAACCCTAAATTAAACTTGAAATAACATTAAAATTGAAGTTAATAACATTAAAATCAAATTTTAATTAAAACATACTTAAATAACTCATTTACTTACCTTGTATCTCTCGGTTTGCTAAGGACTTGTTCGAGCTTCTTCCTCCTCACACGGTCCGAACACCGGTTATCTCCTCACGCAAGAGCTTCTTTGCCTTGCCCCGTCGCTTTTTTGCACGCGACGCGCGACGGCTCTTCCATGCTCGATCCTCTCTTCTCACACTTTGACAACGCACGGCTCGACTTTATTCTCAAGACGCTCTGGTCGTCTCCTCCTTCCTACCGACAAGACTGCAAAATTAAATCTCCTTGTCCTTCACTCGACGACGATGCATCTAGAACGAGTAGCCTTCTCCCTTCCTCTCTTTTGGGAATTTGGTTTCGCGACCCAAACCCTCCTTTGAATCCCTTTCTTTCTGCTATAAGATAGTTATCCTTTTTTCCGATTATTACACTCATTTCCCCAGATACCTTAGGACTTTTTTACCTAAAATTCTCAATAAATATGAGGCTCTCATCATGGGGTTGAGACTTACCATCGTGGAAGCTCAAAACATAATGATCCATACGACTCTCACTTGTCGCTCTCGTTGAGGGAAACTTTAATACTCATAATTTCCAGACAATACCTCTTGGTGAAGTCATTTCTTGCCCATATCAAGACACATCAAATCATTCACATAGAGAAGAATACTGTTGATGCTCTACTACCACCGCTAGATCTATTTAATAGAATGCATGTTGAAAATATATTTTTCTAGTATCCAAGGATCATGGGTAATACAAGTAATTAATGAGATGAAGGAACCTTCATGGATGGACCTCATCATATCCTTTTTACAAGAAGGGATCCTTCACGAAGACCAACCACGCAACTCGTCCAAGATAAGTTGCAAACTTTATTATTATCAAGAAATTATACAAACGAAGCTTTTTCTCATACACCTTAAATGCCTTCACCATCGAATGCATGCATTAGGTTCACTGGATATATGGAGAATACCTAAAGAAGCGCTAGCCTTAAATTATTATAAAGGCTAGCTCACGGCAAGACGCATTTTATTAGCCTCCTTCATCCTTACCCTAAGTTGTTTTCTAAAAGCACATCTTTATGATTTAATTTCTTTTAGTGAATAATTTATTGAATATTTTATTAATCCTAATTTTATGTTAACTAAAGAATCATAGTTAACATGAAAGAAATCTTAGGATTAATGTGGTTGAATTACCATAACATAGAGTATATTGAAACATTCCTTTTCATCACTCATAACATGCATATGATTTAACACAAGATACCTATACATGCAATACATTTTGGCATACTTAAATGACTATGAATGCATACATTTGGTAGTAAAGGGGACTTTCATTCTCTAATCAAATACATATATACATTTCTCTAATCAAATACATATATATATGTATAAAAGATGTAAGCAAGTACGTGCACTTATTTAAACCAGGGAAGTGAGATAATCAAATAACCTCCTTGGGGCTACTTAAAGCCTCGTATTCCCGAGATGTACAGACTATATACTTGCTATCTTAAATACATATGAATATATATATACAACTATATGAATGAAAATCATTCAAAAGATTATTTTTTTTGGTTGAATTATTTATATATAAAGTAAGGCTCTATCTAAATTCTAATACAAATATACATAAGAATGAAATTAAATAAGTACGTGCCTTTATTAATCAGGAAAGTGAGATAATCAAATGAACTCTTTGGGACTACTTAAAGCCTCGTATTCTCAGAATGTCCAGACTATATACTTATCATCATTCAAATATATGTAGATCCATACATGAATATAAGAAAGAAAATACTACCTCTACATGCTTAAGCTATAAACACATGCAAATCATATATATATATATATATATATATATATATATATAATATATATATATATATATATATATATATATATATATATATATATATATATATATATATATATATATAATATAATATATATATATATACATATATATATATATACATATATATATATATATATATATATATATATATATATACAATATATATATACATATATATTGGTGTGTGTGTGTGTGTGTGTGTATTCATAATTACTATAACTTAAATGCTATTATTAATTTATAGCTTTTGAAAATAAATTTTAAATTTATTAGTGATAATAGCCACACATCTAATAAGATTAAGCCAACACATTCAACTCTATATAAGTAAATTTTATTTGATTTTAAAAATATGAATGCATGATATCACATAACATACAACATTTAAGGTAATTGAAAATAAATAGTCAAACATCTCTACATAATTCATTCAACTACACTAATTCCTAAGGATAATCACATTAAATAAAATCATCTAAAGAAAACCAAAGCTTCTTATTAATTTGATTTTGAATTTTAATTAAACTTAAAGAGGAGAGATCATTTGTTGTTTTCCATCCCATTCCCATGTTGGTAGTTTTAATATATTCAAGGAAAGATAATTAAGTGGTTTTTATAATTTAATTAGGTTCAATCATTAAACAATTCTTTTAATTACTCTTTCCTATATTTTTTTAAAATTTAATTAACCATTTAATCATGAGCCACAAATGATATGCACTTGAAGAAAATATAATTGCAATGCTCCTAAAGGGCCTAATGAAATTGGCTAATGAGTAGAGATTAATTAGATTAAAGAATCTAATTAAGTACTTTTATGATTTTCCTACACTTATGGGCTAATCATAATTTCATTAAGGGTCTTTATGTTATTGAACACATAAAGAGGAACATTTAATTTGAATGTTAATTATCGATCTATTATCATTTCAATTTGATTTAATTTGGCCATTAATTACTTGATTAATTCCTAAATCAAGTCATAAGTTAATAAAACCCTCCATGGAGAGATAATTAGGCAAATGGCTAGGGAAGATGCCTTAATCATTTACTCCAACCAATCTCACTGTTAACAACCACTAATTATCATTAATCATTGAAATTTCAATCTTTTTAATTTTAATGAGGATTAATTTGATTAAGGAGGGTGATTAAGCTTAAGATTTTAAATTCCTCTAATTGCCTACCTAATAAATCCTAAGAAAAATTTGGGAGGTAGGACATCCCAAGGAATCAACATGTCAAGCTTGGGATTAATTACCTAAATAATTAGAGTTTAATTAAGCAAATTAAAGTAATATTCAAACCCTAATTAAGCCATAATTATTGTTCAAATTTAAATGGAACCATTTTTATTAAATTCTATTATGTTTAACCTTTCCAAAATGTACTTATTTGTATGTTTAAAATTTTCTACAATTAGTTAAGATTTTATGAAGTTTTAGAGCAATTAATCACATTTTAAACCCTAATTAATCCTTAATCCTGATGGCATGCAGGAGGCTGACGTGGCAGTGCTTTCCTCATGGCATCGCGTGATTTGCCATTAAATTATCCGACGTAATTGCTGAGTCAACGCTAGCAGACGAGCTTTCATCCCCGTCATTCGATCTAAGATTAGACGGTGGGGATTAATCCAATGAATCCTATAGAAATTAAACCAATAAATTTAGCAGATTAATCACAACCGTCCATTCTAATCAAGTTAATGGTGGTCATCGTCCCTCGCGATGGAAGAGACACCATCCACCCTCCTCGATGAGCTCCTGAGCTCGAGGCTGGATCGACTCCAAAAGCTTTAGGAAAGAAATATAAATGGATCTAACAGTGGAAATCACACGAGAATACAAAATGTTTCAGAAAAGACCAACTCTTAAGGCTTTTTCTACGATTTACCAAAGTTTACCTCATGGGAGCTTAGGACCAACGGTTTATTGACCGAGGTATCTTCGTCTTAAAGAGATAAAGTCCTACTGAGAAGTTCAAGCCTTGATTCTTCATTGGTGGCTGTGTGGACCAAGCGTCGTTGGAATCCTCACCAAAGTTGGTCTTAGGATGGTCTCCGGTGCTTGAATCAATCAGGAATCTTTTCATTCTTGATTGTCAGAGTTAGGGGAAAGTGTGGGTGAAGTTAATTTTAGAATGGTTGAATTTAAGTGGAGTGGGATGGAGTGGATGCTCTGTTCCTCTCAGATTTGGTCTCGCTAGTGACGGGGAGGCCAGGGAAGTTGAAAAAATGCTCGAGAGGCTCGTCTCAACTCACTTATGCTCTGAGAATGCTTGGATCTGAGTTGGAATGATATGGGGAGGAGTATACTCCTCCCCTCACCGCCTGATTGGTCACACCTGCAGCAGTGACTACTCCGAAGGATGCTAATGACCCATTAGTGGGTGAGTGAGGGAATGTGTCATGGCGAGGTGGATGTCCTTCCTTGCACAATGGGACAAGGTGGGTTAGCTCACCTCCCTTAACTTTGGCTAACCCAACTAGCTTTGGGTCGCTATAAGGGTCAAGGGTCAAAACTAAGGTAATGGCGGCAAAAGGAGGGTTTGATCAACCAAAATTAGATTGTGTCTTATGTGGAGTGATTTACCCAATGAATGGGTCAATTAGAGTTTGGTTTAGATTGGTTTGATCGAATCCCATGGTGACCCAAGGATGATTTAGCTAAGTTTGAATGGGTTTTTGGTTTGGTTGATTTGGCTCAATTTAACCCATATAGTCAAATTAGGCTAAGTTGCAATTGGTCAAGTCAAACCATGGGTTGAGATAAGTTCAAATGATGATTTGGGATGTTTAGAAACAATTGGTTTGATTTGATTTTGAGTAGATTCGAATTTGACTTATGTGGATTCATATGGTCAAATAAGAATTGACCAATTTGTCAAAATTGACCAAATTGACTTTAGGTGTTTAGTTCAATTGATCATTCAAAGATGATTGTAGGTTTTGATTTCAATCAATTTGGATTTAGAAATGATTTAGACCTTTGACCAGGTCAATTTGGGTTAAATGGGTCCATTGGGTTGACTTAGTAAATTGTGTTCAACCAAGGGTTTGATCAATAAATCAATTTGTAATAAAATTAAGTCATTGGTTGTAATCAATTTGAGTTAGATTTAATTTGTCAATTTGGCCTTTCAAATTGGGTCAGACAATTGAGTTTTGGGTCAAATTGATGATGCTATGTTCAAAGATCAATTTTGAGTTAGTAGGGATCATTGGTTTCAGTTGGTTTAAATTGGAATGATATTTGGTTCAACTTGGTTCATGTAGATTGATTGGGCCAACTTGGGTCAAGTGATTAAATTAGCTTAGTTTGACCCAATTGGTTGTAATTGGTCAATCAACGATGATCAATAATCAAAATAGGAGATTTCGGATGGTTTGGTTCAATCTAATTTAGGTTGGATTAGAGTTAGACTCAAATGAGTCCTTTATGTCACTTTGGGTCAAGTGAACCTAATCAGTCAATTGTGTTGGTTATGGGTTGAATTAGGTTGAATTGAGTTTGATAATTGATTTGAGATTGATTAATGGCTTTGATTGCAATTGATTTGGGTTTAATTAGATTTTGGCTCATTTGAACATTTTGGGTTTAAATGGGCTAGCTTGGATTAACTGAATTGATTTTGATCAATTGGTTTGATTGTAGCTTTTGGTAGAGTTTGGAATGAAGGTTTAAATGATTAGAGTACTTTTGTAAAAATCCATTGATTGAAAGAATTTTAGTTAAGTCCATAGGATTGAATGATTGTAGGATTGGTATAGGTGGGTTTAAATTATTTGGCTTAGAATTTGGGTAAGAATTGGGATTCAATTGGGATTGGTTTTATTGCTTGAGGTTTGGTTTTGCATTAGATAAGCATAAGTAATGAGGGTAGGCTTCTTAGATCCTAAACATAGCATAAACCTAAGCCTTCCTAAGTCTCTGGTTTGAGTGTTTACTCAGAGTAGAAATATCTTACAAGAACCTATTGTTTAGAATACTCCAGATCTAAGATGAGAAGATTGAATCCTCACTCCAAAAAGTCGGTCAATAACTCTAAAATATATTTTTTTTTTAAAGTTATATAAATCTAATGTGACGAATTATGCTTAATGTAAACATCAAATTAAAAAAATTAACAATTATTTCACTGAATGAAATACATAACAAAAATCACTAATATAATTTCATACAAGAACATATCGAATTTAATGATTGTTCTATATATATATATATATATATATATATATATATATATATATATATATATATATATATATATATATTTTTTTTCTTGACAAAAATATATTAATTCTTTTTAAATGAATAAATCAAAATTACATTCAAATTTATTTATATGTAAACTTGTGTAAATCAAAACATAATTATCAGTATTAGTATACATAAAACTTTAAACGAATGCAATTAATGATTCAAATGTGTGGCATATGGCCGTATCTCATTTTTTCCTAATGGGCTGAAATATATATATATATATAATCTATAATATATTACTCCTCGCCAGAAATATCCTTTAATTACTATTATTTCACACCAAACTAAAATTTATGCGTTTATCCCAAAATCCAACAATAAGAATTGAGAACAATATATAAACAATTAATGTAATTAACCGTGAAAAGCATTGATCACAGATTACCACAAAGAATGAAAAATCACAAGTTCTTAAATCGGGCTCTGATACCACAGGTAAGATATTTTCATATTCATTAAAAATATTTTTTTAATCATACAAACAATATAATTGCACAAATTTTTTTAAATCCAAAATCTTGAACAAAATGATTTTCACAAAATTTTAATTAAGAAATAAATCATGTATATTGATTTGCCATGAATCTTTTCAAATTTGTGAAACTACTCTTAATCCACATTAAAGGATAGAAGAGACAAAGTTTTCTCATGAAGACTTTATTTAATCAAATGGTATAAATAAATCTCTCTTGATCAATAATATTTAAGTATATAATTAATTATTAAATAATGAATTGAATAATTATTAATAGTCTCACTTCATGATTAATTAAATAATTCTTATAATTAATCCTACAAATGAATGAATACTATATATGAATTTCAAAAATTACCAAAATCTAATGCCAGAATTATAATCAATCAACGCTTATTATCAATCGACTCTTAAACATGGAGTGTTTATAGTCAAATCGAAGTCTTGACGATCTATCTAACAAGCTCAAGATCTCATAATTTCACTTCATTTGAGCATTCAAATATACACAAAATACATCATATGATCAAAGAATCATTTTGAGCCGTCAGATGGAGAGAGTGGTTCGATTTTGCATGTATTTACAGACGCCACTCCTCCAATCTATAAATAGCCTCATTTTTCATATGATAGAAGCAAGAGGAGAGAGAGCTCTAAAGCTTGAAAATTCTCCAAGCATAATCGTGCCACTCGACGGCCACCGACCACCGCTGGTTGGTTAACCATCGCCGCTGGGCCGCTATCACTCGGTTATCACCGCCGGCTACCACGATTATCGGCCGCCATCTCGCCGGTTATCGCCGCTCGCCATCATGACTACTGACGCTATTCCACCGTCATTGCCGCTACTTGCCGCCATACCACCCACGTTTTAACTACCACGCTGGCTACAGCTTTACCGGGCCGGCACCACTAATGATCGTTATTGGCCACACTTCATTGTTTCATCATCATCACTAGAATCATAACTCAACTGATCAGTAAATTGTTGTTAATTCTGGATTTATCAGTCCCCTTCTAATATATAATTCGTAATCGTTATCTAAAAATTTTGTACTAGAACATACATAGTGGAAGATTTCTACGACTAGCGGTTTTTCCCTCTTTAGATTTTTCACATAAAATTTGAGTTTTCATTCACTCTTAAATATATGTGTGTCTTTGAATTTCACAACAAGGCTAAGGTGTAAACTTTCACTCTATCAGAATCGATTTTCTATATATATATATATATATATATATATATATATATATATATATATATATAGCATAAAAAGTTTTGTACATATATTTATGTATCTAATACAATCTTTCAATGTACATAAATAACACCCACACTTTTAATAGCATAATAATTAAATTTTTAAATAAAATTCACATTTTTATATATAGAAAAAAATGTTATATTTATAAATTTAAACTATAAGTAATAAATACTAAATTTATAAAAATTGTGTGCTATGTATGTAAATATCTCTTAAAATAAATATATTTATTTGAAAAAAGATAATCTAATGAACTCTTTTAGTGATATAAAGATATGTCTTTCAGAAGTATTAAATATGAGAATTTCTAAATTAAGTTATAACAATTATACAAATAATGGCTATATATTTTGACAAATAAATAATGATAATAAGGAGAGATAATGATGATGAACTCGAACTTCTAACTCTCTCTCAACTTTCTTCCAATCCTCCCCATCATAATAAGAATGGGGTCATATTTATAGGATTCAGATAGGAATATTTTGGTCATTATAGCCAAAATCTCAAAACAATCCATCGGACGATTTGTATCGATCCATTTGATAATATATAGTTTTTTAGTGATTTAACCATTCAAATGATATTCGATTTAAGTAATCTTAGACTCGTTGGATTTGTCTTATCGAGCTGCTCAATCTAAGACATCAAATTGGAAGTCATTTTATCATCCGCTAGATTTCATTTTCATGTAACTTTTGAGCTTCATTATTTGAACTCGATTTTACCGATTCTAGCATTATTGGACTCATCTTATTAAGTCGGTAATTTGATTAAATATATCTTTAACTTGAAATGCTTAATTTATAAATTTTATATATCAATAGACATTTAGAATAGCTATTAAGAGTGTGTATTATTTAGATAAAGGTTAAAAAAAGTATCAAATTAATCATATTTGATTATTTTTGTTTATTTGTTAAAACGACAGTTTATTTATTGACAGTAATTGTATTTTTTTTTAATTTTTAGTTCTTTGTTTACTTTTTTGTTTTTTCAAATCAAATTATATTATTAATCAATAAAACTATGTAAATAAATAAATGATACAGATTGACGTGAATATTATTTATTTTATATGTTAAATTTATAATTTTTAATAAAAATGATTTAAAATTAATTACATTTTTAGTCATTTAAAATCTAAACAAACTAAGCATAGTAAAGCTTAGTTAAGTTTAATTTAATTTAAAATAATAATAATTTAACTAATCCATAAATTAAATAATCTAAATCGACCAAAATACAAATTTAATAACTGCACTATCCCAGTGGAGATTTTATACATTAAGGTATATATATTATAGCTAATGAAGCTATAATTAAAAGAGAATTAAAAGCGATATAATTAAACAATGATAACGAAAATTTTATTAGCTACAAATAATTTGATGCGAATGTTTTCTATTTTATTCATTTATAATTTTATTTTCCTTATAAGAATTAGTATTTTTTAAATATTTTAAATTTGATATAATTAAACTAATTTTAACTATTAATTAATTGAGAAATTATTTTCTGATTTGAAAGCTTTATGTTCAACTCAATAACATATATATAATCAAGCAGGCTATTATAAATTAAATTATATATTATCATATTATATATAATTAATAACGTATATATACATCAATATATAACAACGATACATATCACAATAATGTTGATGATTGATACGAAGATTTACATCTGACTTCACACATAATAATTTTTTAATTAATTAAATTCAAAAATCTATTCGTTGGCAAAACATGGATGAGGAAGATTGATTAAAATGTATGTGGTGAAAATTATTTTCATCAATAAAATTTTTATTTTTAAAATGAATTATAATTATAATTTCATTTGTCATTCAATAATATTGTAATGTCATTACACATCAATTACAAAAGGTAGCACAATACTACTCTTTGATTAAAAGTGAGAAGAAAATTATAAATAAAATAAATAAATAAATCTTTCACAATATTAGTCAAAAAAAAAAAATTTTGGGAAAAATATTATTAATTTACATAACTATCAAAAAGTGCAACGTATTATACTATTTACGAACACATTATTCTAATCTAGTTTAGGTGACATGTGAAGTTCAATGTTTATTGATGTGATAAGGCGTTAATTTTAGTCTAAAAATTGAAGATCATTCGAAAATAGAATCAAAATTTGAATTAATTTAAACATATTGAGCTGATCTATGAGCTAAAATTTAGATCAAATTTTTTTTAGAACAGATCCAATCAAAATTTTTTATTATTAAAAATAATTTAAATTAATTTATAATCATTGTAAATATATAATAAAATTATTTATCAAATTAAATTTATTGATTGTAATTTATAATCTTTCAATATATTTATAAATATAAATATTATCTCATTGAAAATCTTTTATTTAATGTACTAAATTCAATTTATATAATTTTAAAAAATTATTTTTATTAAATTCAGCAATTAGAATGAGTTGACTAAAAAATCAAAATGAGTCAACTTAAAATCAATTAGAATGAGGAGCAGCTTGAAATTAAATAAAACATCTCAAAAATATTTAGTTTTAAAAAAGAAAAAGTATGTATGTATTCAAGCTTGAACTTGTTTAATATTATAACTAGCTCGATTCGAGCTTTTAGAATGGTGTTGCTTGAGCTTGTTTATTATTATCGAGGAGCTCAAGTTTGTTCACGAGCTTTCAAATTGGATTATTGAGCTCGTTAAAGAGTAGCTCATTTAATAAAATAAATGAGCTTTAATCAAGCCTTAATCTAGCTTGAGATATATAGATGAGATGTATCAATTAAAACTTATTAAACCTAAGAAAATAATAATTTAAATAAAAATGTTCACAAACAAGTCGAGCTCCTTAGCGAGCTTGTTCGTGAATTTTAAATAATAATATTCATGAGCATGAATGAATTAAACGATAAGATGTTTAAACTTGTTCATTTAGCAATCGAGTATGTTCGGTCCATTTCAAATGCAATATATTTCATTAATGAAATTCAAATTTATAATTTAGTTTATCTTTTATGTATTTAAAATTTATTCAAAATAGAAGATTTTAAAATGCATAAAATATTTTACTATATCGAATCTAAAATATTATTAGATCTTTGAAATAATCATTGATACATTAAATAGAAAAATGATCATTAAGATTAATTACTATTTTTTATAAATAAAAAAATGAGTATTAAAAAAAATTAAAAAATATCTCATTTCTAAAATTACTATTTTTTTATTCAAATCAGCAAAAATTCTAAAATATGAAGAAAGAATAATAAATATTAAATAGTTTCCAGCATATTTTATATAATTCTATGAATAAAAAATTTTATTTATTTTGATTTTAGATTTGATTTATGCAGTGTTTAATTTTGTAGCTTTTGTTGATCATTAATTCAAATTAGAAAAGAATGAGGTTCTGACAATTTTGAGATTTAATTATTCAGATTTGTTTCAGTGATTCTCTACTCATATGTTCATTATATATAGAGTTCGATTGCATATATCATATTCTGATTTATCTCTGCATTTTGATTTGTATTCTGATGCATATATCATGATTATAATATTTTCATCAATTTATTTTTAAAACACTAAATTTTTTTAATATTTTTAAAAATAATTATCATTATAAAATATATTTTTTTAAAAATTAAAATATAAATAAAACAACATAATAATAATAAATAGAATAAATAAAATACAACTGATGTCAAATTTATAAAATTATTTATTTATCTAAAATAGAATGGATATGCACTTTTTTTTTTATTGTTTTCATAATAGATAATTTGAGAATAAGTCAATAATATATATTTTAAAGCTTTAAAAACTCTCTAATTTGTTAAAATAAAAATAATTAAGAGCAATTTGAGATTACTTAATTTCTTATTTTATTTACTTAATATACATTATAAATATGTATATATATATTATTTTTATTTATTGATTATTTTCCTGAAGAATAATCATTAAAAGCTTCATTAGTTACTTCCATAAATAAAGATTTGGTATGAACAAAAGAAATGCTGCTAATCACGTTCTTAACAACCTAATTTAGGATTGATTAAGAATAAAATATCAACAAGAAAACTTTAATAAAAAAAAATCAATTAGCATTCATTTAGTATTCAATGCAAAATATGGCAAATAACAGCTGTTTTTTCCTTTATAACTGTCATAACAAAATAAAGGAAAGGAAATGTATTTGGCAACAATATAAACTTCCAGCCTTTAATTAATTTAATTATATATATATATATATATATATATATATATATATATATATATATATATATATATATATATATAAAACCAGATTCTATAGAATGAACTATTGCAAGTTTAGCTCATTTTTATAAGAGTGAGTTCTGTGATTTATAAAATTTATCGGAACAATGAAAAATGGATTGTCATAACTCATTTTATTGAGTAATGCTTGTTTTAAGTTATATAAGAAATAAAATATTATATCAATTATGATTATATGTTTAAATTTTAATAAAAATATGAGGTAAGAACCAATCTTTTCAACAAAAAGTAAAATAATTATATGAAAACTACTGACTTAAAAAAAACAAAATACTCGTAGTATGGTGATAGAGAGAGAAAATACTTTTATTATAGTGTCAAAATTTGACTTAATAAGTAATTTATTCAAAAATCGAGTTCAAGTTGATCCAATAATTTTCGTCACATTTGAGTCCAAAAAATTGACTTATTTAATTATTCGGATGTATTCGATTGACTTAACCCGAAATTAGCTCGATTTTGACCACAATTAGATTTCGCTTATTTTGACCCAAGAACATTGAAATTGACTTTTACTTGTGAACTGAACTCGATTTTGATTCAATTTCAATACATGTATAAATCATCATTGGCAATCGTCAGAGACGGCTGAAAGTCTATCATATCGTAAAACTCAAATCATCACCCAAACTAACACTCCTACTCCTTACAATGTGGGTCTTTGTATTTAAAATTTATGACATCATTCGTAGTGCAATACTGGCAATCAAGCCCTCTTTTTTTATCTAATCTTCATAAGAACAATGCTGATTATTCTATAGTTCTCAGCATTGTTAATTCTAAACTTCAAGCGAGAAAAGCAAAAGAAATATTAAAAGTCGAGAAATAATAGAGAATAAATGAGAAGCAATAAGATGGATGTACATAATAACCGAATTTTATCTAATATCATTTTTTAACCAAAATTAATATTACATTATAATAATTTAAGAAAATAAACGAAGCAAGAAGGATGTACACAATCATTTTACTAGAAAATTATTGAATTGTGAAGACCAAAGTAGATAATTCAATTCAATTAAAAGTTCAAAATGATAGAATTTTTTTTCAAAATAAAAATAGCTCATAATAATATATCATACAATATAGAGCTTTATAGATCAATCAATCTCTTAATAATCTTTCAAATATCAAACGGTTTTCAAATTATTTTAAAAAATTATTTTGTTTTATTTATGTTTTGATTTGAAAAATATATTTTACATGATAATTATTTTTAAAAATATTAAAAAAATTTAGTGTTTTAAAAAATAAATTCAATGAAATATATATATAGAGGTATATAGAGACAGAGCATAAAGACAGTATAGAGCAGAGAAAATGCAGAGCATGTAGAGCACAGAGGTATGATAAGACAGAGGCAGATAGCAGGTACAGAGAAGACAGAGAGTGTATGACAGAGCAGAGGTACAGCAGATACCGAAATCTCCTAAAATTCCGTAAC
The DNA here is from genome assembly GCA_021442155.1 of Cymbidium sinense. Lineage (NCBI taxonomy): Eukaryota > Viridiplantae > Streptophyta > Magnoliopsida > Asparagales > Orchidaceae > Cymbidium > Cymbidium sinense. The sequence continues at coordinate 9,947,373 of CM038223.1, read as the reverse complement.
ACCTCATCGCTCAAGAGGATTTAGTTACCATCCGAACAACCGCTACGAAAAGTGAAACAAAACTGCAGAGAGTACAAATACAAGAAATCTCCTAAAATTGTCAATACCCTATCATTTTGGGATTTAGTTACCATGATCCAACAACTGCGCTACGTAAATTGAAACAAAACCTCAGCAGAGAGTAGAAATATCAAATCTCTAAAAAATCATGAAAAATAAATATGAAGTCATTACGACAGAGAGTACCGCAAAGAGCAAGACATGCAAAGTCCTCACTGAAAGAACTATTTCCTCAACGCCTCCATTTCCATTCATTCTCCTTCTTCATAGCTCTTTCAGAATGCTTCTCAGAATAAAAAATACTACGCCTCTAAATGAAGATATTTTTAATTTTTCCACAAGATATACTCATTCCCCTAGCCGGGCCGCTAAACCGAAAATAGTGCCCTTTACTGCCATTTTACGCCGCTTAATGTGCCACACATATGATTGGAGTCCGCGACGAAAAGTTTTACGGCGATTATTTCCCTGGCCACCTCCCAATTCCCATCGCCTCTTCCACATTGCATATACCCATTGCGATTATTTTATTTATATTACTTTTTTTTGCATCAAATAAAAAATAAATAAATTCTTGCATTTAAACTTTTTTAAAACAACATAAAATTATTCTAAATATACTACTTTGTTTATGCTAAAGCTTGTTTTAGCCAACAAAACAATGTTAAAAATTAAATAAATAATTAAATCATTAATAACACATCAAAAATATCACTATCATCAACTTTGCTAATATATAATGCAAATTTTTATGTATAATATAATATTATATATGTAAATATAAAATTTTATATATTAAATATATAAATGCATAAAAATTATATATTATATGTATGCAAATTTCTCAATAGCATTCCTAATTAGGGTTGCAAATGAATCAGACGAGTTGAGCATATATGTGTTCAAGTTTGAGCTTGTATTATCAAGTTTCGATTCGAGCTTTAAGAATAGTGTTCAAGCTTGAGCTTGTTTCATATTATTGAGTTCTAGCTTGATTCCAGCTTTTAAGAATAGTGTTCAAGCTTGAGCTTGTTTATCATTATCGAGCTCGAGCTCGATTTGAGTTTGTTCACGAGCTCGGTTCAAATTGGATTATCGAGCTTGTTAACGAGCAACTCATTTAATAAAATAAACGAGCTTTAATCAAGCCTTAATCGAGCTTATTCAGAGCTTTGTTGAGAAATATATATGAGTCGTATCAAATAAAGCTTATTAAGCCTAAAATAATAATAATTTGAGCAATATGTTCACAAACAAACTTTAATCGAGCCGTAATCAAGCTCTTTAGCAACCTTGTTCATTTAGCAAATATTTAAAAGTGTTCAAGTGTCCAACTAAATAAAGGAGATCAATCACCTTAGTATCATAAAAGAGAAAATTATAGAAAGATAGGAAAAACTTAAAAGACAGGTTCCACCATATTAGAAGCTTTGGAGGAAGAATGCTAAGAGGACTATATTAATACTAACCCTAGATCTAGAGGAATAAAGATAACCATGTATATGATTGTATTCTCTTTTCTAGATTATTCCTAAGGATATGGGGCGGACTATAAATAGATGTCCTCATCCCTCATTTGGAACCAACCAAGAAATCAAGCAAAGATTCAATCAAGAAGCAACCAAGTATCTTGTATTGTAAAGTTCATTTGCAAATGCTTTTCCTAACCTCTTCTCTCTAAGAGAGATTTGAGTATTCATTGTTGAAAGTTGACTTAGCCAGAAGAAGAAAGACACGACGGGAAAATTTCTTGACATCATTTATTAGTTAATCAAACGAACATGAACGAGCTCTAATTGAGCCGAGCCATAAGTAACTCTATTCGTAATTCATTACATTATGCAATGCACGACACAACTCAATGCCAATATTATATTCCTAATTCATTACATTATGCAATGCATGACACAACTCAATGCCCATTCTCTCGTGTTCACAAACAACTATAGATCACATATCATTAGATGAGCTATGTTTAACAAGTTGTTAAAACATAAATAATAATAATAACTCATCCGGCAATATTCTAACCGCTTCTCACTTCAGAGTGCAGACCACAAACCAAAATCCTACTAATTAGATACCTACAGGACAAACCAAGGGTGGCGCAGCTATACCTCATCGGCAGACGCAGGCGTGAGCCGCGGATCCACCCGCGAACTCGTCGTCTTCATTATGAACCCGCTGTGGTCTCCGCCGCCGGGAAAATCCTCCCCATAGTAAACGTAGGCAGCGCCTCCGTGGTTCGTTACATCGAGGCCGGCCAACTCGTCCTCCGCCGAGATTCTGAGCAAGCCCATCTTATGCAGCACGTAGAACAGCGGGCCCATCGTCGCGCTCACCCACCCAGTAATCACTAGCATCTGCACAACGTTCGCTGCCAGAAGCCTTCCTCCGCCGCCCATAAAGAGACCGTGCGGCCTCCCCGGTCTCCCCGGATAGGCCTCCTCCACGAATTCCTTCTTGGCAAATAGACCGACGAAGAGAACACCCCACGAGCCGCATCCGCCGTGCAGTTGAGCGGCCTCGAGGGGATCGTCGTACTGGAACCTCGCGGCGAGAAGGTTGAATCCGATGAGAACCCAGGCCGCCACGAAGCCGCAAATCACGGCGGCCCACGGTTCGACCACCGCACACCCGGCGGTGATGGCGGCGAACCCGCCGAGCAACCCGTTGCAAACGTCGATCACGTTCCAGTGTCCTGTTTGGATTCGTTTGGCGAAAAGAGTTGTGAGAGCCGACGTGCATCCGGCGATGGTGGTAGTGACTGCGGTGCGGCCGATGGCGGACCACTGTCCGTGGATTGGAGAGCCGATCGGGCCGTACGATTTGACAATAGTGATGAAGGAGCCGGGATTGAAGCCGTACCAGCCGAACCAGAGCATGAATGAGCCGAGGACGACTAGAGTGGCGCTGTGACCGCGGAGGGGGACTGGTCGGCCGTCATGATCGAATCGACCGATGCGGGGACCTTCGATTAGAGCGGCCCAAAGGCCGGCGATGCCACCGACCATGTGGACGACGCCGGATCCGGCGAAATCTATCACGCCAGAACCGAATAGAAGAGAATCGCCTGGATTGCGGTTGGCCGCAGCCGTCAGCCAGAACCAATGGGAGACGACAGGTAAGCGAAGCCGGTGAGGAGGAGTATATGAGGTAGGAGACAATTGTGTGCAATGGAGTGATGTGATACCGGCGGCGATGGCAAAGGCCCATTGGAAGAGGAAATAAGGGTAGTCAAATCCAGGGATGGGACGGATTTGAGAGCAAAGAAGTGGCGGCCAATGAATCCATTGGAAGGGGATCCAAAGGCGAAGGCGAATCCGAAAAGGTAGTAGAAGAGAGCGCCGGCGGCGGCGTCGAGGACGTTAGTGAGCATGATGTTCATGGTATTCTTGGCGCGGACGGATCCTGCGCAGAGCATCGCGAAGCCAAGCTGCATGGCGAAGACCAGATAGGTTGAGAAAAGGAAGGTCGTCCACAGTGGTTATGTCGGCGGTGGTGAGCGCCGCCGCCTCCAGCTTCGAACAGATGTACTGCGCCGCGGCCGTGGCGTTCGCGGACGCACTGGTTGAAAGCAGAGCTGATAGATCAGAGACTGAACATGTTTGATCCGCCATTGAGAAGGGAAAAGTTAAAGCTAGGTTTGAGAGGAAGACGATGAGAGAACGACCGAGGGAGCTCTGACTGCTGCCAGCTTTTATAGACGGGAAAAGTTCTGACATTCATTCCAGTTTGGTACTTCGCAGTTACTTGTGATAGAAAAGGGATGCTCTTTATGAGGTTTTGTTATTTTTTGAAAGAACGGTCAGATGCGTCGGATGGCTGGGATGTTTTGAAAACAGATATTTTAGTGTAACGTGGACTGAATCTCAGTGATTCTGAATCCAACACTGTGACGAGGTGGAAAATCGGGGCATTTTATTTTACTTTGATTAAATAAAGGAGATATATATATATATATATATATATATATATATAATATATATATATATATATATATATATATATATATATATATATATATATATAACTTAAAAAATATTAAATAAGTATATCTAATTTTAAATATTAGATATATACATATATTAAAATTATATGATATGTATATAATTTTTTCTAAAAAAATTAAAAAAAATTTCATCCTCCCTTCACACCCCCTCTATTTGTTAGATTATTTATGACGGCATTTGAAAATAATTTTATTGTCAGATTTAAATAACATTACTTAAATTTAATTAATAATTATTATATATTAAAATATATTATGTAATATTAATTATAAGATAATACATATTAATATATATAATATTTTATAAATAATATATAATAATTATATATTGACTTAGAGTATATATACAACTTTCTCACTTTTAGTTTTTAGAAAACAAGGAGTTGAGTTTACATCTTTTTTGTTATTTTTTTGAAAATTTGATAAAAAAATTCTTTTTAACCAAAGTTGTTAGATATATGATAAAAAATTATTTTGAATTTTTTTTTTTTAAAAGAAATATTTGTACATTAATTTTTCAAAAGCTATTTTTCTAAATTTATATTCAGATTTCAATTTATAAAAACATATCTAAGCATCACCCGATTTATTTAGAGTTGAAGGTAAAATTACATCTGAACTGCACAAAAATAATTTTTCCTCTGTTTCATGGTGTTTTACTATATTTTTCTTTCATTTTATTTTTAAATGATTCATATATATTCTAATTAAACTGTGTTCTAACACATTATTATAATTATATTATATATATATATATATATATATATATATATATATATATATATATATATATATATATATATATATATATATATATATATATATATATATATATATAAAATTTAGTTTTAAAATTAATAATAATAATAATTGTTGTGAAGGAATTTATTATTTTAGCATTTAATGAATACAATAAGAGCAACTTCTCAAAAGATCTAAGATATTTTTATGTGAAAATTAGTGAAAAAAAAAAAAAAAAACTTTATCTAATTGAAGAGATATCATTAAACATAATTAAGAAAGTGGTCAATACAATATAATATGCATGAATTATGGAAGATATATTTATGATAAAAATATAAAATGCTATGACACACCAAAGTTATCTTAAAAGGGAAACACTAATACTTTTTCTAGTATATTATGAATTATTAAGTGCATTTTTAGAGGTGGTGGCCTTAATAATGGCATTGGAAGGAAGATTACAAAAAATACAATTACCTCTTTGAGTATGTAAGTTGGGATGAACAAAAAAAATAACATATTGTTATTTTAGATTTAATTAAACACTTAAATTTTAAAATTTATATATGTAGCACTTTGTTATGCATAAAAAAATATATTTGACTTAAAAGGTTAGTACAATCATATTTTTGGTGTAATATTAAAAATTCAGATATAATCTACGTAAATAACAAAAATTAGGTGTTAAATAAGCAAATATAAGAATTGTGGTATGTTTATAAATCAAGTTAATAAAATATCTCAAAATATTATAATAATTAATCTTTAATTTAATCATAATATAGATAATATTAAAATTAAAGGAGTAATAATATAAAATTAGTATTTTTTATATTATCCAACATTAATAATTTTCAAGCATGACATTCAAATTTTTAGCTAGATTCTTAAAACTTAAAATGTTAGTAAATATTTAGCTAAATTTTATTTTTATGAATATAAAAATTGTCACAAATGCAAAGCACATTAGATAAAAAGGTGAATGACAAACAAGAGCTAAATCAAACCTTTGTATAACACTTCAAGTTTAATTCAATGATAATATGCTATTTCTATTAATTAGAATAGAAAAACTCTGAATTCTTATCTCATTAGCATTATATATATATATATATATATATATATATATATATATATATATATATATATATACTTATTATAACGATATATATATATATATATATATATATATATATATATATATATATATATATATATATATATATATATATATAAACCTAAGTTATAAAAAGTATCAAAATATTTCTTATTGTAAAATAAAAAAAAGTGTGAAAACTAAGAAAAATATTTAGGCTTGTAGAAATAAAATATATGAAAAAAGTAAAATCTTATACTATAAATACTTCAACAAAAAAAATAAAATTTATTAGTGATTTTAATTGCTACAAAATTTTAAAATTATTGTTGTGGCTAAAAAACTAGTATAGAATAAAAGTTTACTTTGTTGTAAAATCTAGACACACAGATATTTGAAGAATAAATAAGAAACTCCATGATTTTACGAAAAACCCCAAGAAGGGGAAAAATCACGCCTAATAATAAAAATCTCTCATTATGTATATGAGTACAAAGTTTTCCGATAATGGGATTACAATTGTATATGAGAAAGCCTCATAATGGGAATCCTAACCAGTAACACAAGGCGTTGATCTCCTCCATGGCCCTCACATCAACGATGTGAACCACAACCAGAAAAAGAATACACACCATTGAACACATCTCGTGTTAACATTTTGATGGCCATTAGATATGAAGAGACCATCAAGTAGCCACATCCGCTAAAACCAAATTAAAATCGAGCAATATTATCACTTCCATCAAGTCGGACATATTACCGAAGTAAACAACTTAAAGAAGAGATCGAGGCTCATTCAACAGGATATCACGATTTGTGTAATCAATCGACTTAAGAAAACATAACTCCAACCGGGGAAAACTAGGACAATCATCACATAAACAATAAAAAATAATCATCATAGTTGGAGAAATGAAACAATCGCAGAGGATCACTACTATCTAACCAAGTCCTCATTGCTACCTCAAGAACTAGAGTTAAAGAAATCTGTTAATCATTCCATCATTTTAATGACTGGACTTAAAAGGAGTCCAAGTTCGCATCAAGATTCACTTGTCATCAAGGGGATGACCCATGTTATAATGTTAAGAGAATTTTGATTGATAACGGGAGTTCTGTCGATGTCTTATGTTACTCCAAATTTCTTAGCATGAGCCTGGTTACGGAAAAGCTCCAACCCTCTGCATGACCATTATATGGGTTTGATAATCGCCCTGTGCAAGTGGAGAGGGCAATCACCCTTCTTGTAGTCCTCAGAGAATTTCCTCGATAAGTGACTCATTCAATTCAATTCATGGTGGTCAAGTTAGATTCAGCATACAACGCTATCTTGAAAGGCCCTCGATCAAATTTTGGTGCACTTGATATCTCATCTTAAGATGAAATTTCCAAATCCCGTTGGAGTTGGAGTGGTCTGTTGAAATCAATAAATATCATAATCGTGTTACCTAGACAAGCTCAACCACGCCTTCTGACCTTCAACATCGAGAATTTCAATTTTGAGATGAAGTACCTTAGAGGGCTTATAAGACTTGCTCCCTGTTTCATTATCGATGATATTTATGAAATTGATCTCCTAAACGAGGGTAAAATACATAGACTTTGAAAAAATCAAGACATCTTTGCTTGAGTCCCATATATGCCTCGTGTCAACAATGTGATCATGTACTCTCAAGATTGATCCAACATTCAAACCGATCATCCAAAAGAAGTGGAGTTTTATACCGACGCTTCCAGCTATTGAACAAGAAGTTAACAAGTTTAGAAGTGAGATTCATACTAAAAATATATTACTCTATGGTAGGCAAATGTTGTCATGGTTAAGAAAGCAAATAAAACTTGAAGAATATGTATTGATTACATTGATCTCAACAAAGCTTGCTCAAAAGATAGTTTTTCCTCCCGAATTGATCAATTGGTCGATGCTACATCAAATCCATCAAATGCTCACTTTACTTACTCGGTTACAACCAAATAAAAATGGACCCAACGGATGAAGAAGTCACATCATTTCAAACATATAAAGGTTTATATTGTTACCAAGTTATACCGTTCGGTTAAAATACGGTGCTTTATCACTTATGAATAAGGTCTTTACTTAATAATGGAGGTATATGTAGATGACATGTTAGTAAAAACTTGGAAGAATCACAACATATTTATGACTTAAAAACATGATTTAACCTTCTTCGACATTATACCATGTGACTTAACTCGACTAAGTGTGCTTTTGGGGTTACGTCGAGAAAATTTCTTGGGTTCATAGTCACCCACTACGGGATTAATGCTAATCCCTAGAAAATCAGAGCACTCAGAGATATGGCTCCTCCGAAGAATATCAAGGAAGTTCAACACTTGAATTGATGAACTTATCCCACTTAGCCCATTCTAGGGATAAATACTTGTCATTCTTTAAAATATTAAAGAGAGCTAAAAATAATAATTTTTAGTTGACTGATGAATGTAAAGCTACTTTTGAGTAACTAAGGGAATATTTAGCATCTCCACCCTTACTATCCAAGACTATTCAAGGAGATATTATACTTATATCTCACGGTCTTCCCTAATAAGCTCTTTTTAGTCGAGAAAAATGAAATACAAAGATCAATTTATTATGTGAGCAAAATTATCTCTGATATAGAAAGTCATTATCCACTGGCAAATAAGATGGCTTTGGCTTTAGTTTTCTCAGCGTGAAAATTACATCCATACTTCCAAGCTCACACCATCGGTGTTTATACCTATTTACCATTGAGGGTCATTCTACAAAAACCAGAGGCATCTAGAAGGTTAATCAAATGGTCTATATAATTGGAAGAGTTTGATATTCATTTTCTACCCAGGCCAGACATAAAGTCTTAAGTACTCGCAGACTTTATAGTAGAATGCATTGTCCCTACTCAAATGAGCTATTATGCTTTCATCATCTCCTCAATGGACCCTCATGTTGATGGAGCTTCAAAAATACTAGTGTGAGCAGAATCTTACTTATTGACCCGAGCTTGGAATACCAAGGCGGGAACAGACGATCGGACGGATAAAATAAAATATTTCTTAACATTTTCAATCATAAATAAAATCTCCAATCTCCAATCATAAAAGAGCCACTAAAACAAATAATTATACAATTTGTCCATACTTAAATATTCTAACAAAGTTCAGAAAACACACTTAACATAACTGACATAATTACCTATCTCCAAGTCCCTTTAAGTAAACATGACTTTCCTTATTTAGTAGGATTACAAAAAAAGATTAAGCAACTAACAAATGAATTGATTGGGTCAATTATCTATTACACTATAGCAAGAAGAAAGAACTAGTATGCATGCGGTTTCATTTATCGGTACATAAAAGAAATATGCTCACAATCAAACAAGGTAGCATAAACATTTATTATGGGTGGTATACATAAACATTTATCGGTATATGTGGTATACATAAATATTTATCATATAAACTTTTACTTTTTACTTTTATCATCCTTCCAAGAGTCAATAAATACATTCAAAGAACAAGTATCTATTACCATTTGCCAATTTCATTTGGCCCTTTTGAATTATTTTGTCAATTTCACATCATTTTGAATCATTGCGTACATTGTCATAAGGGGTGAACTCTAATTTCAACATACACATTCATAGCATACAATTATACCACTATGGACATTAATTCATGATTAACAGTAAATCAATGAACTTTATAAAATGATAAATGATATGATCTAGCATTCAGTTATTATCAACATGAAGAAAGAAACTATATCACGGTTTAAGAAAGAAAGCAGAAAAATCATCAACTTGCGGTACATAAAAAGTCATAATCATATGAACATGTGTTTCATCATAAGAAATTAAGATATTTTTACCATAAATGTAAGAACATAATTACCACTTTAACTTGCGTTTCTCTTGAATCTCTCCTTTCTTCCTTCCTTAATTGAAATTCCTATAGAATCAAATATTAATTTAATCAATACTCTTGAACCTCCTTACATATAGCTTAGCATAGGTTTAAGATTTTTATTACATTTGAAATTATTTTTCGTATGTGAGGGTTTAACACTTAATTACTTAACTGTGATTCATCCCACATATTCCCAATTTACATTTCTTGCTTAAATCTATAGACCCTAAGTCAATTTATAAACCCTAAATTAAACTTGAAATAGCATTAAAATTGAAGTTAATAACATTAAAATCAAATTTTAATTAAACACATACTTAAATAACTCATTTACTTACCTTGTATCTCGGTTTGGGACCTGTTAGAGCTTCTTCTTTTCCTCCCATGGTCCGTCGCAACACCGGTTATCTCCTCGCATAGAGCTTCTCTCGTCTTGCCTCGGCTTCTTCACGCCGACATACTCCGGCTCTTCCTTCCTACGATCCGTCAGAGGCTTCCTCACACACGCACGCGCTCGACTCTCCTTTATTCTTTTGCGGCCCATCGTTCTCCTCCTTCCTCGACTGCGCTTGAAATCTCCTTATCCTTCCTCATCGGCCACACACCTGCAGTAAGTAGAGCCTTCTCCTTCCTTTCTCCCTCTCTCGTGTTTTGGGAATTTGGTTTCGGTTTGTCACGGCCAACTCCCTTTGAATCCCTTTCTTTCCTTTCCGGTAACCTGCGGTTATGAAATTTCCCTTTTTTTATTATTACACTTATTTCCCCAGATACCTTAGAGTATGGACTTCTAAAATTCTCAACCAATAATATGGTGAATATGAGGCTCTCATCATGGGTTGAGACTTACCATCGATTGTGAAGCTCAAAACATAATGATCCATCTTGACTCTCTCGCTTGTCGCCTCTCGGGTTGAGGAAACTTTAACTCATAATCCCAAGCTACTCAACTTGGTGAAGTCATTTCTTGCCCATATCAAGACACATCAAATCATTCACATATTGCTAGAGAAGAATACTCAAAGATGCTCTAAGCTTCATACCTGCTAGATCTATTTAATAGAATGCATGTTAAGAAAATATATTTTCCTAGTATCCAAGGATCATGGGTAATACAAGTAATTAATGAGACGAAGGAACCTTCGTGGATGGACCTCATCCTATCCTTTTTACAAGAAGGGATCCTTCCTGAAGACCCAACTACTACAACTCGTCTCCGAAGATAAGTTACAAACTTTATTATTATCGGAGATGAATTATACAAATGAGCTTTTTCTGGGTCATACCTTAAATGCCTCTCACCATAGTCCGATTATGCATTAAGAGAGGTTCACTCGATATATGGAGAATACCTAAGAAGAAGGGCTAGCCCTTAAAATTATAAGAGTTCTATTAGCCGATGAAGCAAGACTTGATTTCACAAAAAAATATGTGAGTTGTCGGTTGTACTATAACTCTCTCATACACATACATACATCTCATTTCCTTCAAAGCTGGCCTTTTTTTGCTCAATGGGGAATTGATATCATGGGACCTTTTTCAATCAACAAAAGTTTATCATTTTAGCTGTCGGCTACTTCACTAAATGGGTGGAAGCTGAACCACTCGTTAGGCAAATGCTAAATAATTTATTTGGAAAAATATAATATACCGATTAGATCTTTCTGCAAAGATCATCACCGACAATGAAACCCAATTTACTAAAAAAAGTCTTTATGTCTTTTTTTAAAGATCTTCACATTCAGTTGCTGTATATAGCTGTAGCCCATCCTCAAACTAATGGAATGACTGAAGCTACCAACAGGACTATACTCAAAGAGTTAAAAATGCGTCTCGAGAAGGCTGTGGGCAATGGGTTGAGGAGCTCTCTAATATTCTTTAAGCTTATCGCACTATATCACGAACTACGACTGGTGAGACACAATATAATTTGTGTTTTGGCACAAAAGTTATTATACTAGTAGATATCCAGATTCCAAGTCCAAGAGTTCAATCATTCAATCATAATAGTAATGAAGAAAAACGCTGACAGAACTTGGACCTACTCCCCAAAACTCGTGATATGGCCCTACTTCGGACTGTTTCCTACCACCGAAGGGTAGCTCGTCACTTCAACAAAGAGTGAAACCCCATCCCATCTATGTCGGTGACTTGGTCCTGTGAAGTCTTGAAACTGCGGGCAAAGGCCCTCAACGCAATAAGCTCTCACCTCTTTAGGATGACGCTTATGTGGTTACATCTATGGTCAAGCCAGGAACATTTAAGCTCAAGGATCTAGAGTGAAAAACCTTACATCGAACTTGGAATAGGGAGAATCTCCAGAAGTATTATCAATAATTCCTACTGCATATTTATTGTAACTTTTATTTTTTCTCGTTTACCATTTTCTCTTCAACTCATATCTTTGTTAAAATTATCTTATAAACGTATCACCGACCTTATCAAAGTAATGAGTTTATCTCTTCTATTTCAAGCTTATTACATATAAATAATCTCCTTCATTTAATCCTCCCACTTTAGGAATTAACAACTCATGTTGTGTCTCATCAAGGCATGATCCCAAGGGGATTTGATCGACCTCTTCCATACATGTAATAAGTCAAGTAACACTTTGACTAATGCCTAAGATATGTCAAAAGTCTTGGTGGACATTCCGACCTCTTCCATAGGTAAGAAGTCAAGTAACACTTTGATTAATTCTTAGGATAGGTCAAAAAGTCATTGGTGGATATTCAACGGCCTCTTCCATACAGGTAAGAAGTCAAGTAACACTCTGACTAATGCCTATGATAGGTCAAAAAGTCCTTGGTAGACATTTAATGGCCTCTTCCATACATGTAAGAAATCAAGTAACACTCTGACTAATGCCTAGGATAGGTCAAAAAGTCATTGGTAGACATTCCACGGCCTCTTCCATATAGGTAAGAAGTCAAGTAACACTTTGGCTAATACCAATGATAGGTCAAAAAGTCCTTGGTGGACATTCAATGGCCTCTTCCATATAAGACATCAAATAATATTTTGAATGATACTTAAGATAGGCCAAAAGTCCTTGGTGGACTTCCATGACCTCTTCCATACATGCAGTTAGCATGAATATAATATTTCACCAATCACCTCATAGGTCAAAACAAAATAAGAGCAAATCACCCAAAATTTTTAGTTTGCTAATGTCATTGATAGCTCTAACATGATGATATAAGAAAGAATCAAAATTCTAGATACAAAAATAATAATAATAAATAACAATACATAAATAAAAGGGAAAGAAATGCATCCTCAAGTAATACTACATGATATCAACATCCTCACTCTTTGGAAGATGCTCCTTAAACTTCTCAACCCTTTCATCTCACAGCAAAGAGTCTTGAATACTTGGGAGACAGATTCCCAGTACTAGCTCCAATTTTGTGATGTACTAAAGGGATTCTTTTAGGAATCCTCGGATGAAGCCTTTCTCCAAACATTGGCGCTCCGAGTCTTTCACTTCAACATCAAGAATATGATTACGAGATTCTTGGACATGGTCCTTGATAGCATTACGATAAGCTAGGGAGTTCTTAAAGTCTTCCAGCTTCAAGATTTCATTTGCTTCGCCGACATTATAAGCTCATTCTCAGAAAGACGATCATGTAATGCTTTCTTCTCCAATTCAAGAGCTTTCTTCTCCACTACTAGTGCCTTGAGTCTTTTCTCTTTCTAGCGAGTCTCTACCCTCACCTCAATCACTCATCAGTGCCTTGAGAGAAAGAGAGTTGACATGTTCAACTTAGTTCTACACAGTGATCCTCTAGAGTCACTTCTTTGGCCTTAGCACTCATTTTTGATCATACTTCTTGCAAGTATTTTACTTCACAAATTCTCCATTTATCTAGAGTGACACCCAAATGATAAGCCCTAATGTTTGGGCTACCTACAATAAAAAAATCACAAATATTCACAAATAAAAGGGAAAGAAGAAAGAAAAGAGAATGAAGATAACATACTAATTTTTGTTGATGTCCGGCACATACGTGCTTTAACACCTCTTCAAGAATATGCAGCTTCAAGAAATGAATTCTCCCATTATGAGCTGAGATAGAAAAACTCTCAGAGGCGAACTGGGGGCGAACATCTTCTCCGCAAATATTTGACATAGCTACTTCAACACATGTCTTCTTTTTCTTTAAAGAAGAAACATTGTTGTCACCATGACTTCGTAACGGGCTTCTTGAAAAAATCCTGTGAATATGAGGAGACCTTTCATCACCTTTACTTGATCTCTTCAGTGGAAGAGCATGAGATCTCCCTACCTGAATGGAAAGGCCAACCTTGAACATTCTATCTTCAATTATACACTTGTCAATGTGACGTAACTCATATTGCAAGCTTCCCACATCAGGAATATTAAGAGTCATTAGGATTTCATTCTCTTCAATCAGAAATGGATCTGGAAGGTCATTCAATCTTCCCCATCTCTCAGGGAGGCTCCACTCATTTTTCACAAAAAAGAACTCATTAAACCAATTTCTAGATGAATCCCATGCTGAAAATTCTATCCAATTCTTTATTGCCGATAAGAAACATGTCCCTGAGCATCACATGTGAATCTACACATTCGTAACAGATATTTGATGTTCAAAGTCGTACCACACTCTTTAAAGAAGATAGTAAAACCAACGATGATCACTAAAGCTCGAAATGAAAATTGTGATAAAGCTACACCACATATTTTGAAGACCTCAATCAATTCAGGAGCCAAAGGGAATCGCAATCCCGCATGAAGAATCATTTCTGAAATAGTAAAGTATCCCGGTGGAAGAGAACGTGCTCGATCAGACTTTTTGGCAACAATAGCCACCAACTCATTGGGGAAATGGAATTTCTTGCGAACCATTAAACTATCAGGATAGTGGATGATATATAATCGTATTTATCATTGATTTTCTTCCACCATAATCGAGAAAATACATAATAAATAAAAAAGAAAGATAAAGGTTTGAGAATTGTGTGAAGTAACTCACTCACCTAATGCTTGAGCATATCCTTTCCGATTTTGTTGCTCACGACAACTTTGGATAAAATTTTTTTGCTTACGATCGGAAAAAATATACTCATACATATGAGATAAAGAAAAGCTATTTCTCTCTAATACTCAAATTACTCGGACTTTTAAGTTTTTTGAGGGATGGTTCTATGATGCTTCGCCATCTTGGTAGTTGACAACTACTGAACCATCCATTGGAGTTTTAAGAAATTCAATTTCCTACAAGAAAAAGTAGAAAATGCGGACCTTGATCGCCTTCAAACTCGGTTGGTCCAAAGATGATAGTTGATGCCTCTCTCGAGGGAAAACCAGAGCCTCATCGTATGAACTACGGGTCATGATCGCCTCCAAATCTGGTCGGTTTAACGAGGACAATTGATGCATCTCGAGGAAAATTGGAGCCTCACCCTATGAACTACGGGTCTTGATCACCTCCAAATCCGGTCAGTCCGACGAGAAAAATTGACGCATCTCTTGAGGGAAAATCGGAGCCTCGTCGTATGATCTATGGGTCTTGATCACCTCCAAACCTGGTCGGTCCAACGAGGACAATTGAAGCCACTCTCGAGGGAAAATCGGAGCCTCATCGTATAAACAACGGGCCTTGATCGCCTTCAAACCTGGTCGGTCTGACGATGATAGTTGACACCTCTCTCGAGGAAAAACCAGAGCCTCGCCGTATGAACTATGGGTCTTGATGCCTCAGAACCCGGTCGGTCGGCGAGACAGTTGGCGCCTCTCGAAAAAAATTGGAGCCTCGCTGACGGTCTCGATCGAAAGCAAATGACCTTCTCTTAAGAAGAAGTTCAGAAAAAAAAATTTTATCCTAACCCTTGAACATTTGCTAAATAATTTCTCTTACAACGTAGAAGAATACTAGAGCATATGGGAGTTGTGTCTCTTTATTTGACCCTAGGGGATTTTTATAGACCCACTATATGAGCAAAAAGGGAAAAAATAAAAAAAAAAATGAAAAGAAATGGAAAAAAATTGAAAAACCAAAAAAATGTTCATCGACGCACGTTTGCATGCAGGCGTGTAGGGCTCACGGGACCAGACTTTCGTCGTAAGTGCATAAGCGTTGGGTGGGTAACCCGGCCTTGCTTGCGAAACCACTGCATGCACCCACAGCTTCGTGATCATAATCTTGTGCAGTGAAGATTTATTCTCTTAAACTATATGGTTAATGAACCATAAATTTCATTAAAAATTTTATTATTTTTAATTATTTGGCATATATTTTTGGATGATAGAGATAATGTCATCCAAAAATAGGGGGCGACTCATATGATACTAAAAATTCTACTAATCGAACACAATCTTGATATCAAAAGCAATCATCTTAAGGCCGATCAAGTACTTAAAATATCATTAGAAATTTTGGGATATCAGTTAAATCCCTAAATAGTTCCTAAATATGGAGTGTTTGTGATCAAATCGAGTGTCTTGACGAGCCGGATCTAACAAGCCCAAGAACTTTTTATTTTGACTTTATTTGAGCATTCAAATACTTAAAATACATCAGATGATCAAGAGAATCATTTTGAGCCGTCCGATAGAGTGGTTTGGAATTTGCATGTATTTATAGAAGCGTCATTCCTCTAATCTGTAAATAGCCTCTCATTCTTCACTTGAGGGGAGCCCAAGCTAAAGAGAAGAGAGCTCTGAGGCTTGAAGATCCTCTAAGCACAATTGTGCCACCACTCGACGATCGCGATCATTCGTGCGTAACCAGTTTAACACAATGCTTTACTGTTACATGATTCCCATTATCATGCTTTCTCATATACAATTATGTAATCCCGTTATCGAAAAAATATTGTACTCTGAAACAAATACATAGGGGTTGTTTGGTTGCATTTGAGTGCATTTCAAATACATTTCTTTTCAATGTTTGGTTTATTAAAGTAAATTTATGTAATGTAATGTATTATTAAAGGTCATTCGGTATTTGGAATTTATCGGGCGAATTCAAATACACCGATAATTGCTGGACCACCACTTTCGCCGCCTCTCACCGTGCATTGCCGACCAGCATTGCCGCCCGCGTCGTAGTATCATCAAGATTATTTTACATTATATTTTTTCAACCAAACAGAAAAAAACAAAGTCATGAATTTATAAAACTCTCAACTAAACAACTATAAAATAATCTTTTTACACTACATTCCTTTTACACTGCATTCCAAATGCAGGCAACCAAACAGCCCCAAAGTAGAAGATTTTATTGCTAGGTCCCATTTTTTCCCTCTTGGGGTTTTTGTAAAATCCGGGTTTTCATTCTTTAAATATCTCATTGTGTGTTAGTTTTCACAACAAAACTAAAATAAACTTTTATTCTGGCATTTTCTAACGCAACAATTATTAACGATTAAAATCACTCGATCTAAAGCTCTTTAGCATGAGTTTGACAATCATTAGAAAAGAGATTTTACAATCAACTCGATCTAAAGCTCTTTAGCATCAGTTTTACAATCATTAGAAAAGAGATTTTACGTTGCTTAACGATTAAAATCACTCCTAATGTCTAATGGTTGTTTTAATCACAGCAAACAATTACAATATAATTATGATAATCTCATATATATATATATATATATATATATATATATATATATATATATATATATTATTCTTACATGTTTACAAATCTACTAAATAAACTTTGATATTTATATTTATAATATTCAAATATAAAAAATATCATTATTATTATCTTTTTAAAAGTCAATACATGCACCTCTTCATGCATATATAAAATGTTTAGAAATGACAGTATCAATCTTTAGGCATAAAATTTATGTGGTATGTTAGTAAATCTTCTTAAGATATTATATAATCTTATTAAAAAAAATATTACTCTTTATAAATTATTTCTTCGAGCCGTACTAATAGATTTCACTCAAAATATCATAAAAGTAGAATGCAATAAATGGTTGAATAAGAGTTTAAAAAAATCAACATTAAGATCTTTTATATATAGCATAAACTTCATTCACTAAGTCTAATCATTTGATTTTTAAATGTTATTAAATATAATTTGTAATTAATAGTTTATATAGTACACATGTATGTGTTAGATCTTTTGAGTGAATTTCAAACTTGATGGATTAAAAATACATCAAAACTAAGTACTATCATCTAGTTAATGTCACTTGTCAAATCTAAACCCTACAAGTGTCATTTTCATATATATTCTAGAAATACGATCAACTATCCTCTCCTTCTGAATCTCCTTAAAATGAACTTTTGGGCAGTACTAATTGCGCTTTATCACCCACCAATTTCTTTTTAGGAATACAACCTTGATGCAATCTTAGAAGTTTTAAAATTTTATGCGCCTATCAATATAGCTGTCATATTTAAAATTTTTCTAAGTTTATTTTTTATGCCTAAAGTCTCTAGATGACTTCTATTGATTCTTCTAGCTTTTCTCACTCTTTCACTTCGTGCTTCTTCATAAACCCTAATTCGTAAATGATCTCCATGAGCAATCATACATGAATCTCTAAGGGGCTAACCCTAACATCAATAGTGACGACTAAGAACAAGTTATACATCAGCCCTCTTGATAATAAATAGTTGTTTGCTCAACAAACATCAAATCTTATTTGATATTCATATACCTATGTTAGCTCACGCAACCATTTGTGATATTCAATATTAGAATAAAATTATTTAGGGAAACATCAAATATTATTTTGATTAAATTTTATTATTCTAAAATATATTTATAATAATTATAGGAATTATAATTCTCTTAAATTATCATGATAAGTTAGGCTCCATCCTACCTAACATTTTAAAACTAAAAAAATAATAAAAAAAATTAATTTTAAAATAATCCCAACCATCCAATATCATTGAATCCCTATTGGATAGAATATTCCCATATTGCTAATGAGATGGCCAATCAAGAGGGGATCTTCGCATGCCTACGTGCGCATAGAATCTCAGCATCCATTATTCAACCATCTTATAAATAATTTAATTAAAACTTTTTTCTCGCATGCAAACCGACGCAATCAATTACTAGTTACCCGCATAAACATATATTTGTTTTTTTTTTTTTTTTTTTTGATGATGATCTCTCTTGATCTCATTTCGTTTGTGGCGTGTGACTTCGGAATAGTAACTAAATGGCCTGTGCCAACCCCATTTCTTTTTTAAATTAGTAAAGGTATTCGCATCTTTGAAGAGAATCAAATGTAAGTTGAGGAGTACCCTGCCGTATTCATCCTCATCAACTGCCCTAAGGGCGGTGGGTAACATATATTTGTTAGGTATAAAACATTATAGGGGTCGTCCGTATGATAAGGACAAATCACCTGCCATGCAACCACTCATTCGCACGAATCTCAACAGACTTTGCACGGCTCACAGTAGAGGAGTTTCAAGAAAGTGGCTTTTATCTATATATCTAAATTATTATAAAAATAAGTTGCCATTAAAATCTTCTCAATGGCCAATAGAAACTAAGGTTTGAATATTATACTAATGGAATTGCTTTTTTCAAACTATGATGCAATTAATTAATTAATTAATTTTATTTATTTATTTTTTTTGCTGAAGCAATGAATTTAAGCCAACATCAACAAACCATCTAATTCAACATAATCTTTGAAATTTTAGAAAAAAATCCCAAATTCTTCATTAAGTTCTATGTATTAATTCATCCATTGACTGACATTGTACCCTTCTTAAGAGAAGTAATATAATAATAATAATAATAATAATAATAATAATAATAATAATAATAATAATAATAGATTTTAATCTTTTAAGAAAATTAACTTTAGTAAGGTTTTAATAGCTTGTGTTTAATTCATTCTTTAAGCAAGCAAGTCGAATATGAATAGATTCTTTTAAGTTTGATGTTTAAATGAGCAGAATATGAATAGACATTGTTAGACTATATTCAGCTTATTCTTGGTTTGAAATATGTACACGTATATGTTTATGCATGTGTTTGTGTGCCTTTATAAGTATATTTGCTCCAAATATTGTTAACTTAGCTTTTTTCGCACACTCATTCATTGGGTCTCAAATTGATACTGGACTAGAGTGAACTCTTCATATATCGACTCGATCAATCCTATCATACATTTAGTTCGACGGATAAGATAACCCTAATTCGGCCTCATCAACTTCGATACACGCAGTGATTTGATCGTTTGGCCGATCTCCATTTGATCATTCACATTTTATGATCACAATTTTGTTCAACTGTGTGTGCATCACAATGATCATGATTATTTACTGTGCGCATCCTGCCATAATCATGATTTTCATTCAATAATATATGCTTTCCCACAATCATGATCATCAATTGATTGTGCATTTCTTATTATGATTATAATTTCTGTTCAAATACATTTGTCGCATTACATAATGACTTGATTATCAACTGAACAATATCTCAATTCTCGTCTCATTGACCTCAAATTTTATATAATCATCCAATCGAGTTAAAGAATTCAATTTAGAGGCTGACATAATTGATTTTTTTATTAATTTGATTAATCTAATTAGATTCATTTAATTTGGAGGATCTTGATCAATTTGATTAGTTGAATTTGAATTGGATCAGCATGATTAATAAAATTTAATCAATCTAATTATTTAATTTAAATGATTAATTAAACATTAATGAAAATGACTAAAAAATATATTCATTCGAGGCTTGACTTGACTTGTTTGTTTGGTTCTCGCGTTTAGAATCGATAAAGTGAAATCTGATTAACAAAGTGAATACGTGAATTACGAATCTTTTCTGTTTTTACGTTTTGGTTGAGCGTATGTAAAGTAAAGTAAATACGTATTGTAAATATTTGGTTGGATGAATGTAAAGTAAATATTTGTATTACGAATCTTATTATATGTAAATTAATTATAGAATTTATTACTAATTAAAGTATTCAATTAAAATAAATATTATCAAATAAAATATAGATAAATATAAATAAAATTTTTTTTCTTGACTAAAAAAATAAATAAAATCAAATACAAATAAAATTTATTTTGAATATTTAATTTTTAGTAATTAATACAAATTTTCTAAAAAATATTAAAATAAAATTAAATACAAATAAAATTTATTTCTATTTAATTATTAGTAATTAATTTACAAATTTTTAAGATATTAATTATTAGTGTTATAAATAAATAAAATTTGAATATTATCATTTTATATTAACATGACCCAAATTTAATATATATATATATATATATATATATATATATATATATATATATATATAATTTTATTACTATATTAAATATTAATTAATTAATAAGAATTTTTATTAAATAAATTAATCGTCAAGATTTAATATTTATTTATTAAATAATTTTTTTTTAATAAATAATTTATGCTTTAATTATTTTTTTACTAAATAAATAGAAATTTAATTATTATTTTATTTTATTTTATTAATCGTGAATTATTTATCTTTAATTTGAATAAATATAATTATATTTATTAAATCTTAATTAAGTTATAATAATATTTATTTTAATTAAAATTAAAATTAATATTACCAATTCAGCGGATTCAAAAAAAAAAATTAAAAAAAAAAAAATTTTCCCAGGCTCCGCTCCGCCCTCCCAAAATGAAAAAAAAAAAAAAAAAAAAATTCCCGCTCGGCCTTCCCGCTCCGCGTTGCGCTGTGTAAACGAAATACGCTCGAAAACGAGCGTATTTCATTTACACGGAAAAAAGGACCGAAAAGGAAAACGAAATACTCTCAAATTTTACACGGGAATTACATTACTGCGTACCAAACATGAAAAAAGCAGAAAAGCGCGTATTTAAATTACTTTACACCGAAAGTACTCGGAACCAAATAGCCCCTTAGATAAATTGATATGTTCAATCAACTAACTTATTATAACTCTCATCAAATTTCAAATTTAATTAATCAATTATTTTATTTTTCATTTTTTTCCTTTAACTAAGTTAAAATTCATATGAATTTATTTGAGGGAAAAAAAAATCTGAAATTTAAAATTTTTCCGATTGCTCACAGGTTTTTCGTTCAGGATTGAATGGGCGGGCTTCGAGAACCTTCCTGAGCGTAATCTTGTCAAAATGAAAAGGCAAAAGTGTTGGTTTGGCCGCCGGCGAGCCGCTCAGGCGGCGGCGTAACACCTCGCCACCCAAACCGAAGCTTCGGCCGGCCTCAGTGCAAGCTTGGAAGGTCGAGAAGAGCCATGGAAGCTTCAGTTCTTGTCTTAGATGATGGAGGAAGAAGGAAGTGTAGCAGCCATTCGATTTCAAAATTAAAATTCAATGGTTGAGGCCTAGTTGGACTGTAAACTAATCATATTAGGCTGCACAGGATCCTGCGCAATACTGCACGTGGTTCCTGCTAAATTGAAGCAACCGTCAAAAAAAAAAAGATTTACATACCACGTCAAATATCATTATTTACATATTTAATACTTAAACTCACTATTTTATAAATTTAACACCTAAAATATTCTAACACAATAATATTACCACTTTCCGCCTCTCCCCGTAAGTGTTCGTTTCTTCCCAACACGATGCGATTCGCTCAATTTAAGCGGCTTCCCTCGAGCTCTGTAAAGACACTAAGCTGCCTCGTCCGGCACAATAAAGGGATTTACAACTTTTACCATCGCGATCTTCTTCATGACACCAAGGAGATTAACATCTTCGGCTCTTCCGCATTTTCCCTGTAGCCATCGAATTTTTAAAAAAAAGCATTCTTAACCTTATCAAGAATTTAAAGATCAAAAAATTTTTTTATTAAAATAGTTCTAGTCTGCACGACTGACAGGCCGACGGGCCATGATGAGCCAGCCGTCCGTCAAACGGACGACTGGAGCGGATTTTTTTTTTTTTTTGCTTTCGGTAGAGAGAGAGAGAGAGAGAGAGGGTTTTATTAATTTTTTAATTAATATAATTATTTAAAATATTTAAAATATATAATTTAAAATATTTTTATAAAATATTTAATAACTAAATATTTATATATTTAGTTATTAATTTATATATATATATATATATATATATAATATATATATATATATATATATATATATATACATATATTATATATATATATATATATATACATATATATATATACATATATATATATATATATATATATATAAATATATAATTTAAAATATTTTAATTATATATATAAATTTAGAAATTTATTTAATAATTTTTTATTAATTAATATAATTATTTAAAATATATAATTTTTATTAATTTTTGTTGATATATATAATTTAAAAAATATTAAAAATACATAAATAAATAATTTTTAATAAATAAATAAAGAAATAAATATATTTAAATTATATATATTTATAAATTTATTTAGTTATTTATATATTAAAATTATATAAATATTTTTAAGTTATATAAATAATTTAAAATATTTAAAATATATAAATAAATAATTAGTTATTTATATATATATATATATATTTATTTAATTAGTTATTTATTTATTTAAAATATTTAATTAGTTAAATAAATAAATTTTAAATTATATAAATATTTAGTTATTTATATATTTATAAAATATTTAGTTATTTATATATTTATTTATTTATTATATAAAGCCAATAAATTATATAAATAAATATAGAAATAATTAAATATATAAATAACTAAATATTATATATATAATTACTTTATTTATATAATTTATAAAATATTTATATCATTTATTTCTTTCTTTATTTATTTATTAAAAATTATTTATTTATATATTTTAAATATTTTAAATTATATATTAACAAAAATTAATAAAATTATATATTTTAAATAATTATATTAATTAATAAAAATTATTAAATAAATTTCTAAATTTATATATAAAATTAAAATATTTTAAATTATATATTTAATTATATATATATAAATAAGTAAATTAATAACTATATAAATATTTAGTTATTAAATATTTTATAAAAATATTTTAAATTATATATTTTAAATATTTTAAATAATTATATTAATTAAAAAATTAATAAAATCCTCTCTCTCTCTCTCTCTCTCTCTCTCTCTCTCTCTCAACGAAACCAAAAAAAAGAAAAAAAATCACTGCTCGTCGTATTGACGACTAGGCTTATTTTCATAAAAAAAATTTTTTGATGCCTAAATTGCTAATTAAGGTTAAGAATGTGTCTGCTTTAAAAATTTCCCCGCCATCAACGATCTTCTTCACGTGAAGCTCGTCCTGTCTGACACAGCGCGCGAAGGGAAAACACATCTTCGATTCTTCCCATAATTTTTCCTTTAGCCATCGGCTTCACGCAGTTAGAAAGTGAGCATTTTCTTTGTGAGGGAGCTACCATTATCTTCTGGTGTCGATTGTTATTGAATTTTTTGGAGCCCGAAACACGGAAACAAAAAAGACGTCAAATCAATGGGGATTGCAAGTAATACATTTGGTGTGGACTTGTAATAATCAGTACTAAAACAAATTTGCTCGAACACGATAATTTTAAAATATAACGATGTTTATTTCGATCGGTCAAGCAACATATCATTTACATGTTCTCTTGCAAAATCATGAGTAGATACAATTGATGCTCCTTAATATAAAGAATAAATAATTATCACCCATAAGGAAAGAATGCCACTTTTTAATAAGAGATATTGTATTGCGGTTTTCTACTGTTGCATTGTTTGTGTTTACCGTTTGCATAATAAAAAGAAGGGAGATTTACATACATACTACACAATTCTTATGAATTTACATATCTAACACCTAAAGGTATTGCGGTTTTAATGTATTGCAGTTTTAATGTATTTCACTTTTATAGATTTTTTTGTACTTAACTGCAACAGTGCTTTTTCTGTATTCTTGAAAGTTATAGAAAAACATAAATAATGCTTCTTTTGTTAATTATATTGGATTTTCGTTTATATCGAATGCTGAGAAATTATTTTCTACTTACCCTATCGGTGAAGATGACTAAATTTTAATTTAAAAGTGATATGAGTCTATATATGTAATCTTCAAATTTGGTGGACATTGGGTTGAAGTCAAGAGAGCAAATAGAAGTAAATATGAAGGCTAAAAAACAGAAGTTAAGTTTGAGAAAGACCTACTCAATTTTATTGTGATTAAAGAAAATGTGGAAGGAATTTGCCCATGGCTACAAGGATATGGATTTAAGTTATATTATCATATTTTGAGACATCTCCAAAGAATATAGACTTATTGAAAGTGATGTTGAAGTTTTGCAAATGATTGAGAAGTATTTTGCAAGTATCAAGGTTGAGGTGGTGGTTGCAACAGACGGATATAATGCAAATAACACATTGTCACAAGATAGAGATGTTTGTTTTCATAGTGACATGCTTGAGTGCAATCATTCCTATCCCAACAGTATTGATGTTTCTAACTCTCTACTTGATGAAGTTAACGATGCAAAAGCTATAACAGTCGGTGCATGTTTTCAAGATTCAACAACTTTCAAACAAGTCTTACCAACCACTGCAATTATAAATAATTTTGGGATTAAGATCAAAGCTAGTGATAAAATCTGTGTTATAGCTACTTGCTCATACAAAGATTGTCTATGGAGAATTAGAGCATCACTTTGTGCTGATGGCCAAACATTTGAGGTTAAGAAATATACTACGATATACATGTCACAGTATTAATAAATGAGAATAGATTGGCAACTTCCTCTTGGGTTGCCCAAGAGATACAAGATATTGTGAAGAAGCAACCAAATATTCCTCCAAAACATATCAAAAATAGTTTGGAGTCGACTTTTGGGTTATCACTACCATACATGAAGTTATGGCGATCTAGAGAGGTAGCTCGAAGCATTGCATTTGGGTCAATCGATGATAATTACAGATTAGTGCCTTCACTTGTCGTAGAGCTTATTGATAGAAATCTCGGTTCTCGCATCATTTATACTTACGATAGTGATGATTGGTCTTTATTATTTGATCATGTAAAGGTACCGTACTGTATTTGATCATAATATTGAGAGAACAATCTTTATTATTTGTCTGAAGAATTCGTATCTCTTAATATTGTTTTTTTTATTCATCTGGTCTAGTTCACAAAACTCTTGTGCATTGGAATCTTAATAGCTATTTGATTAGGCATGATTGAAAGGGCGTCTGAACTGTTATTTAATCTTGTCCAACACCTTATGTTACTGGAGCTTACAACAAGAAGGCACCTACTGGGTTTGTTCGCAGATTTCCTCAGGCCATGCTGAGCCCAGGAAGTGCCATGGAGAAGTATATCTCAGTCTTCAGTGATGAGAACCCTAATTCAGAAGGAGCTGTGGATGATGGAAAGCAATGGAGTTATTATAGAAGGAGACAACAAGGTAGCCATTGAAGCTCTCCAACATAGCATGAGTAGCACAGGTTGGACCTCCCAACTAATCCAATGCATAGGCATAGGTTTCCTTACTGAGTTCAGATATGCGCTCTTTCACCATATATGCAGAGACAACAATAGAGTTGCTGATTTTTGTTCTAAATTTATCTTTAACTGTAATTTTGTTTGGCTTACTGATGATAGCAAAACCCTCCCTCCCAAGTTGTTGTTTTTGCTGAGGGAGGACAGGATAGGAACTGCTTTTACTTTAGAGTCATACTCATTGTATTTTCTAATTGTTTTGATCTTTTAATGCAAATGTAATACTTCAAGGATGGCAACAGCTCAACCTTGGCCACATGTATATCTTTAGGATGGAAAACATTATCATTTTTAATCAAATTATCTTTGATAAGTAACGAGCATTGAAGAATCTCTTGCGTAGTAACAGAGCTAATATTCTGATAAATTTAGTGAATATAGTCCTTTTTATGGTCTTTATTATACCCATCTCAGTTTGTACTTATCATTGGGTATTCCTTGTTTATCTGTTTTTCCTCCCTTCTCTTGTTCTTTCTGCCAGCTTTTACTTCACAGTAAATTCTATTTATTATTCTTTCTGCCAACTTCTAAATGGGGTTTCAAGCTACCTTGTTTATATATTGAAGTCCTCGGATCACGATCTTTTGGCGCTGCATACTGTGATTTATCAGGCAACTCAGGAGCTTGAGGCTTCACTGATTTGGTTTAGACTATTAATGAAGCGATGATTTAATTTCCACTTGTAAAGTTAGAGAATCAGCTTGTTGATATACTTGTAAAAGTGGTGTCCATTAAAAGCTTCTACAGCTCATTTCACAAATTAAGCATCGATGATATCTTTACAGCAACATAAAGAGAAATGTTTCCGTAAGCTATATTCCTCATCTGAAAGAGGAAAAATTTAGGAAAGATGGTTATCTTTATTGTTGTATATATGCATCAGTTGCGTGTATTCTGGGAGTCAATTGGTTCATTATGTTCTCTAATTGTGGTGCATCCCGTTTGAGTGGTTTCTGGAGGAGGAAAAAAAAAAAGGAAATTTACATGCATATATTAATATAGAACATTATTAAAAATCAAAAATCTAATGGCTTCAAAAAATCTCCAAAACATTAAAGGAAGTAAACCAACTTGGTATAAAACATGAAATAAAATTTCGATTGAGAACATAACAAAGAACTTCAAGGAATTTGTTATATGCACTGGTAAATATGCGTATGATCATCTCATTATTTAAACTGTTAAAACTTATGTTGATCCAAAACTCTCTTCTATACGTTTATTTATATTTGTGTTGTATGGACAGAAGATCCTTGATCTAGTCCTTGTGTCATTTTACTAGATCCAAAAGAACAGTTATCTTAAATGCCAAATGTTGAGAGATGGCGACTTCATCTTTCAACCACCAGAAGGAAAATAGCTTGAAACCTTTGGAGCTATAAAACTAATATTCATATCTTCGTCAATACAAGGGAAAGTCCATGAGGACTCTCATCTAAGAAGAAAGTGGCTGACCATCAATACTCATTCTGCTGAGTAAAACCTTTCAGATATGCATATAAAACAATGGGTATGCACAAATATATAGAACTTGTAACTTTTTAGACAGTATATTTTTACAATAGTTTTATCATTATTTTTTCAAATGTGATGGGAATTATAGCTCTTAGGGCAGTAATCCATCTATGGCATTCAATTGGTGCCATCATCTATTTTTTTGGTTTATATCTTTTTTCCCGTCAAATCAAACACAAATTTTTTCATTTGTTTTATAGTAGTTAATCAAATTAAAAAATGCAGCTTATTGAATACATATTTTTCAAAATATGATCAGAACATAATTTACCTAAATGACATTCATCTACGTTCGGAATGTTGCTTTCATAAAACTGCACTAAAAAACTATCTCAAATGAGACCATATCTTATATATTAATAGTTTTATTTGAATTTTTAACACATTCATTGAATTATATACTGATATATTGTTAGTTTGTTTGTCATTTTTCATTAAGAATTCAGTTATTCTTTGAAATGATTGCCTTGAGATTCTCTCTATAAAGAACTTTCCTTGAGTGATCATCTTCTTTTAGAAATAAATCTAGATAATTGAAACTTGGCCAACTTATTGCAAAAATAATAAAGCAATGATAGTTTACAAACTATAAGGTCACACCTTGCTCCTGCCTACATACATGGCTATCACTAGCTCACCTCCAAATACACTATACATGGAATCATCCCCTTTCCTCTGCACTTGTAGCTGCTTTATATCTCTCCCTTCTCTATAGAAACTATAGGCCTCCCATAATCAACCAAACTTCCTCATACAAACCCAACCTCTTAGTTGAATCACCTCACCCACGATAACCACGGATCACATGATATGGCATTGTTCTTGGATAAAATATATCTTGGGTTGTAAATATTCCATCAAATATATCTATTTACAATTGAATATATTTAATCATTTTATATAATATATTGTATATCGTATATATATATATATATATATGAACATATGCTACACAAACTTTAAAATGAAACACAACAATGAATAGCATTGAAGATCTTATGAAAATATATTATTAACGATCTTGATAAACTCAAATCAAAAGTTATTAGGACTCAAGATGCACTATTAAATTTGAGTTGAGCAAATATTCTGAATGACAAAAGCAAATGCACTATTAACATAAATTTAGGGGTACATTGACGACTACGACATCACGACAATCGATCTAAACCACACATCGCTCATACATATTAATACTTCTTAGTACCACACACTTCACCCACATATATTATGATAAACAATCAAAAAGTACAGTAGAACAATAACTCCAAAATTTCATAAGAGTTAATATGAGCTCGAACTTCATTCAATCTCATCATGTAAACAAAGCACATCATGTATTGAAGGTTCAACTTCATCTACCGAAAAATGCAATCATCTTGTGTGTTACGTTGGCATCGATAAAATTTTTTTATTGATTCTTGTAGGTATATATAATACATGATAAGTTACACACATCACTTGATTATTTTGGGCATTCCATTATTGATGATTGACTGAGCTCATTCGATATTATTGAAAAAAGTTTTAGTCAATTCATATATTAAAGTATAGCATCAAATAAAGTATAATTAATTTTGTTCGAACTATGAACAAGTGCTTCCTTCTTAATATCACAATACCGGGAGCAATCATAGTTCACGCACATTTTAGTTATGACTAATTTTTATAAAATAAAGTGCATCTTATCATGTATAGAACAGTGCTAAGTGTTGAGACTATAGTTGACATAAGTATCACTAATTTTTTAACAAAAGAGACTAATAAATGAACCAATCAATAAAATTCTTAAATACATGAAAGTTAAAGAGTTTCCAATTCATGAAAAATACAACCCATTCCCAATTACCACTTTGAAAAGACTTTCATTTGTTTATGCAATAAAACTATTCTAAACTAATTATACTAAAATGAGGGTTTTGAAACTTACCTTCACGGAAATCTCATACTAATTTGGTAGATGATAGAAGTTAAGAGCGGTGAGGAGGTGGAGATGAGATGAGTTAGAGGAGGTCGACTCGACCTTGTCACAGAAGATCATGAAGAAGAAGAGAAGACGATGGCTAAAGGAAAAGCGCGGAAGTAGTGATTACATGGGTTGCATCTTTGAAGTTTCAATTCCAAGCTTTAGTGAAATCAAGCCTAGAAAATGTATTACATGGGTTGAGCCAGAGTACTCGATTATTAGCTTCACAAGTCCTATACCAAATGTATTACCTTGCAATCCCCCGTTGATTTGAACTTTTGTTTCGTGTTTGGGCTCCAAAATCTGCTACCCTTGTGGCAGCGTGAAGAAGATCTGATGGAAAAATTGAAGATGTAAATCCCCTTATGTGTTGGACAAGGCAGCTTTCGTCTTATTAGCTCGAGGAAGCAAATAACGAAGCGAAAGCGTCGTGTTGGGAAGAAAGCGAACACTACGGAGAGGCGGAAAGTTATTGTTGTGTTAGAATGTTTTAGGTGTTAAATTTGTAAAATAGTGAGTTTAGGTGTTAAATATGTAAATAATGATGTTTGACGTGGTATGTATGTAAATCCCCCAAAAAAAAAGCTACCTAATTAACTCTAATTTAAATCATGGGAGATTTACATACATATCACACAATTTTTATGTATTTATATATTTAACATCTAAAATTAAATATTTACTTATCTAACACTTTTCTATACTTAAAAAGGTGTATTTTACTTTTAAAAGTGAATTAAATAGTATTTTTGATGTGATATTGAAGATTATGATGTTATATATGTAAAAATTAAAATTTAGGTGTTAGATATGTAAATACATAAGAATTGTATGGTATGTATGTAAATCTCCCTTATATCATTTATTAAATATGTGAGCTAAAAATGAATAGATATTTTAAACTCTATTTATAAATGAGTTAAACATATTCACCCCTCTATTCAATCATATTTAATTTATTCTTGCTTCAAATAAAAAATTAATTACTAACATTTAAGGATTTAGATAAAATTTATTAAATTATAACTCATAAGATAGAAAATAAAATTTATTAAATTTTAATAATTAGAGCTAAGTGAAATCTAAACGAGCTCGTTATGATCAATATGAGCCGAACACGAATAATAAATCGTCAAAAAATTTTGAATATAATATAAATTTAAATAAATAAATTTTCAATAAGTCAAACACAAATAAAACTCGATTGCATATGCTCGACTCGCTTAGACTCATAATTCTACCAATCTAAGTTAACAATATGAACAGATCCCAACAAACTCAGCCGGTGGCTAAACAAATTAATTTACTGTGGTAATAGAGTTTTAAAAAGTCACAAAAATAATAAAAAAAAACTGATTTTGTTTATTTTATAAAATAAATGTTTATTTTATATGAAATTGATCCATTAGAAATAGTTTAAAAATATTGGGGGCCGTCTTGCATCTATTGCCCAACAATGGCCTGGTTAAATTTCGTTTATTGGCCCATCTAAGCCTTCATCCAAGCCTAGATGGAATGCTTTGATGGGCTCAGTTGGGTTACCGCTCTGGGTCATGAGAGGTAAAGCTTGACAGGAATCATTATTATACTCCTTAAAAATAATTGTAATAAAATGTCCCTAATTTTTAAATTTTTATGAAATATTTTTGTAATTTTATATCTTATATTAAGGTGTTAATGAGCCCACCTTGAGCGAGGTAAAGTTGTGTCCATATTCAGCTCATTTATATTAGCTAATATTTGAATTAGGCTCGAAAAATATTCATTATTCGTTTGAGCTCATATTAACTCAATTTATAATAATATTTGAGCAAGATTGGAATATGTGTCATTTTGTACAAACCAATGCCACATTTATTGCAATGAATATATCGTGATATATATATATATATATATATATATATATATATAGTTATTCATAATACACATGAAAGATGATACATCAGTACAAGAACATTTGGATAATTGCACTAAGTTATTATCGGATCTAAGAAATATGAATGCAAATATTAAAAGATTTTATTGTGCTCTTTACTATCTACTTATGAGCATACTATCATCATCACCTTGTTATATGAAAAGGACACAATATTTATGATATTTATCAATTATACACTTCTATCAAATGAGTTGAGGGAAATGATGTAAAAAGAAACAACAATACAACTAGTTCAAGAAATCTGAATATTACAAATCATAATGTAGATTATTGCAAGATAAGCCCTCACAAGAAAAAGGCAATTAATAGGGCAATTTTTTTTCTTTACAATAATATAAGTTGTAAAGAAGCAAAAGGATGGGACTGATTTAATTCTAATATTTGAAGATTATTTTATTTTAATTTTTTTTTTTACTTGAGGATTTGACCCTTGATTATGGATATTTATACTAGTTTACCTCTTATTGATCTTTTGAAATTGGAAATATTATTATGAGCAATTATATGATTTGTAAGATCACTAAGATATGGATTATTTATATTAGAAACTCATGATAGAGCTATAATGAATTTAGGAGATGTCAAAAATGTATTAACTTGAAAGAAGAATCTTTAAGTTTTGAGTTATTTGCATTATAATGGGTATATGTTTATCATTGAAAGTGGAGTTTAATATGTTTTTAGTGGTGTTGTTGTTAGGTGTGGTGTTTATTTTTAGATATATATAGGGGACGCCACATAGATTTGAGAGGGGGGGTACTCATTGGAGTGATCGTGTACGATATTGAGGTATGATGTACTATCTCGAAAGATAGAGACATCACCCTTCAATGGATCTAATCATCTAATAAGGACTCCTAAGACATAATGAGTCTTCGAATATACCAGATTTTTCCCTACTTTACATGGATAAATAAAGTAGGGTTCATATTAAACCGGTTTCTAAAATTTCCTATGGGGGCAAGCCCCCATAGTTAATTACATCATAAGAAAGGTGAATTCTTTAGGAATATTCTTGATTAAAGTAGACAATTATTGTCTCCAAAGATTTCAAAGATAAGACTATCAATAAATTGACTATACTAGAAAATCAAGTGGGAAAGAGCAAGAAGAATATTTATTTTGAAAGCCAAAGGAGATGAGTATGGAATGCATATGATACTAGAAAACCTAGCGAGCATTATAATCTATCATATAATTAGGCTTTATATATTTGAAGTTGAAAAAAATTATCTTATTTGAGTTGAAATTCCATTAGATAACTATGACTTATAATCCAACAACACAAGATTATGAAAATGCAGAGATAAAGATTTATTCTTATAGCCAAGAAAACAACAATCTCATATCCTAAATCTAGGGAGCTTTAGCATAAGAGTTAAAGCACGGTCTAAATCTAAATAAAGATGAGTATATGGTTTATCTCCATAAGAGAAAGTAAATCACCCGACTCCTAGATTTATGAGTGGGTGCTATAACTCTCCTACGCTTTAACCATGTAGGCAAGTTATATGATTTTACAAGATAGTTGGGTTGTTATTATTTAGAAAGAAATTAAAGTCCTTAAACTCACTCTCTAAGAGACTAGAGCATGAGTGATATGAGTAATGACTTAATCTAATGTAAAAAATTTCAAATTTTATTTGTATTTGCCATTTCATTTTGACCAAGATTTTGAGATTTCTTATGTCTAAATGCATGATGAAAGTGGATTATAGACTAAATCGAGAAGAGGTATTTTTCATCACGAGGAGAATCAAGGTCAAGTCTTCCCTATCATGCATGGATGGAAACCCTCTGTAAGAGTGAAGCAATATGCATGATGTGGTGAGACAACATTTTGGTTTATCTTGATTTAATGCCTGACTTTATGCGGGGTTATAAATTATTTAGAACTTTAGTTATGAGTTGGGTAAAATATTTATTTTTTTCCTAAGATCCTAATCATATCCATGCCATATAACAAACATCAATCATAAAAAAACTATGAATAGACATGTAATTTCTAATGCACAAGCTAAATAACAATAAATATTTTATATCGGTTACGTATTGCTCGGATGAAGGTCTGCTTATACAACCCAGAAAAGAGAAATGGGTGGAGAACACATTTATACAACCCAAAATATGAAAGAATAATTATAATTTATAAATGAATAAATTCTATGGGGTCTTCTTTTATTCACTCTTCATGTCTTCATATCTCATTTCTTCATTTGATTTGGTAGGATTTAAGGTATCACATGGCACCCCAGGACTAAGCCTTCAACTAATGCTCATCCTTATCTCCCATAACACTAATCCTAATTTCTAATGCAAAAGTACATGTGGTGTTTATTTTTTATTTATTGGTTTTAGTTTATGGGGGGACATCATGTAGATCTGAGGGTGTACTTATTGAGGTGATCAGGTACCACATTGAAGAATAGTGTACTATCTTGAAATAGAAGTCACTACCCTACAATGGATCTAATCACCTAATAAGTACTCCTAAGGCATGATGGGTCTTCGAATATACCAGAGATTTTTTCCCTACTTTACATGGATGAAAAAAGTAGGATTTATTTAAACCAGGTTCTAAAGTTCTTTATGGGGGGAAAGCTCCCATAGTTAATTACATCTTAAGAAAAGTGAATCCCTTAAGAATATTCTCAATTAAAGTAGGCGATTGTTGCCTCCAAAGAATTCAAAGATAGGACTATCAATAAATTGGTTGTGTTTTAAAAAATCAAGTAGGATGGATCAAAAGAAGTGACTTATTATCGAAACTGAAGGAGATGAGTAGGGAGTGCTCATGATACTAGGAAGCCTAGTAAGCACTCAAATCTATCCTGTGGTTTAGCTTTATATTTTTGAAATTGAAGAGATTTTATATATTTGAGTTGACATTTCATTAGAAAGTTAGGACTTATATTCTAACAACACAAGATTGTTAGGATGCCTAAGAAGTGAAGATTTATGCTTGTAGCCTAAAAGAAAATGACATCCTTAGATCTTAAATCTAGGGAGCTTTGGTGAGGGCCAAAGCATGATCTAAATCTAAAGTGATAGTGGGTATATGGTTTACCTCCACAAGAGAGAATAAATCACCGACTATTGGACTTATTACTACCTAGAGTGACAGCCAGCTAACTCCTCCTACGCTTTAAATCCATATAGGCAAGTCATATACTTTTACAAGATGGTTAGGTTGTTATTATTTAGAAAATAAACTAAGTCCTTAAACTCACTCCCTAAGAGATTAGAACATGAGGGGTATGAATAATGACTTAATCTAATGTAAATTTTTATCAAATTTTATTTAATTTGAGACTCTTTATTTTGACACAAGCTATAGGATTTTGTATGCCTAAATACATGAGTAGTTGATTATGGGTCAAATCAAAAGGGAAAGAGGTATTCTTTCATCATAGGCTCTCAAAGGTTAAGCCCTTACTATTTATCAAAGATGGAAGCCCTCCTATAATAAGAGTGAAATAAGATGATTATGCATGATATTAAACATACAACATCCAACTAAATATTTGCTAAATATTCTATTATCTTGATTTAATGCATAGGCTTTTATATATGGTTATGAGTTATTTTAGAGGTTTAGTTATTAGTTGTTAGTTTGGGTAGAAAAATTAGTTTTTATCTTAGGAGCCTAATCACATCCACGCTATACAACAATCACCAATCATAAATAAACTATGAAAATATATACTTTTTATAATGCACAAGCTAAACAAAATATAAATAGTTTTATAAAGCTATCACAAAAGAATAAGAGGTTTGCATATAACCCAAAATAAAATGGTAAGCTCCACCATTATATGACCCAGATTAGAAAAGAATAATTACAATTATAAATCATGAATGTTATAGGGGTCTTCATTCTTTATTCTTCATTCTTCATCTCTTCAATTTTCATTTCTTCATCTGATTTGCTCCATTTCTTTCTTTCTTTTGGCTTGATTTGGATGTGCTTGCTCCAAAGGCATCACATGGTACATAAATTTAGTCTTATAACCAATGCTCATCCTAATACCCCTATAACACTTATCCTAATCCTAATACAAAATTACATTAAAAGAAAGAAAGTAAATCTAACTACACTTGCAAAGAAAATGTTAGCTAAATGCACCATACAACCCAAGAAATTATATGAATAATTTGGACTTAGCACCCGACATATGGGTAACCAAGCCCACCTGTCCTAACTTGGATTATGCTTAGGGGCTAAGTAACCTGCACAGCAAAAGCATTTATATTTTTATTACAGCGGCCCCTTAAGCACAACTTCCTATAGAAAGTATGATTAAGCAAATATCAGCCTAACATCCAAACTACGCACATGCACTTTAACATCGAGTCTACAACAATACATAATAAAATAAGCATACATCAAACCATACACCGTCCTGACATAAAGCTAGAAGTGGTGACTTAATCTAATGCGTATGCATTAAGGTTTATGTGATATGTCCTAACTAGGCTTTAGAGTTATAATTTGCTAAATGTGAGGGATTTAATTTATAAATGGTTGATTTCTCTTTAAGTGATTTAATTGATTTGAAGATTTTACTTAGTATTTTATTTTGTTTCATATGGCCTACACTTAATAATTAAGTGTTATAAAGAGAAGAAAGAGAGGGAACCTCTCTTTCAACCCCACCTAAAGTCACTTCTAAAGTAAATTAATTAATCAATTTCCTTTAGTGGATGACTTATTATGTATTTTAATCAATCCTAAGTTCGGGTTCACTCTAAATGATATTATTCAATAAGAAAGGTGTCTTAAGATTAATTAGAATAAATTACTATCACATAACACATGTTTATTCATTTTTTTCCATCATATATATTATGCATATGATTAAATCCTAAGCATACCTATGCATACAATGTATGTCACATCACACTTAAATGATGAATACAAAGAAGTATGTTTGGAATTTAAATATTTCATTTGATTGAATTATGAATGCATGTCTTTTTAGTAGAATTTTTTTTTTCATCCATTAGCTAAGTACACATTCACATGTATAAAAGTTTTAAGTGAATATATCGTCATTATTCTACACCAAGGGCATAAAGTACAAAACCTACTTAGGGCTACTTAAAGCTTTGCTCAAATGTCCGTGACTAATATATCACTTTTCTTATGTACATATAGATGTATAAGAAACTATAAGAATAAAAAAACTCATGCAAAAGTTGTATTTGACTTGTGATTCTTATTCATTGGTCATATCATATATACATATGTATAAGAGTTTTAAGTGAGTACGACTCCATTATTATACACCAGGGGAGTAAGGTATAAGACTTACATAGGGCTACTTAAAGCCTTAGAGCTCCAGGATGTCCATACTAGTATACCACTTTTCTTATATACATGTGAATGTACAAAAAGAACCACAAGAATGAGAAGTCATGCAAGAAGTCATAGTTGATTTGATTATATGATTTACATATGTGATATGAAATTCTTCCTAAGTCTTAACATAGAGATGCATAGGAGTGGATTTAGACAAATATTATGTTCTTTTCAAATGAACTATACATTTATAAATCCCATACAAATCCATATAAGATGAGGAAAGAGAGCTTCATATTACATATCTTATATTATCAACACATGCAAACTTATAGATATTTGTAATTAATATCACTCCATATATTATAATTGATTTATGGGCTTTTGAAGATAACTTTTGATTTAATAGTAATAATAGTCACACTTATTTTTAATTTAAATCAACACATGCAATTTGATATAAAAAAACCATTTCATTTAGTTAATTTTAAAAGAAATGAATGCATGATTACACATGGAAAGCAACATTTAAAATGATTGGAAAGAAATAAAGGAAAATAAGCACATGATCTCATTCATTCCAATTAATTCCTAAGGATAATCATACTAAATAAGGCTATTTAAAATAAATCAAAGTTCTTTAATGACTATTTTAATTTTGAGTTTGATTTGATTTATGGAATGAAAGAGTTTGCTAATCCTAATCTCATTCCCCATGTGTGAGTTAATTTAGTTTAATGGAGAATAATTAGGTTGATTTTACATCTTTACTAGGTTATGGTATGAATTAAGCTAATTAAGTAACCCTTACCTACATCACCTTAAGTTAATTAACTAATTAATAATAGCCAATATGATATATAACCATATGAAAAGTAAATTAGCAATGCTAAAAAAATGAATGGGGCTACAATTGCTTGAATAATAATTAAGCTTAAGGGATCTCACTTAACTACTTTTCTAGTTTTCTCACACACGTGAGCTTACCATAATTTCATTATCTTTGGGTTATTGAACACCCAAAAAGCTACCAAAGATTAATTAAGGGTTGCTTAGGTGTGAAGTAAATTTTAGATTGAGTTAATCAAGCTTATTAATTAATTGATTAAATTCTTTGATTATATTTTGATTATAATGATAAAATTAACTCTTAAGGAAAGGGATCAAGGATAAGGCCTCAATCCTGACCCCTAAGTCATTTCAAACACTCAATTAGGCTCTGATTTTTTTTAATCTTGGAGATTAATTAATTAATTAAACAATTAATTATCTCATTAATCATTAACTAATCAAATTCCAAAGTGAAGAAAACTTAGAAATGAATTAAAAAAGTATCCCAATCATTCCCCTAAGCTCCTTACTATTCAAGAGGTAATTTAATAATTCATTACACCACTATTCATTCACAATTATTAAATTAAGAAAGTGATTGATGCTTAATCAATTGATTTTTCTAATTAAGCAGCCAATAAAATCCTAAAAAAATAGGGAGGTGAGGGTCATCCCCAAACATTCACAGAAAGTTGGAGATCAATTGGTTGATTAATTAAAGAATAATTAAGCTAATTATATTCCTAATTAAGCCAAAATCATTATTAAAAATCAATTAATAATTATTTTCTTAGATTATACTATGAAATATCTTTAAAATGAGCCCAAGTTTGTATTTTTTTTAAAATTTTCTAGGATTAGTTATGATGTCTAGAAGTTTCAGGCTTACAAATGGATTAATTAGGCCTAATTAAAGTCTTAATCCCATCGTGTCACATGGCGGCTGACGCGACGCGCTTTTCACATGGTGTAACGGGAGTGGCTATTTAAGTTGTCACATTCGGAGGCTGAATCGGATGGTGGTGGATGTCTTATCAGATCGAATCCATGATTCGATCCATTAAAGGATTAATCAAAGGATATAACATGATTTAATCACAGACGTCCATTCTGATCATGCAGAATGGACATCCTGTGATCTTTCTCCTGAAAGATGGACGATCCGTCTTTCTCATTCGACCGAGCTCACCGAATTTTCAATTCAAATCGATCCCACACCTTGAGAAGAAGGAGAGGAACACAGCCAACGGTAAAAAAAGGCATGACATTTGAATTTTTTTTCACAAAAGACCAACCTATTTTTTCATATAAGGCTCGATTTTGCAAAATTATCTGAGCTAATGTCAGATGGATCGTCGAGGTACTTAGGAGGCGAGGCCCTATTGAGAAGCTTTGGGCTTGATTTAGGGTAGAGTGCTCGATCAAACAATCCACACACGCAAGGGTCTTGGCTCCGATCAAACTCCTATCTCTGGGGCTCGAGAAGGCTTGGAGATGATTTGATTGGCTTCGACGGAGTAGGAGGATGGTGTGGGTGCAAGGAATTTGGATTTGATCAAGTAGGGGAGGAGTATTGCTCGGAGGAGTGGTGTCCTATTTCGACTTTGCCTGGGGAGGTGGAATGCTGATTGAGGAGGGCTTAGGAACACTTGGAATCGTTCTGAGAGAGTTTGAAATGCCTTAGGAAACTCAGTGGATGTCAATTATCTCCAATCCCGCTTGAATTGAGAGAGTATACCCCTCAATTGCCTTGGATGAACGGACAGGATTGGCTCCCAAAAAATTCATTGACCGCCGAGAACCAAGGGGTCCATGTGGCTGGCTTGGAGGAAGTGGTGGCAGGAGTCTCAAGGCTTGATATGGGGAGATTGTGTGATGTTGGTTCTTTGCCTTTGTCCATGGGGTCCAGCCAAAAGAGGGAATGGCTTGGCTTGAGTCTCTTGGTCCATGGAAAGAGCTAAGGGTGTAGAGTGGGCTAAGGTGTCTTAGGAATGCCTCATTTGGCACTTTGATGGCTGTCATGGAGATAACAAAGTGGACTTTGCCACTTAAGACAAGAATCCAAGGCAAAGAGGGGTGTCCATTGGTTAATCCCCTTGGAATGGGTTGGACTTAGACTAGTTTTGGGTTGACCTAGGGTTCATTTGGGCCCAGTTAGGTCAGCCGCCAAGGCTTCACAAGGTGATTTTGGGTGATTTAGCTTCATATGGTCAAAATAGGCTTATTTGGGTTAGGTTAAGTTGGACTGACCGATTGGTCAAATTAGTTCAAACCAAGACTTAGGTTAGGTTCATATGATAATTTGGGATGTTTTAGTTCAAGTGATTTTGATTAATTTGGCTTAGATTTGAATTTGACTCATTTGGATTCAAAATGGTCAAATGAGTCAAGTTGACCAATTTGAACGATTTGGCCAAATTGGGTTAGGTTATGTGTTGAGTCAAGTTCAATTAGTTGATTGAAAATGATTGTAGGTTTTAGTCTGGTTTAATTTGGATTTAATTTAAATTTT
Source organism: Cymbidium sinense (assembly GCA_021442155.1). Classification (NCBI taxonomy): domain Eukaryota; kingdom Viridiplantae; phylum Streptophyta; class Magnoliopsida; order Asparagales; family Orchidaceae; genus Cymbidium; species Cymbidium sinense. The sequence continues at coordinate 9,907,023 of CM038223.1, read as the reverse complement.
GACCAATTTGACCCTTAGGTCAATTTGGGCTAGGTTGGGTCAAGTTGATCAATTTGTCAAATTGGGCTCAATTATGGCTTTGGTCAAGTTCAATAATCAATTTAGGATGAACTTGAGCCCTTGGTTGCAATCAATTTGGATTAAATCATGATTTGACCTATTTTAACTTTTTAGGCCAATTTGGGTCAACTTAGGTCAAATGACCAATTAGGCTTGTTTTGGCTCAAGTGAATATTTGTTCATATTCAATCATTGATTATGATTGGGTTTGAATTAATGGTTTCAATCAATTTGGCATATCATAAATTTTGGCAAGTTTAGATTTTATTTGGACTAAATGTTGACTTGGTCAAGGCTAGGTTCAACTTAGTTTAACCCAATTCAAGGTGGTTGATCATCCTATGATGATTGTTGGTTATATTAAAAGATTTAGATGAGCTTAGTTCAATCCAATTTGGGTTGGATTGGAACTTGGCTCAAGAAGGTTTTTTAAGTCACTTTGGGTCAAGTGAACTTAAATGGGTTGACTTGGGTTTGGTTTGACAATTGGCTTGATCATGGATTGATTCAAGTTTAGTTGAACTCACATATGAGCCTAGGATTGAAATATAAATCCAATTGCAATTGGTTTGGAGCCAAATGGATTTTGGTTCATATGATAATTTCAAGCTAAAAGGGTCAACATGGGCTTAACTTGGGTTGACTTGGGTTTGGTTTGAAAATTGTAGTTTATGTTTACATTTGGGTCAATAATTGTATGAATGATTGAATCAGGAAGAAATCCATGAGTTTTGAGTTGATTTAGATATCATTTAGCCAAGTTCAAGAATTTGACTAAAAGGGCTTAAAATTGGGAGTTTGATTTGATTTGAGTTTGGTTTTAGTCATTTAGATTTATATTTCATTTATATTTATGAATATAAATAAAGATATAAATGGGTTATGTGAAAATCACTTGAGTTCGGAGTGATTTGGAAGCAAATTTGACCAAATCTAGGGATGTAGGTCAAAAAGGCTAACCTGGGTTTTGATTAGTTTGATTTATTTTGATTTGGTTTGAAGGGTTTGGACTTGGATTTCATTTATATTTGTGAATATAAATAAAGTAATGATTGATTTATAAAGAAATCAATCAAGTTTGAGTTAGTTTGAAGGAGTTTTTGACTAAGCATAAGAAGGTGGTTCATATGGCTTAGAAAGAGATTTTGAAATTTGGACTTAATCATGGGTTTCAATCATTTAGAGTTAATTTGGAATTTGGAATCTTGGATTGGGATTTGATTTGAGATTGAATTTGATAATTGAGAAAATCAATTAGATTGGGGTTGATTTGAACTTGGTTAAGGCTAAGTCCATAAGATAAAATCAAAGGGCTTAGGAAGGGATTTGTAATTTGTATTTAATGATGGATTTCAATCATTGAATTTAGAATTTATTTGGAATTTGGATTGGGATTTGATAATTGAGAAAATAAATTGGATTGGGGTTGATTTGAATTTGGTTAAGGCTAAATCCATAAGATAAAATCAAAGGGCTTAGGAAGGGATTTGAAATTTGAATTTAATGATGGATTTCAATCATTCGATAGTTGGATTTTATTTTGGAATTTGAATTTGAATTTGAGGTTTGATTTGGAAGAAGGAAGTAGGGATTGGGTTTAGGCTATAGGGTAGGTAAGTCCTCTTAAATCCCTAAGGCACAACCTATTCCTTTAGCTAACTCTTTTAAGTCTCAAGAGTTAGGTTAGGTGTTCACCTAATCACTAGAAGTATCTTAAGATTAAGGAACTCTTAATGTCTATAAGAGTCCTAGATATGTGATGAGAAAGTTGAGAGCTCATTCTAAAAATGAGGTCAACCGTACATTAGAAATAGGAAAAGTAAATCTAACTACACCTGCAAAATAAGTGTTAGCTAAACACAGATACAATTACAAGTAGTTATATATATAATTTGGACTTAGCACCCTGCATATGGGTAACCAAGCCCACCTGTCTTAACTTGGATTATGCTTAGGGGTTTAAGCAACCTGCAAAGAGAGCATTTATATTTATTTTAAGCACCCCTTAAGCATAACCCCCTGCAGAAAATATGATTACTCTAATATCGACCTAACATCCAGTCTACGAAACATACACCCTAATATCCAGTCTAAAATAATATATCACAAAACTAAACATACATCATACCATGCACCGCCTTAACATAAAGCTAGAAATAGTGACTTAATTCTAATGTGTGTGTATTAAGGCTTATGTGGTATGCCTTAACTAAGCATTGCTATGATTTTCTAAGTATGTAAGGGTGTTTAATCATAAGAGATTGATTTCACTTTAAATGATTTAATTGATTTGAGAATTTTACTTAGTATTTTCTTTTATTTCGTTTGACCTACACTTAGCAACTAAGTGTTATAAAGAGAAGAAAAAGAAGGATTACTCTCTTTCATCCCTACCTTAAGTCACTTCTAAAGCATGTTAATTAATTTGTTCTCTTTAGTGAATGACTTATTACACATTTTAAATTAATCCTAAGTTTAAGTTTACTTTAAATAATCCTATTCAACATGAAAGACATCTTAAGATTAATTTGATTGAATTACTATCACATGACACATATTAAATCATTCTTTTCCATCACATATAACATGTATATGATTAAATCTTAAGTATACCTACACATGTAATATGTTTTAACGAACTTGAATGATGGATGTGAATATGTAAATTTGAAGTTTATATTTTTTTTTCAATTTGATTGAATTATTTCATCATATTAATTTAAAGCTCTATCTGAATTCTTATACAAAAATACATAGGGATGAAATTAAATATGTACGTGTCATTGTTAACCAGGAAAGTGAGGTAATTAAATGACCTCTTTGGGGCTAACTAAAGTCTCGTATTCTCGGGATGTCCAGACTATATACCATTACATTCAAACATATGTAAATTTGCATACATGAACATAAGAAAGAGAGTTCCGAATCACATGATCAATTAATTCAATCACTTGAATAATTGCAAATGCATGTATTTTTGATAAAAGAGAAAAGAGGTTCTAATTTCATAATTAAATATACACATACATGTATAAGAGACATAAGCTAGTACATGCCATTGTTAACCAGGGAAGTGAGGTAATCAAATGACCTCCTTAGGACTACTTAAAACCTTGTATTCTTGGGATGTCCAAACTAAATATTTGCTTTTCTCAAATACATATGGATGTATATATAAGTAAAGGAAGTAAAACCATACAAAAATTATATTTTTACTTGATTGAAACATTTATGCATGCAGATTAAAGTTCTTATTCAAATTTGAATATAGAAATATATATAAATGAAATCAAATAAGTACTTGTCACTAGTAACCAGAGAAGTGAGGTAATTAAATGACCTCATTGGGGCTAACTAAAGCCTTGAATTCCCGGGATGTTTGGACTATATACCTATTAATATTCAAATGCATGTAAAACTACACATGAATCAAAGAAAAGAAAGCTTCAATCCACACACTTAGGGTATAATCAAATACAACTCCTATGTATTTATACTAGCATTCATCGCATATGTAATCATTCATTTATAAGCTTTGAAAAAATACATTTGGATTTAATAGTGATAGGCACACATATATTTAATTAAATCAACACATGTAAGCTTAACATAAAGGAAACCATTTGATTCAATTAATTTTGCAAGAGATGAATGCATAAATCAAATGACATACAACATTTAATATGATTGGAGAAGAATAAATAAACATAAGCATATGATTTCATTCAATCAAATTAATTCATAAGGACAATCATATCAAATAAAATTATTTAAGCAAACCAAAGCTTTTTAATGTCACTTTTAATTTGATGTTTAACTTGATTTAAGGAAAAAGAGAAAGAGAGAAAGAGATTTGCTAATCCTAATCGCATCCCATGCTTATAAGTTAATTTGATTTAATGAAAAGACAATTAGGTTGATTTTATGGATTAATTAAGTTAAGATATGAATTAATTAATTAATTAACCCTTACTTATGTTACCTTAAAGTAATTAACTAAATAATTATGAGCCAATATAATATGCAAATGAATTGAAAAGTAAATTAGTAATGGTCCTATGAAATGAAAGGGCCTAATGCAATTGGCTCATAATTAATGGTTAATTAAGCTTAAGGAGCTTAATTACTTTTATGATTTTTTCACACATATGGGTAAATCATAATTTCATTAAATCTCTTTAGGCTATAAACATCTAACGATCTACCCATGAATTTTAATTAATTTAATTAAACTAATTAAGTAATTAATTAATCCATTAATCCTTAATTAGTTTCACTTGAAAAAGTAAAGGAAATTTACGAAAAAGATTAAGATAGAAACTCCAATCCAGTCTTAAGCCTCCTCACTATTAAATAGTGATAAATGACCTAATTATTTAAGCAAGTTGTTGTTCATATAGTTAATTAATACTTAGTTAAGTTAAGAAGGTAATTAAGACTTAATCAATTAAATTCTCCAATTAATTAATCAATAAATCCCAAGAAAAATATGGGGAGGCAGAGGTTATCCCCTTAAATAATCTCAAAAAGTTTGAGGTTAATTAGTTAATTAATTAGGGAGTAATTATGATAATTAACTTTTTAATTACATCTTAATTAAGCCTAAATTACTATTCAAAATCAATTAAAGATAATTTTAATGGATTCCTCTCTGAAATACTTTTAAAATGACCATTTATTTAAATTTTTTGGATTTTTCTATGATTTATTATGAATTATGAAAGTTCCAGCCTTAAAAATTATTTAATTAGCCTTAATCCAATCGGTGCCACGTGATGCATTGATGCGAAGCGCTTTCCATGTGGCACTGTGGAATTGGTTATTTAAGTAGTCACATCCGCGGTTGACTCAGATGGTGGTGGGACGCTATTTCTCATGAGTCGTCTGATCTTAGATGGGACAACCACGATCAAACTCGTGGTTAAAGAAGGATTAATCGATCGATCTAGCATGATCTAATCATGGCCGTCTATTTTGATCACGCGAAATGGACAGTGCATGATCTATCAGCTCACGAACTACAAACGATGGTGCCTGTTCGCCATAGATTGTTTGATCCGAGCTCACCCGAGCTTAGATTCACTCCAAAATAAGCCCACACCTTTGCATGAGGGATCCATGAAGATCCAATGGCTAAGATCTGTTCACATGCAAATTTTCTTCACAAAGCTCAGATTTTTTTTGCACAAACTTAGTTTTCAATGGATTTACCTCGTCAGACTGGGATTGTCATAGTACTTGCGGGTTGAGATAACCGTCCAGTTGAGGCGAAACCCTGACTGCAGTGGATTGGTTTCCATGCAAATTCGAAGGCCAAAATGGTGCTTTGGACGCTTGGCTTTGATAGAACTCCTTACTCGGGTGGGTTTGGAACTTGGGAGAAGCTTCAGTTGGCTTCGACGAGGTGTGTGGAAGGTGTAGGAAGGAGTAATTGAGTTTTGATTAAGAAATGGAGAAGTTGGAATCAAAGATGAGCTCCCATGTTTCGGCTTTGCTTAGGAAGAAGAAATTCGAAGTGGGGAGGCTTTGGAATCACTTGAGAGCTCACAAGGGGATTTGAAAGTGCCTTAGGAAGCTTGGATGATGTGAATGGTGTGATTCCCCAGTCGAATTGAGGGGGTATACCACTCAATTAGCTGAGGTGGATAGACAGGATTTATCTCTCATTTTCGATCGGCCAGTCATCGCTAGAGCGCTAGAGTTGTCCCCATCAGGTCCACGTGGCTCGGTTTAAGTGGAGGAATGCTTGGAAGGTGGCTCAAGCCTTAACAAGGCTGGTTGCAACTCATTGGAACTATTGGAACCATTAGATTCTCAGCTTGTGAGGGAGGTGAGTTAACTCACCTCCTTTTGGTCCATGGCAAGCCTAGCCCACTTAGGGTGGGCTAGGTGGCTAGGTGTTACCCCATTTGGGTGCTTGATGGTTGTCAAAGGTGATAGGAAAGTGGACTTTGCTAATTTTAGCAAAATACCACATGGGGAGGCATATTTAAGGGAGATTTACCTTAGGTTTGGCTTCAATTGGGTTTGGGTCAAGTTTGGTAGGGTTCCAAGGTCCCATGGGTTGGTTTCAAGTGTTTTGGCTCAATTTGGTCAAATTGGGTCAATTGAGGTCATGTTGGGTTAGGTTGACCAATTGGTCAAATTGGGTCAAACCAAGGCTTAGGTTAGGTTCAAATGATGATTTGAAGTGTTTTCGTTCAAGTGATTTCAATCAATTTGGCCTAGGTTTGATTTTGGCTCATTTAAATTCATATAGGTCAAATGGGTCAAGTTGACCAATTTGACAAAATTAGCCAAATTGGCTTGGGTTGAATGTTGGTTCAAGTTCAACTAGTTAATTGAAAATGATTGTAGGCTTTGGTTTGAATCAATTCAAATTTAATTTAGCTTTTGGCCAATTTGACCCTTTAGATCAATTTGGGTTAAGTTAGTCAATTAGGTTCAATTATGGCCTTGATCAAGTTCAATAATCAATTTGGAATAAACTTGAGTCATTGATTGCAATCAATTTGGGTTGGATCATGATTTAACTCATTTTGGCCTTTTAGGTCAATTTGGGTCAACTTGGGTCAAATGACCAATTGGGTTTGGTTTGATCAATTGATTCAAATTGATTGATCGTGATTATGAGTTGTGAATCAATGGTTTCAATTGATTTTGGTGTATGGTGAGTTTTGGCTAATTTGGGTTTCATATGGGCTAAGGGTTGACCTGGTCAAATGACCAAGTTGACTTAGTTTGACCCAATTTAGTGCAATGATCATCCTATGATAATCAATGATCATGGTATGAGGTTTGAATGGGCTTGATTCAATCCAATTTGAGTTGGATTAGAACTCGGTTCATATGGGTTCTTTAGGCCACTTTCGGTCAAGTGGACCTAAATGGGTCAATTGGCTTAGTTTTGATTTGATTAAGGTTTAGTTGAATTCATATATAAGTTTAGGATCAAAATATAAATCTAACTGCAACCAATTTAGGCTATGATGATGTTGACCTCCATATATGTGTTATAAGTCGAGTCAAGCCTACAAGTTGAATTTGTGACTTGGAAGTGATAGTCGCAAATACAGCTTACATTGGGCGTCGAAAATGGTCGAAACGATCTCCGATTGACGAACAGACTTCTCCATCGTGTTCAAAATGTTGAAATTGATCAGAATATAAATATTGCACAATTTAATGATTAACCGATCAAGCGATCGAGTCGTCAATACGCTAATATATAAAGGCTGCGCGATATCCAAACAACCCCTGTTCATAAAATTAATCATTCCTTTAGCTTCAAAACATCGAAAATAATCAAATGAGACTATTCATGCTCAATTCAGATGAGTATGTGCTAATGTCGAAGGATCGGAAGTGACAACACACAAATCGAGGTTGAAATGCACTAGACGTTGCCAAAATCAACCCAAATGACCTCTAATTGATGAACGGGCTTCACCATCGCGTTCAAAACATCGAAACTGGTCAGAATATAAATATTGTACAACTTGATGATAATAATCTCGATGTCATCAGCGATCTCGCGTATATATGTCGAGTCGGAAGCATGTAAACCAAATGATCTATGTTCATGAAATTAATTATGCCGTTATTTTAAAACATCGAAATCTATCAAGTAAGACTATTTACACTCAATTCAGACAAGTCTGCGTGAAAATCGAGTGATCGGAAGTGACAACATGCATTTTGAGCTGAAATAGATTTCCATTTCAACTAAATGGCCGATAATGAAACGGATTCTTTATCAGATTCAAAATATTGAATTTGCTTAGAAATAATATTCATATTATGCAAAGTTGAGTTCAATAGAGATACACATTTTTTTAAACTAAGTTCATTTTTTGTAAGGACTTTGGTTAAGCTTTTTTTTGCGAAATTTGGTTTAAAAGTCTTTCTGAAAACATTTGTCTTTTTTTTGAAAAGGAGCTTTCAGTGAGATGAAATAAAACTCAATTTCAAAAGCATATTGGTGTCAAAATTAAAAGTCAAAGTAAAATGTACTAAAAAAGCTCTCCCAAACGAAGCCTTAATCAAATAAAATTTAAATCGGCAAAAAGGGAGAATTTTATTTTTATTTCCTCGCTCAACCCATCCCGCTTATGGCTCCTCACACGCAGATTTGAAGCTTCTTGCTCTCAACCGTTCCCTCTCGTTCATTCGGTTAAGGAACCGAGCCCTTTCTTCCATTTTCATATTTACTTGGTTTTTCGCTACGAAAGTTGAGAAGCCGTTTTGATCTTCTTTCAGAGAGTGAAAGGATCGGCTTGGACTGAATGGCTCGACTTCTTCTTCCTTCAAAATAAAGAACGACAAGGGGAAAACGAAGGATCTTCTCTCTCCCCCCGAATTTCTGCGTATCCATGGCAGAGAAGACTGAATCTGGCAGCAAGCACTATGCCTACAGCCGGAAGCAGAAATCTTTGGATCTTCTCTGCTCTATCTTTGTATCCCTTTACAATAAAGGCAATGTGGATACAGTCTGCTTGGATGAAAGCACCATGACTCTCTTGCAGGGCTGCAGGCACGCTCCATGTCATCGCGGAGGTTATCCGCATCAGTGTCCATCGAGGTTCTCGCATGCCCTCTTCCCTCGGCACCCACGGCACTCACCGTCGCTGTCTGTCTCCTATCGCGACGCCTACAAGGTAAGGGTATTTGTGAAGCACGAACAACCCAAGTTTCAGCGACAGAGTATTACTTACACGATCTCCCTTCCTCGTATAACCTAGTGCTGATTGATGTCCTTGGACATGGGTGGTTCTCCAAATCCATTCTCTGTAAGCACGACGAAGGTCTCGTCCTTGTTCAGGTCTACTTCAAGCGCAATGAACCCCTTGATCTCAAGGAGTACGAGAAGAGGCTGTCTGAGATAAGAAATATTTTCTAGATTGTGCAGCATCCCCATGTTTAGCCATTCCAGTTTTGGCTTGAGACAGATAAGGTAGCGTACCTTTTGAGATAACACTTCAGCAATCTTCATGATCAGCTAAGCACACGACCCTTTCTCAGTCTTATTGAGAAGAAATGGCTTGCTTAACAGTTACTTTGTACAGTGAAGCAGAGCCATGACAAGGAAGTTTGCCGTGGTGATATCAAGTGTGAGAATGTCTTCGTCTGCTCTTTGAACTGGCTTTAACTTGCATACTTTACTTCATTCAAGCCCACATACATACCATATGATGACCCTTTTTTAAGCCCACACTCGTGGGCGTGTGAGATGAAAAATTGAGTTTACCGGCTTACCATTTGCATTGCGATAATTTTTTTTCAATATTTGAATGTGTGAAAATTATATCTTGTATCACACACACACAAAGATATATATATATTCTTTATGTGTCGGTCACGAAGGCACATTCTCATTGAGGCGTGATGAGATGAAAATCGGCAAGGTGTTTAAACATCAATCATGCTTATCGGACGTAATGAAAGACCTCCAAAATCGTCGGATGTGGCACCTTATAGAAATGTTCAGAAATTTGGACTATTTGCATATATATTTGCTTTTATCACGGTGATTGAAGGCCGTTATCGGTATGAGATTGAAATCCGGCCGAGGTATTTCAAAACACCAACCGTCAGATGTGGCGTGATGATGGGTATGCCAAAATAAGTTCGATGTAGCCTGCGGGATGAAGCGAATCTTAAGTGAATTGAAATTTAAATTTTGAAACAAAAAAAAAGATTTAACATTAAGTTAAAAATATAAAATATAAAATCCTAAAGAAATGAATGGAAAATTAAATATAAATAAACTTGAAGTGAATTTGAAAGAGACTTGAGTACAAATAAAATCGAAAAGCATATTTCAAATAAGAAAATAGGGATCCAACTCAAGTGAACCTATAAATTTGAAATAAATTTGAATTTCTTTGATATACATCACAAGGGATTTAAAATAAATTTGAAGTCTAGTTTTCAAATAAACATGAAAATTGATGTAGAGTTAAGAATGAATCTAAATTGGGTTTAATAGGTCTTATATGAATATGGATAAGCATATGGCTAAGGCAATGAGCTTACATAACTTATTCCAAGTGAATTAAAATGATTTGAATTGAACAAAATCAAATTTAAAAAGTTTATATGAAGCTTGATAGCCTATGTATCAGTATGATTGAGACTTCTTACTGAATAATCGAAGCTTAATTAGGCAATTTTTTTAAATTAGGTATGGTTAGAAGCTTAATTAGGTAATTAATTAATAAAATTTAAGAATAGGTATAGTGGCTTAAGCGTACCGCGTCGACGCACTGGCGTGGTATCGTTAAGTCGAGTCGGTCGTTAGATTGGGCGGCTGCTTCACTGAATTAGTGGTGAGCGGCGACTTGAGTTAATTTTTTCAAGGTGTGGCGTCTCGCCGGGAGCCTTGGGGTTATTTTTTAAGGTGCGATTTGTGTGAGATAAGTAACAGCGTCACGGTTTAGGGCTTGAAATGGTTTGTGACCGCATCAAGTTGATAATAGTTTAATGGATGACAATCATATGAAGTTAACCAATTCATTTTAGAAATGGAAAAATAATAGGAAGTTTTTTATGACATAACCAAATTTAGCGTGTACATGACTCTCAAGTTTGTAATGAAATAGATAAATAAAATGTATACAGAACAAAAAGTATCTTGTCTAAACCTATCAGTGTGACAACTTCCTCTATGCGTGGAATCGCACCACTCCAGGTGTGTCTTGGTGGATGCGAGATGGGCGATCCACGGTGATGGTGGCCCTACTACAAGATCCTCGGCGTGTCGCCATATCATCTGTGGAAGATAGGTGGTGCGACTATATGTAAATGTAGAAGGACTGGATCGGCTCATTAGAAGGACTTGGATCGAGTAGATGGCACGCTCCGGTCATGTGCGACACCCTCTGGCAGACCGATCGTAATATGTGTCACAAATATGTCAGCTCATCCAAGCCTCTGTATATCCCTATTCAACACATCCTGTAAGGGTGATCATCCACAACATCAGTATGGTGAAAGATGTCGAGTTGCTGATATGCTCACTACGAAAAATAGTAGTAAATTACACATATTGAATTGAGATGAATACTTACTTATATCAGAACTTACATAAATATGCTCCACTGGTGCTCTGGTAGTAAGTGGTCGGAGGATCTGTCGGGCGGCTATCTGAGCTGATCGAACCGACACATGTCTTGCGATAGTCTTCTAACCATCCTCATCTAGGTTCTCGGCAGGCAATCCTCTCTCCCAGCGGCAATGTGTGGTGGTCAACCCGGTCGACATCCGCTTTACCATCGACCCTTTTGAAACAAGGGGGGACATCTACTGAGAATAAGGCGGTATGATACTATCGGTAAATGCCACTCAATCCTCTTCCGGTGATAAGAGGGACTTCTTGGCCTATGAGAACTGCTGTCGATGATGTGATCACTTCTTCTCCCGGATCACCGCATATAGTAAAAAATTATGTTAAAACATAATCGCATTCTGATATTTGAACTAAAGTGTTATTTATAGATCCAACCTATGTTTTGTATCCATCAGCTCATTTTTTTGCAACATTTGCCATTGGTGAGAAGAACATACTTCTCATTCCATCGCAATCAGTTTAAACATATATATATATAATTTGAAAGTGCAATTAACAACATATACCTCAAACCAATCTTTGAGACCGAAGCTCTACGGGATATGAACATAGAGTCGGCGCATGAATATGCTCCCAAGCCCAAATCGAAGGAGGTGTAGGCAGTACCATGTTGGCCTGTTGGGCTACTTCGTCGACTCCATATGATGAGCTACCCATGACATCATGCTAAAAGAATCCGGTCATCCGGGGTAGTAAATCGTAGGTGGACCTCTCGAAGCGAGTATCGTAGAAGCGTATAAAATATAAATATAAGCAGTGAGAACTCCCTCGCGTTATGTATGACTCCAGAAAGTCCACGAGCCACCCTGGCATGCATGCATGTCTGCGCGGCCACGACCGATGTCGATCAGATGTCGGATCATGATACATCACGTCACGGTAAGGGGTGTCAAAATCAAATGTCAGCCAAGTATGCCATCTCTTCCCTCGCCAATCACAATTGGGCCATGATAGGTGGCCCATCAACCCGTAGTCGGATCATCGCCACATCTGGATCACGGTGTCACTTCTGCAAGGTGGAAGGTATTAGTGCGGAGACCATCTCAAGGTGAAATGATGATGATCTAGCGGGATGAAGCATGGTAACCAATCAGCAGCTTTAGCCCACAGATGAATTCTGCACGTGATGGGCCACTCCTTCAGCATAAGCAAGTGTGATGCGGCCTCAAATACGGTGCTCTGCAAAAAAAATCTAAATGCGAAATAAAAGGTAAGCATCGTGAAATAAAAAATAAAATTCACTTTTATCGGTGGCGGCGATGCGCACCCACAGGAGGCAATACTAGGATGAACCTCTCTCGCAGTGTAGGCTCCAATGGTGGGGTGTAACCTCCCTAGCATGTCATGTAGGCGTCCTCGCCATCATACTGTGAGAAAAGAATCAGTAAATATAATAGTGTTAATATTGTAAAATCTAAGTAGTGCAACGAGGACTAGCATGAAAGCAAATAATTTTGAAGTTAAGGCCATTATCTTATAAATGATTAACGCTCTCAATTTAGAGACATTACAACAAAAGATCCCAAGACTTATATTAATATTTTTTTTTGGAGATCTATTACACCTTAGTATAGAGTGTTCGACAATGCCATGTATTGTAATTCATTTCATTCTCACTAAGAGATCATGCTAAACATTAGTTTAACTAACTTCTTAATGATTCCATCACTAATTGGGATGATCTAGCAAAAAGCTTCTTTTGAAATATTTTTCATTAACAAAAATAGTAAGGATGCAAATAACGATCATTAATTTTATCCAAATGAAATGGGAGATATTGTATGATTCTTTGGAGAGGTTCAAAGACATCCTAAGCAAGTTCATACCCTACAAGTTACCAAAGTGGATGCAAGTGCAAACATTTTACAATGAGCTTACCAAACCTACATGCAAATTGATCGATATCACATCCAATGGCAAATTTTACAAGCAAATCAAGTATGTATCATTTATTTATTAATGGAGCAATAAATAATTAACAATATATAAGTGAAAGAATTTTGTGTATGATATTTGTAGCATATGAGGCTACATTTATTGTACTCCTCTCTCTACAGATGTTTCACTCATTAAATAACTAACGATGTTCACAATAATGCCATCATGCCTTTGTACTTTTCTTTATTATAATGGAGACAACCATAATAAACAAGTGCCAAAGAAACAATCCTTTCAATCAACCACATCTATAGCAAGTTAACCTTATAAAGAATCAACAAGTGAATACAAATATTCCAACATATACAATCTAAGGTGGAGGGACCATCTTAAATTATCTTAGAATAATGGGAGAGGGAAGTCGTCAAACGGCTTAAAAAGCGGCTGTCGGAAAAAAAAAAGAAGTTTCTATCGAATACCTGGACAAGATGCATGTCACGTCAGACCTGGCGGTGGCAGAAGTTTTGAGAGGGAGGGGGGGGAGGACCGTGCTGGTGGGCTGGGTGAGTTTGATTGAGGCGGAGGAAGTGATTTCGGGGCCAAATCGAGCATTAAGGAGATAGGGCCGATCGTGGCCGATCGGCCCTAATAATATGTCAGGGCCAGTCGCCGAATTAGTGGGCGACTGGCTCCCGTAATCTGAAGCCAGTCGCCCACTAAGCGGGCCCCACTAGCCGAAATCATGTCCGTTAGTGGCGGCCAGCAATCCGTACGGTCGGGCGTGTGGCAGTCTACTAATTAAGCGACTATTCTTAAATTTTTTTATTAATACTTAATTATCTAATTAAGATTCTAATAATACTTAGTTTAAAAAAATTGCCAAATATTTTCTAGATTGTGCAGCATCCCCATGTTTAGCCATTCTAGTTTTGGCTTGAGACAGATAAGGTAGCATACCTTTTGAGATAACTTCAGCAATCTTCATGATCAGTAAGCACACGACCCTTTCTGTCTTATTGAGAAATAGCTTGCTTAACGCTTACTTTGTGAAGCGAGCCATGACAAGGAAGTTTGCCGTGGTGATATCAAGTGTGAGAATGTCTTTCGCTCTTTGCTTTACCTTGCATACTTTACTTCATTCAAGCCCACATACATACCATATGATGACCCTTTTTCAAGCCCACACTCATCAGGACATGACGAGATGAAAATTGATTGAAGTGTTTCAAAATCATTTATTGCATTGATATTTTTTTTCAATATTTGAATGTGTGAAAATAATATGTATACACACACATATATATATATATATATATATATATATATATATATATATATATATATATATATATATATATATATATATATATATATATATATATATATATATATGCTTCTTTATCACAGTCGAAGGCTTGTTCCTCATTAGAGTGATGAGATGAAAATCGACCAAGGTGTTTCAGAACACCAACTATCATGCTCATCAGAGCATGACGGGAAGGCCTCCAAAATCGTTAGATGTGGCACCCCTTATGCCGAAATGCTGCCGAAATTTGGACTATTTGCATATATATTTGCTTTTATGCAGGTGATTGAAGGCCTCGTTATGCTTATTAGGCAGATTGAAAATTCGAGGTATTTCAAGTCACCAACATCCTCATCGAGCGTGATGGGTAAATTTCGATGTAGCCTGCGGGATGAAGCGAATCTTTAGAAATTGATAAATTTCATCAAATTTTTGAAACTTAACAAAAAAAAAGATTTAACATTAAGTTAAATATAAAATATAAAATCCTAAAGAAATGAATGGAAAATTAAATATAAATAAACTTGAAGTGAACTTGAAAGAGACTTGATTACAAATAAAATCGAAAAGCATATTTCAAATAAGAAAATAGGGATCCAACTCAAGTGAACCTATAAATTTGAAATAAATTTGAATTTCTTTGATATACATCACAAGGGATTTAAAATAAATTTGAAGTCTAGTTTTCAAATAAACATGAAAATTGATGTGGATTTAAGAATGAATCTAAATTGGGTTTAATAGGTCTTATATGAATATGGTTGTGATTACAAAGCTAGCCAATAAGCATATGGCTAAGGCAATGAGCACTGAAGTTATTATAACTTATTCCAAGTGAATTAAAAATGATTTGAATTGAACGCAATCAAATTTAAAAAGTTTATATGAAGCTTGATAGCTTATGTATCAGTATGATTGAGACTTCTTACTGAATAATCGAATTATATTCAAAAGAAGCTTGAATCCAAATAAGCTCTCTTAGAGGAAGTACAATAGCTTGTATGAGTGAATTTCAAATTTGAATGTTGAATTTGTAAAAGATCTAACAGGTCTTTAGTGAGCATAAGCCTACAATTAAAATTTAGAAAATTCTATGAATAAATAAAATGTAAATAGGAATACAACCTTTTGAGTGCAAATATAAATCTAATTCTGCCAAAAATTTGACACCGGATCTACAATTCTTTATATAAGCAGATAGAAGGCGACATTAAATTAAATGTTGCACGAATGAAGAAACTTTCCTTCAATCCAAAAATAAAAGAAATTTCAATCTAATTATGATTTCTAATGTTAGTGCTTTCATTAATTAGATGAGCTATAAATATCTGCATGTGCTCGGACATAGAGATTTAAAGTGCAAATTTTAATGTCTGAAAAGGCTGCACATGCTAAATTAGAATTAATTAAATATTAATCTGAAATATCTAATAAGATATTAGATCAATTTACAATGTCTTCCATTCCACCAAATTTGCAACACATCGTACAAGCAAACAGAAGGTGTTAGTTAAGGCTTTAATTGAACCCTTACATATATTATAAAATAGGATTAAAACTCAAATTCAATGTTTTAAAATTATGCAAACATTCTTAAATACACCCGCTTGGGCCCTGACACTATACTGAATTCTTAAATTTAGTGTATGAGGATGCTACATGAGTTGTTTCCTGGTTTAGTCTTAGGATTGGGTCCTAGTTAACAAAACCTAAAAATCTATTATAATGATTTAAAATAAGTGAAATATCTGAGAAACTAATTCTGTCATGTGACAGTAGATCTGATCCTCTATTATGAGCTAAACAGATTTGACGGGATCTAAAGTTCTTAAATATATTCAAGTCAATCAATTAACTACCCCGATGATGGTTGTGTTGAATGGTGATTTCAACCGAAGGGGATACTTCCATCAAAATATGATTCCAATTTCAAATCAAATTAACTCAAATTGAGTGTCAATCTAAAAACTGTTTAAATGAAACTCAATCATTAAAACTTAAAGCAAAACTCAATCTATCCACCTTCTACAATTGTTTATCGGGGGCGACAAATTAAGAAAACTCTAACTCATAAAGGAGCTAATGTCAAATGAAGTTTCTACTATGTTCGCTCTCAATCAATCTCTTGCCAGTAAGGACGTGGCTCGTGTCCTCTAACTATGTGGCTTGGCCGGTAAAGTAGGCATGATTATGGAGTCCTTTGATGGTGGTTTGACCGGTGGGCTCCATTATATTACGATCACGCGATCGTGCTATGTTCATGGCTCGCCTCGTGAGTTGTGAATCATATGATATACTTGATAGGGCAAACAATCCTCTATCAGCTAAGGTAGACTTAAGATTGTCTCCTTAGACAAAAATCACCCCAAGTCTACAAAGATTTCTTGGACGACATAACTCATGTGTTGTTGATAAGGATCCGGCGGGGTTGGGTTACCTCCCTCGGTAGTATCTTAGGGGCCGCTGACGGCCGGGATGATGGAACCATGGGATCTAGATACGTCATCATTTCCCAACCATCCAGGTTTAAATTTGAAATGATGAATTTCATAATCTTAAATCTAAAACTCCACATCTTCTATCTCGTTATGCATTAGGTGACGACCAGCCTTGTCGAAAGTTCTCTCTCATTGAGAGGTAATTAACTATAGGGCTTTATAAGAAACACAGGCCCGATTTAAAGTCCTCACCAAATGAGGATAAAATCTCTGGGTAGTGTTTTATCTAAAATTCCATCTGCCTTCTGAAAATTACACCGACACTTTCAATCATACTCTCTTCAATTTAATATTATTGAGAGGTCAGTGGTGAATTTTCAGAGCCCACAGATGAGTTTTGGTTCATTTAGAATTTTCAAGTCAAAATGGTTAAATTGGGCCTGACTTGGGTTGATTTCAAGTTGGCTTGATGATTGTAGCTTTTATTTATATTTGGATATATGATTGAAAGAATGATTGATCCAAGGAAAAATCCATTAGTTTTGGCTTGATTTAGATGGGTTTTGACCAAGTTCAAGGAAATGGCTTAAAGGGTTTAAATTGGGTTTTGATTTAATTTTGGATTTAGTTTTGGCTATTTGAATTTATATTTCATTTATATTTATGAATATAAATGAAGATATAAATAACTTATGAAAAAATAACTTGAGATTGAAGTCATTTGAAAGCAAATTTGACTAAGCTCACGGAGGTAGGTCAAAAGGACTTAGAAGGGAATCGATTTAGTTTAATTTAGTTTTGATCATTGAAATATGGGTTTCATTTATATTTGGGAATATTATTGAATATATAAATTATTTGTGAAAAAATCAATTGAGTTTGGGTTGATTTGAATGAGATTTGGCTTAGCTCATAGAGGTAAGTCCATATGGGTTAGTGTGGGCTCCAAAAATTCGCCACTGACCTCTCGACAATTAATGAGGAGAGTTTGATTTTAAAATGTCGATGTAATTTTCAAAAGGAAGATGGAATAGTAGATAAGACACTGCCCAGAGATTTCGTCCTCATTTAGTGAGGACTTTAGATCTGTTTCCAGGTTTCCTATAGGTGCAAGCCCATATAGTTAATTATCCCTCCCAATAAGTGAGAGAGAACTTTCAATTAAGGCTAATCATTAGATCGCTTAATGCATAGCACACAGTAGCAAAATGTGGAGTTTAAAATTTAAGATTATGAAATTCATCATTTTAACTTAAAGCGAATGGTTGGGGGAATGATGATGTGCCCGATCTAGATCTATTGATTAGTCATCCAGTCTAGTCTTAGTGAGGAGGAGGTAGTTGACCCAACCTAACTGAAGGATCTTTATCAACAACACATGGGTTACGTCGTCCAAAAAATTCTTTTAGACCTGGGGTTGTGTTTGTCTAAAGAGATAAGTTTAAGTCTACCTTAGCTGACAGAGCTTTTCACTCCAAGTATACCCATGATTCACAACTCAAGGACAAGCCATTGGGGAGCATACTGATCATGATCGTAATATAATGGAGCCTTACTGGCCAAACCACCCGATCAGAGGACTCTTGTCATTACTATATCATCTGGGCCAAGTCATGCAGTCAGAGGACACGGGCCACATCCTTACTAGCGTGAGATTGATTGAGAGTGAACATAGTAGAATACTTGATTTGTCATTGGTTTCTTTATGACCTAAAGTTTTCTTAATTTGTTACATTTAATAAATAATTACGGAAGGTGGATTAAATGAAATTTGCTTTAAGCTTTTAAAGATTAAATTTCATTTAAGCAGTTTTTAGATTGATGATTAATTTAAGTTAATTTGATTTGAAATTAGAATCACATTTTTATGAGAGTATCTCTTCCGGTTGAAATCACCATTCAACATAGCCATCATCGAGGTATGAATGATTTGAGCATTCATACTATAATTTGATAATTTTATTTTGAGATTGAACCCCTCCGATTGAAATTTACAATCAACACAATTATCTTTGGGGTAAATAGGATTTGAGCATTTGATTTTGAATAAATCCTTGCAACTCCTATTTTGCAAAGAGGATTGGATTGATTAAGTGAGACTTACGACTTCACCGTATAGATAAAGCGGCCCATGCATATTTGTTTTCAAATTTGTTGAATTTTATGCAACCTATAAAATTTGCATGCTTTACGAGGTAATTAAAGCTATGCCTAAGAAACTCCTTGTGGAACGTGTAAACCACTTGAGGATGCTTGCACACTTCTTAAAGCATTACATTTGAATTTATATTATCTCATTATATGCACAAACTTTGAAGCAGTGAGTAGAAGTACATGATTGCTTTATAGTGTGTATACTATTCATTTTATTATATTGCAAACACACTTTTATTTGATAGGTTCACATGCAAACTCACTTCGCAATGCACAATAAATGTGATATCCCATCAAGATGCATGCGCATATTTGATCTTTGATCTTTTCAAATTGACTACACACATCAATATTATATGTTTAAATGTATAGTTATCTCAATATGTGTATTAACTTTCATCTAATAATACGCTTGCATGTATTTCGATATACACATTTGAGTTTTCGATATATGCATTTGAGCTTAGGTGTGTTGTATATTATTGACTCTCTCTAATTTGATTTTAGAAAAGAGCTCCTTCTCTTTTTTATATTACTTGAATGATTGTCACAACACATAACCCTTCCTTCTTTTATAAATAGAAGAGGTGGGGATGTTTAACTTTTATCATTCCCTTTGCCATTCATTTTCATCCTTGCAAGCGTTGAGTGAGTTTTAGGATTTCAAAAATTTGGTCTAAATATTCGACCTTCGATTTAGAGGTATACTATGTACTTTGTAATGCTCGCCTTGCATTTAATTTATTTTTACATATATCCATTATAATGTTAAGCTGCTTAGTTAATCTTATGTTTAGTTTAGATTGATTTGATCATTTAGATGTGTCTTTTAATTTTGCTCCTTATGGTTCTTTATAGTCAAAGATTCGATGAAATTTGGTAGCTTAATTTAAGTCACATCTAACAATTTTTTTACTTTGCTTCGATATTTTTCAAGCATGCGAGTGGTGTCTGTGACATGCCAAATCTTCATACACCTCTTATCTTTATGGGCGTTAGCTCTTGGAAACCTGAAGAGACACACGTATATATATATATATACTTTCACATTCACACAATTCAAGCTTATTTTTCCTCACACTTGCAATGATCGACAAGGAGAGTTCGGCTAGAGAGGTTCGACTAGGGGAGATTGCAAATTTCAGTAAAGTAAAAGCAGATTCCCCTTTGCCGAACTTCAGATTCTGTATTTCAGAGTTTAGATTTCGGCTAGGGAGATGATTTCGGTTGAAGAAAATGGGGAAAGGAAATGGGAAAGAAGAAGAATTTTCGGCTAGGGCAGAGAAGGGATTTTCGGTTTGGTGTGTTTGTTGAGGTAGACGAAGAAGGAAGAGAGGGAAGAAGAGGGAGGAGGTCGGGTAAGGCTTGAAAGGTGATTTTCAGTTTGGGAGGGATAAGGTAAATGGAGCAGAAGAGGGAAGAGGAAGGAAAGCGTTGTTTCGGCTAGGGAAGAATGGGAATGAAAAGAGAAAGAGGAAGGAGAACTTACGAGTAAGGAATGCGTGCGGCTTGGACGAGAGAGGGAAAAAAAACCAATGCAGGAGAGGAGAAAAAAAAAAGTGCCTTGGCCTTTTGTCTTGCAGTTTCCTTGAGGAGGAGGAAGGAGGGAACGATTGAGAAGGAGAAAGGGAGGGAACAGTTGGTGCGGTTGGGAAGCTTGGACGCGAGGGAGAGATCGAAGCCGCGGATTGTGCGTCCTCGTGCGTGAAGAAGGAGAACCGAACGAAGGTCGGGTCGCGCGTCCTCGTGCGTGAAGAGGGAAAGCGGAAGCGGTCGGGTCGGACGAGCCGTGCAAAAGAGGAAGGGGTCAGTTTTGAGAAGAGGTTGGCTTTGAATGAAGAGATTAGGGTTAATTAGGATTAAATGATAATTTATTAAATTTTTTAAGTGTTAGATCGATTTTAATAAGAACTTTACCCCAATAAAATCACATAGTTAATATATATATATATATATATATATATATATATATATATATATATATATATATATATATATATATATATATATATATATATATATATATATATATATATATATATCTTATATATTATTTCAATTTAGGATGACGAAACACGCACTGATTGGAAGTATTCGGTTTGAGTGCCAATCGGGTAGATTTCGCTTAAAAATGCTGTCATCGCCGTCGGCCAACTCTGACTCATCCGAATTGAGTGTAAAAAATCTTACTTGATAGATTTGATGTTTTGAAGCTAATAATCAATTTTCGAGCGGTCGTTTGATTTAAGTCGGTCTCGATCTCGATATCGTGTAGTAGGCATCATCATCGTTATATTTTATTAACTAATTTTGACATTCGACATACATGGCGAAGTCCGTTCATCAATTAGAGATCATTTCGATTGATTTTAGCGACGTCCAATATATTTCAGCTTCGATTTGCGTATTGTCTCTTCCAATCATTCGACATTTGCGGACTCATCAATTGAGGAAAGTCTCTCATTTGATTTTCACGTTTGGATCTGTTCATTCCGACTTGCACTCGATATGCGTTACATTAATAGCTTCGATTTGTTCGTTGATATTTATATTTTGACCAATTTTGATGTTTTGAACACAAAGGCGAAGTCCGTTCGTTAATCAGAGATCATTTCGGATGATTTTGGCGATGTTTGGTGCATCACAGCTCTGATTTGTGTTCTGAAGCATCCGGAGTCGATCAAATTCATCTCATAAGCTCGATTCGACTCATGTGGTACATATGAAGGCCAACAGTTAGTTTGGGATTTGATTGGATTTTGAATTAGTTTGATTTGGTTTTGGTTGTTTGAATTTATATTTCATTTATATTTGTGAATATAAATGAAAATATAAATGACTCATGAAAAGATCAATGAAGTTTGGATTGAATTGGGTGGAGATTTAGCTAAGCCCATGGAATTCAATCATAAGGCTTAAGAAGGATTTGTGAGTTTAAATTTGATCCAGGGTTTCAATCATTTAGAATTGAGTTTGGACTTGAAATTGATAAATGATTGAGGGATTGAATTGATCTTGGAGAAAAAAATTAATTGAATTTGGATGATTTAAATTTGGTTAAGGGCCAAGTCCACAAGATAAAATCATAGGGCTTAGGCAGGATTTTGATTTTGGATTTGATTATGGGTTTCAATCATTTGATTTTGAATTTAGAATTATATTTGGTATTTAAATTGAATTTGAGGTTTGGTTTGAGAAGGTAAACATATGTTGAGTTTAGGCTACAAGAAGGGCAAGTCTCCCTAAATCCATAAAGCATAACTTACCCTTATGACTAACCCTTCTAGATCTCTAGGCTTAGGTTAAGTATTACCTAATCACTAGAAGTGTCTTAAGACTAAAGAACTCTTAGTGTCTATAAGAGTCCTAGATCTATAATAAGGAGGTTAAGAACTCACTCTAAAAGTGAGATCAACATTAGGTCAAATAAAATTGGTGATCTTAACTTCATTTAGGGTAACACAATGATTGTCATCCATTAATTTATTTCTTTAATGATTTGACTATATTATAACACTTAAGGCTTGGGCATGTGCTAGAGTGGGACATATTAGAGTCGAGTAAAAGAGGTTTGATTTGTGGTCATATGTTTTGGGGTTTTATAATTGAATGAGCATTTTGTTTAACATAAGAATCACGAATAATAGATTCTTGTTAAAGTTCATAAGACCATGGGTATTTTAGAATAAATTAATTTTGACTTAGGTGGTCCTACCAATATTAGATTAATGATAGATCTAAATACATACTTGTTTGCATAGATAATTTCTTGAAAGGGCATGTTTTAACATGCTAAAACAATATAGTGATGTATCATTGTAATTCATAGAAACAACTTAAAAAAGATCAAAAGTGTGAGGAATAATGCCTTATAATTCATCTCTTCTTAATTTAAAAAATTATCGATAGAAAGATATTTTAATACATAAATAATAAAAAATATAAAATGGAGTAATACAGAGACTAAATATAGCCCTCCAGAAGAGAGTTAAATGTATGTTATTTATTATTAGTTTGGATAAGAGTTTTCAAGCATAGTCTATTAATGCTGCATATTTTTTCAATTGTAATTAAGTTGAGAACTCATGATAAAATATAGTTAGATCATCTAATAAATGAAAAAGGTGATTTGTTGTCCATCTTTTGCTAATGCTAAGAAGGTAGGGTTGATCCTTGAGCTAAGAAATTCATATTTCTTGGTTATGCATGTGATGTAAAATAATATAAATTTGAGTACGCAAGTGCCAAGTCATTCAAATTTTGTTCAACAAGAATGCCAAATTTAATGAATTAGCAATGCTTTAATAGAAATAAATACAAGTTGAAGTTTCAAGAGGAGATCAAATAATATGAAATCAAAATTGAGATGGAGCATATACAGTTAGAAGATAGCTCACCACAGTCTTTTAAGCCTGTGTCAAGAGAAAATGATATTACCATCACAACCATAACAACAAGTCTTTATCCCACTACATGGGGTTGACTACTTGAATCATTTTTCTCCAATGTGTCCTATTAAGTATCATGTTCTCATTTAATATTAATAAATTAATGTCATTTTTTTTATCTTTTTAGGTCTACATCTACCTTTCTTATCATAGACTGAATCTAATAGCTCTACTCTTCTAATTGAGTCATCGAACATCCGACATTTTATGGACCATCTAAGACACTCTCTCTAATATGATATGCCACTAGATCTACTCCAACCTCATCATGTATATATAAATTCATTTGTCATTTTATCTCTAAGTGTAAAGTCACTCATTCACTTGAGCATCCTCATCTCTGCAATATTATACTTAATTTTTTGTTCTCTTTTATTGGCCAATATTCTACGCCTTAAAGCAATGCTTCTTATTGCTTCTTATAAGATCAAAATATACTTTAAAATATCTAAAAGTAAAATCTTAATATAAAATTAATGGGATGAATGCACCCCTCAAATAAAATTCTATAATTTTTTTTTATAATATTATTTTTGTCCCATTTATAATTAAGCATTAAAAATTCTTATTAGAGGCCAACCTTGACGTTTTTCCATTGACTAATTGTGCACAAGAGATAACTTAAAAAATAATTATAATAAATAATAAATAATAAATCCCCTTGCAATTTTATATACTATGAATTTTTTTTTGACAAATCCACTTATATATACAAATATATATAAAATTTTTTTTGCAATTATTTATATTATAGAAGTTTTATTTATCCTAAATTTTGTGCAAATTCTTTTGCTCTCTCTTATTTGAAGTTAGAGTGTTATCAGTTCTCTTAACCTTAGCTTCTCCTGTTTGATAATTAAAAAAAACCTCCATAAATCAGGATAATTAAATTATTATCATGCAATTTTTTTTCAAGTCTTATATGTATATTTGATAATTTATCTTATAATTATAAGATTTGATATGCCACTTAAAATACTATTAGCCGAAGCACAAATCTTGATGTTAAAAGCAAGCTGATCCGAAGTTGAAATTGGTCGAGATCAAACACTTAAAATATCATTTGAAACTTTGAGATATCAGTTAAATCCCTAAATAGCTTTCAAATATGGAGTGTTTATAGTCAAATCGAGCGTCTCGATGAGCCGGATCTAATAACCCCAAGATTTCATAATTTTGACTTCATTTGAGCATTCAAATACACAAAATACATCATATGATCAAGGGAATCATCATGAGCCATCCGATGGAGTACAGTGGTACGGGTTTTGCATGTATTTATAGAAACTCCACTCCTCCAATCTATAAATAGCTTCTCATTCTTCACATGAGGGGAGCCCAGGCAAGAGAGAGGAGAGAGCTCTAAAGCTTGAAGATCCTCCAAGCATAATCGCACCACTGATTCTTGATCACCTCAGATTGGTTATCGCCAGATCTTGGCGATCATCATAATTGATCATTTACCATTACTATATGCATTTGTTGCACGATTTTGGGATTCACATTGTCGCCTTTCATATACAATTAATCTCGTATCGGAAAACTTGTACTCCAAAATACATATTGGAAGATTTTTCAGGCTAGTGGTTTTCCCTCTTTTGAGGTTTTTTCATGTAAAATTTTGGAGTTTTCTTTCACTTTAAATACATGAATGTAATGTCTGGATTTCACAACAAAGCTAAAACTCTACCACATGGTTTTCGCACAATTATATTTTGCTAATTAACATCAAATTTATTTTTAAAAATTTATAATTTTACTTTATTTATGATTTAATTCTATAAGGAGAGATATTTTAAGAGGGAGCCTAAATCATATTTGATCCTTATATTGATTTGTCCTGCAAGTTATGATAATTATACAAAATTCAATTTTCTTTGTGCTGAAATCAATCTGGATGATATTCTAGTAGATCTTAGATTAAGAAAGAATATCTCATTGTATTGTCCATGAATGATCAAGATAAATGTGACAAGCTTACTTATCAATGAGCCATATAAACATTTTGATCCTTTGTTAGAATTAAAAATGTCAACACAATGATTAGTTGTCTAAAATGAGTTTAGAATTGTTAGCTCTAGCCTTACTCATATTTAGATTTGAATAATTTATTCCTCTTATTTGAAGCTTTTGCTTGCTCCTAGAGAAGTTTTAAACATTCATCTCTAGCAGTTTCTTTATCCTGATCCTTAAAGAATTATAAGTTCAATCCTATTTAGTCTAATTAGAAACCCTCCTTTAACATCAGCTTAGAATGAATAGGACTTGACCATAGGACTTTGGACTTAGTGAAGGTTATGGGAGAAACTATTTTAACTATTCAAGTTTATGTTAAAATCAATTCTCTTAGGATCTATTTTGATTTACTGAAAAAGGAATGTAAATTATTTAGAATACAATGGTTTTAAAAATATTTGGGATTAGTTTGAATAAATTAGATTGCAATATAAAATTTCAATGTATTTCAAATTCATTTTTAGTTCAAATTAGGTGAATTTAGAATTCTCTCAGATTTATGTGATTTTAAAATAGTGTTTGGTATAAAATGATGTTAATTAAACTTACTAACAAGTTGCCATCCTTTAGTTGCCATCACATGCTGTCTACCTTGCTATCAAATTATGAATAGTTTACTTTGTATTTCGTGGCTTTATTAAAAAAAAAAGACTTGCATTTGTAGGTTTTGAAAAAAAAATCTTAAAAGTAATCTAAATACATTACATTCAATTTAGATTGTATTTTTTGTACACTATAGTTTTAAATCAACAAACCAAATAGCCTCTTAATTGATTTGGCTTAAGCCAATATTAGAGTAAACCTTTTTCCATGCTTGATCTAATTTTTCTTAGTAAATATAATTACAACTACAAGTAATCAATATCTATCATGGCTCAATTGCTTAGTGGGATAATATATTTGACCATGGAGTTCTTAAACTTAGATTGTGGGCGCTGGTTTGACTATAGTCAAACCAATATCAAGTACCCAACAGATCATAAGATTCATAGAGTCATTCAATAATTTTTATTCAAATGACTATATCACCTAACCAAACTTCTTTAATATAGTTTAGACTACTAATCCTTAGGTGAATTGACCATACTTGACCATTGGATAGGCTTGACCCCTTTAATTTGTAACCTAACTTGACCCAATAAGATGTAGATAATTTGTTATTACCCTTTGAATAGGTCCCAATAGATTCATAATCACCTAATATTGGTAAATTAACCTTGGTAAGTCCTAATTGGGCTCATTAACCTAATCAATTCAATTGACCCTATAGGGACTCCTTGTGCACTTTAGTCAATTTGACCTCAATTGAATATATAGATTGGACCAATCACTTCCACTAAAATAAGTAAACTTTAATAAATTTTTATTGACCATTAGTTCTACCTAATGAATTTAATTATGACATGTCCTCTAAGATAATTCTATATACTTATGATTTCATTTATTTGAACTTTATTAAACTATATTAATCAACTTGGCTTCAATAGTTTAAATTGATTTTTTTTTGTCTTTGATTCATGCACAATTGGACTGTTAAAATCCTCTAATTTGGATTTAGTCAACTAATTTGACCAATAATATTCAAAACTAACCCAATTAGATATCTTGAAATATAAATGAACTTAATAACTCATTTGATGTAGCCAATAGATTATAAAGCTTCCCTAATGCATCTATGACCTTAGGCCTCATTTGGCTTCATGGGTTGGTTGGCTAATTAGTTTGATAATGCTAAGATTGACCTAATTGAACCCTTGAAAGGTTAAGTTGGCCAAATAAAATCAACCTTTAATTTGACTAGCCTAATTAAAGCCATAATTTACCATACATAGGATGTATATAGATAATTCACATCCTCAATTGATCACCTAAGAGTAAATGACTCAATTTGACTCAATTGAACCTAAATGAGTTGATTGAGCCAAATTAACCTTAAAATCAAGTGTCACGTCATTATTATATTAAAGAATAATATATAAATACTTCGTTATGGTTAATAGAATTGAATCTAACAACTTAATGAACTATTTTAAGCACTATGGAAATATTACTTCTCATACTTTATCAATTTATGCTTCTATCATATTTAGAAACCATCTTCATATCATCAAATATGCTACATGACAAGCTATAACCATGAAAAGTCTTATTTTGAAGTTAATAATACAACTTTTTCATATATTAAGAATGGTATGCTCTCTTCATAATTTAGAATCACAAACATTTAAATAAGCTTCCACTCTAACAGTGTTAAATATCTAATTATCTCTTGGTGTAGGATTTTCAATGATATTTAAAATTTGAAAGACACTATACATCACCTTGAACTTCATGTTCTTTATCATTTCTCACTACTCAAGTTCACCTAATATAAATATTAAAATTGAAATACATTGAACAAAAAGAAAATATTTCTTCTTCTAAATGTGCCTCACATATCGACACTTCTCAAATTGTCCACTTTATTCTTGAATTATATTTGATGTCAATGTAGTTTATTGTAGATGCATGTGTGGACTCAATATGTTTCTTATAGATTTAAATTTTGATTGAGGTTATCCTATGATAAGCACACAATCATCAACTCTAAAATATAGTGTATAAAAAATTTGATTATTTGAGTTGATTCTAATATGGAGAAAAAATAATTCTATCCGAATATCATGATATATTTTATATTAAAGATACAATTAAAATTACATTATGTGCACTTAGTTTTATATTTCAGCTAAATGTAAAAGATAAATACACTCAAATCATTAGATATTACAACTTACCAAAGATTCTTAAGTATAATACAACTAAATTATTTGTGTGATAGTTTAGTTGTATTTATCTTTTAAATTTAATTTTGTTATGCAATAATATATATGTATTCAAGGAAGACAGCTGAAATGTGAAATTAATACTACTTATCGTAAAATTAGTCTTATTCCAATGCAAAAATATATCAGAATATTCTTTATATATATATATATATAGCCACAATGCCAAAAGCCAAAATGGAGCCTTTATCATAAAAGGCAATTAAACAATGCGTATACTCGCCATAAACTATTCTCATGATACTTGCTTTTCTATCTAACTCTCTAGTTTTGGAAGGTTCCCTCCGCACATTTTATCAAAACAATGCTCTCTAATGAACCGGACGATAACTAAAATTGAAGAGTAAGGAAGAAGTGTGCGAAAGAGAATAGATGTAGATGAGTCGAGTTAAACTTAAGTCATGCCAAACTCGAGCATGACTCTTTTGTTAAACTGCAAGCTCATCGAGCTTGAAAGGTGAGCTCAAGCTCAGATTTTTGTAATAACAGTTAGCTCATGAGCCAACTCGTGAGCTCGAGTCAAAGAAGAAACAAGTTATGAAAGCTCACCTAAGAAGACATTGATATGACTGACAGTTGGAGACGATGAAATCATCATAGGAGCTCACTAGAGGAGGATTCGATGTGATTAGTGGTTGGGTGAAGGAGTCAGCTCACAAGCCAATGAGCCGAGCCTCGGTAAGCTTGAATTTGAGTCATTAAGCATATGAACTTGACATCGCGGCTTGATAAGCTCAACTCATAAGGTTGTTATTGGATCAAATCCAAACTGCCTGAACTCACTTACACCTTAGAGAGAGAGAGAGAGAGGTGGGAGAAAGCAGCCTTTAATGTGTCAAGATCAGTTGTAAGGCCCCAAGTCTTTGCTTAGCTGTCAATGAAAACTGGTTATCAGCATATGATTTGCCGTTAGGGAAATACTACGCTGATCATAAATTTAAATAATTATTTACAAATATTAATCTTGTTGCGTGCTAGAAAACCAGTTGCGGTAGAGTGAAAGTTTACGCCTTTGTAAATCCAAACATACGCAATATTTAAAGAGTGAACAAAGAAAACTCCATAATTTTACGTAAAAACCCTCAAAAGAGGGAAAACCAAACCCGTAAAAAATTTTTCCAATATGTATTTGTTTTGGAGTACAAGTTTTCCGACACGGATTCTGAATTGTATATGAGAAGGGCTGACAATGTGAATCCCAAAATCAGGCAACAACAGTCATATAATAATGGTGAACAACAGGGATCAATACCGACAAGGATAAGCGGTGGCGGCTGACGGTGACGACCGGTGGTTGTGGTTGACAACCAACGGGGGTGGTCGGTGACCGTCAAGTGGTGGCACGATTATGCTTGGAGGATCTTCAAGCTTTAGAGCTCTCTCCTCTCTCTTGCCCTCCTCATGTGATGAATGATGGTATTTATAGAGGAGTAACGCTTTTAGTAAATACATGCAAAACCCGCACCACCGCTTCATCGACGCTCATGATGATTCCCTTGATCATATGATGTATTTTGTGTATTTGAATGCTCAAATGAAGTCAGAATTATGAGATCTTGGGCTTGTTAAATCCGGCTCGTCGAGACGCTCGATTTGACTATAAACACTCCATGTTTGAAAGCTATTTAGGATTTAACTGATATCCCAAAGTTTCCAATGATATTTTAAGTACTTGATCTCGACCAGTTTCAACTTCGGATGAGCTTGCTTTTAACATCATGATTTGTGCTTCGACTAGTAGTATTTTAAGTGTAATATCGTCTCTCTATTTTGGACATTATCTCAATCATCTCAAAAAATATATCGACAAATCTTGAAAATAGCAAATTCTTTAATGAAATTTGGGTCCATTAATCATACATTTTGAAACATCTTCATGAGCAAAATTATGATCACAAGCGCGATGCAAAAGCAGATTGAGGTTATGGACCTATCCCATACATTAGGCCAAACAGCTCCATGAATGGCGCAGCGCACATGGCCACCTCGAGAAGACGCCTCGCTGAACGCTTATGATAACCTGAGCGGGCCATGGCATTCGAGAGCAGGGCCACCGGGTCAAGTGAAATGTGGAGAGTCGCGGGAAATGCGGACGGACGTGTGTCACGCTGGTCGCGTGAAGAAGCGGACAGTCGCGCGGGCGCGGCGAGATGACGGCTGGTCGGGCGGGGCTTTGCCTGAAATGGCTGAACGGCAGGCCGATGGGGCGAAGCGGACAGCGCGCGGGCATGACCTGCACGCACCGGGCGAAGGGCGCCCATGAGGGTTTTGTCCGTTTTGCCCGCTTTGACCCGTTTTCACTGTTTGGGTGAGTTTTGCGATTTTTTCTGATTTTTTTACCTTTCCCATAGGGTCTATAAAACCCCAGGAGAAGAGGTACACCTCACATGCTTGAGTGTTCCTCTTCTTCTTAAGAGGAGGTCGCTCGATCAAGGCGTAGTTTATACCTGAGAGGCATTTTTTCCTCAAAAGAGGTGTCAACTGGCCTTAACCGGTGTTCGAGGTGATCGCGTAGTTCATACGCAGTTCATTTTCCCTCAAATAGGTGTAACCGCCTTGTCGACAGACCGGGTTCGAGGCTATCAAGGCGTAGTTCATCTGGCCCGCTTTTCCTCGAAAGAGGTGTCAACCGCCTTGACGGACCGACCGGTTGAGGATCAAGGCCCGTAGTTCATACGGTGAGCTCGGTTTTCCTTGCCAAATGCCCGCGGTGACCGGGTTGAGACGATGATCCGACAATAACCACGGTGATGATATGGCGCCAAGACGAATTGCCGGATGACCGGCGGCGATGATGGGAGGACCGCGGAGATGGCCGCTGATGGGTGGCGGCAGTGATGACCGCGACGATGGTTGGCGGCAGGTGGTCGCGGACAATAATGATGGTACAGCATGACGGCCTGATGGCGGATGACCGCGATGAAGATTTTGACTTATCCGAGTGTTGCCGACGATGATGATGTTAACTTGTATGGAAGAGGTTGAGAATCTCCGAGGATTTTGACCTATCCGGTTTGTTTCGAGTGTGTCTCGAAGATGTTAACTTGTATGGAAGAGGTTGAATTGAATCCGCTGAGAATTTTGACCTATGAGGTTGTTTGTCGAGTACGACTATATACGCATATGGAAGAGCTCAACAATCTATTAAGGATTTTTATCCGGGTTATTTGTCGAGTGTTACCCGGCGACGCAACTGTATGGAAAGAGGTTGAATTAAATCCGTTGAGGATTTTAACCTATCCGAGGTTGTTGAGTGACTCGGCGACGCTAACTGGAGAATTGAACTGCTGAGGATTTTGACCTATCCGGAGATTGTTCGCGACTGGCGACGCTAACTATGGAAGAGGTCAATTGAATCTGAGAATTTTGATCTATTTGAGATTGTTTTAGTATGACTCAATGACGCGTTAACTGTATGAAAGAGGTTGAATTGAATCCGAGGATTTTGACTTATCCGAGGTTCTTTCTGAGTGTGACTCGATGACGTTAACTGGAAGAGGTTGAATCAACTTGAAGATTTTTGACCTATCCGAGGTTGTTTATCGAGTGTGACTCGACGCTTAACTCGTATGGAAGAGGTCATGGATGTCCACCAAGGACCTTTTGACCTATCCTGGTATCTAAAGTATTACTGACTTCTTACCGATGAAAGAGGTCCGATCAAGTCCCCTTGAGATTGATCATGCCCGATTGAGATACAACGTGAGTTGTATATTTCTCAAGTGAGAGGATTAGATGAAGAAGAAACAAACTTGCAAGAAAAAGTCATAAACTCATTACTTTGATAATGTTGGTGATACAATATTGTCACAAGATAACTTAACAAAAGAGATGAGATACATTTTTAGAGAGGGTTAACAAAAGACAAGAGGTGGAGAGGAAAAGATAAACGGGTAAATTAAAGACTACAATATTTACACCAAGGATTATATATAACACTTTTCGAGACCCTCCATATTCCAAGTTTTAGGAAGATTTTTCCTCTGGATCTTTAGTCATACACGGTTGGTCATTTGATAACGAGTGGGAGCAAGTATTTTACAGAAAACCCTCGATACTTCTTTATCTTGAAGATTAAAATTCGATGTTGAAGGTCAGAAGCTTGCGAGGTAACATGATTGTTATTTATTGGTTTCCACAGACCACTCCAACCCCAATGGGAGTTTGAAATTTCATCTTAAGATGAGGTACCGAGGTGACAACATTGATTAGAGGGGTCTTCCAAAGATAACGTTGTATGCTGAATTTGACTTGACCACTATGAATTGAAGTGAGTGACTTGTTGAGAAAATTCTTCGAGAACAACGAGAAGGGTGGTTGTCCACTGCATGTGCGATTATCAAACCCATATAACGGTCCTACAGCGGGTTGAAGTTTTTCCTTAACTAGGCCCATGCTAAGAAAGGTGGAGTAAAATAAAATATCAATGGAACTCTCATTATCAATTAAAATTCTTTTAACAACATAATAGGGGTCACCAATCCCCGCACTGATGACAAGAGGATCTTGATGCGGAACTTGGACTCCTTCCAAGTCTGAGTCATTAAAAGTGATGGGATGATTAATACAAGATTTTTTTTATCTCCTACACTTCAAAGGTGGCGATGAAGACTTGATAAGATAGTAGTGGCCCACTTGCAATCGTTTCAATTTCTCCAACTATTTAGCAGCTATTATGTTGTTTTTATGATGATGCGTTTCCCCGTTGGAGTTATGCTTGAGCTGGTTGGTTTTGCATAAACGTAGATATCTGTTGAATGAGCTCTCAATTTCTTCTTTAAGTTGTTTAGCAATGTCCATAATGGAAGTGATGGAAGTGATTGCTCTCATGATTGAATTTGGTTTTAGTGGATGTGGCCACTTGATGGTCTCTTCATCTCGAATAGCCAACAAGACGTTAACACGAGATGTGTTCGCGATGTATTCCTCATGGTTCACGCCGATGGGGCCAGAGGGAGATCATGATTTCTTATTGCTTCTTGATGGGATTGTTGATCCGTTTTCTACACTCTTATGTTTTCTGATTGTTAAATTATTTTGATGGGCATTAATAGCCTCATCAACAGAAATTTGTGCTTCCACACGGTGAACCAAGTCGACATATGAGCGGACCGTATCTCGCATTAGTGACAAGTAGAAAAGTCCAGGATGGAGCCCTCCAAGAAAAACTCATCTTAGTAATTCAGGGTCTACCCCAGGTATTTGGCGAGCTTCTGAGGAGAATCTCTGGAAGTATTCTTTAAGTGAATCACCCTCATTTTGACGAAAGCCAGAGAGATGGGAGGAATCTTTAATGATCCACCGGTTTGCAATGAATTATTCTACAAAAATCTTGGCGAGTTTGTCAAAGGTATGGATGGATTCCTTGGGAGTAGAACTAAGTGCGAGCTTGCCTCTTGAGGGTAACGGAAAGACTTGACAAAAAGTGTGTCGGAGCTGGATATGCATGATGGTCCCAGTAATGGTCGATATCATATGGGTCGCAATCATAGAATCAATGCTCGGAAGCTTGAAACCCACGAGAATAGGATGTTGAAGAATAACTTCTAAAGGTGAGGACTCATACCGCAGGAGGGACATTATTTTGTCTTCAAGGTGAAATTGCTCTTGCATTAAGCCGTAATCGCATAACATGTCGAGTGGAGTCAACACAAAATGTGCCAAGCTACCGGAATAATTGGTGGATTAATCGTTGAGCTACATGTGATGGATGAGTAAAACTAGTCAAGGAGATCAGATCATCTCTGCCAGAGGAACTGTCAAGAAGATTACATTTTGACCTCCCACGCTAATGATCGATCTTGGGAGAGATGTTTGCCATGGTAGTCATGTTCCTCAAAGTAGGATCATCTTGATCTTTAAAGAGATTTCTCGTCACGCTCACCAACGTGGTCACGCCTATCGTGGGAAGTGAGGTAAGCTTGATCCTTAGTTCAAGGATTAGAGGAGGAGAGTTGGAGGGAGAGGCTCCGTTGTTATGAGTATTGCGCCTATTGGCCATGACGTGGGTGTTCACGGAAATTGTGATTGAGGGATTCTTTTACCATAGACGGTGCCAAACTGTTGCTTGCTAGAAAACTAATCGTGGTAGAGTGAAAGTTTACGCCTTAGCCTTGTTATGAAATCCAGTACACACACAGATATTTTAAGAGTGAACAAGAAAACTCTAGAATTTTACGTGAAAA
Organism: Cymbidium sinense; assembly: GCA_021442155.1. Classification (NCBI taxonomy): domain Eukaryota; kingdom Viridiplantae; phylum Streptophyta; class Magnoliopsida; order Asparagales; family Orchidaceae; genus Cymbidium; species Cymbidium sinense. Next base: position 9,872,585 of record CM038223.1, on the reverse strand, counting down.
ATCTCAAAAGAGGGAAAATCACGGCCTAGCCCAAGAAAATCTTCCAATATGTATTTCTTTTGGAGTACAAGTTTTCCCGACACGGGATTACATAATTATATATGAGAAGGGCTGACAATATGAATCCCAAAATCAGGCAACAATAGTCATATAGTAATGGTGAACAGCGGGGATCAACGACGACAAGGATCGGTGATGGCACGGCATGGATCGGTGGTCGTGATTGATGACAACGCGGGTACTGGCCGAAAGGGGCACAATTATGGAGGATCTTCGCTTTAGAGCTCTCTCCTCTCTCTTGCTCCAGCCCCTCATGAAGAATGAGGAGATATTTATAGATTGAAGGAGTGGCGTTTAGTAATATATGCAAAACCCGTACACTCCACTCCACGGCTCATGATTATTCCCTTGATCATATGATGTATTTTTTGTATTTGAATGCTCAAATAATTATGAGATCTTGCTTGTTAGATCCGGCCGGCCGAGACGCATTTGACTATATAAACACTCTATGTTTGAAAGCTATTTATGGATTTAACTGATATCCCAAAATTTCCAATGATATTTTAAGTGCTTGTCTCGACCAGTTTCAGCTTCGTATCAGCTTGCTTTTAATATCAAGATTTGTGCTTGGACTAGTAGTATTTTAAGTGTCATATCAATAACTATAACTAAATTTGACCTCATCTTATCTTTTTCTTCATAAATTTTAACCTAAATTATTTAAAATTATTGTAACCCTTAGGTCATTAACAAGTTCATAATTAAGTTTTAAAAAACAGATCTAAAAATGATCTTAGATATCTGAATTTCTTATTTATTTTTCTGATTCAAGATTGTTGGCAAGATGTTTATATTTCATAGGCTTAGTTAGGCTAAATGTGCACTTTGAACAATATAGATCCCGAAAAAAAAAAGTACATTAGCATTTGACATCTAAATTATGTTTAATACATAAAACTTAATCAACAGAGCATAAAATCGACAAAATAATCAAAATAAAACCAAGCAGACAACCGCAGAAGCAACCATGTAATCCTAACTTGTGAGATCACCAAGATTTCAACTGGTTTTCTTCCTCACCAGAAAATATATTTGTTTCATATATTTCATCTGCTTCGCAAAGCTGGAAGAATCACTTGTTCCTCTCTACGAGAAACGCCATTTATGATATATTTACTGTTAATCGTTCACCGAGGGGCATTTCTCAACATATTTACTGGAGGATCTCAAGCAATGCATTGAAATTTTTGAGAACGAAAACAATTTATAAGAGAGAAGAAGAGAGAGATTAAGAATATTCTTAGGTTCGAAGGAGACTGCTGGACTCGCCGGCGATGAGGAGACCGGAATTGCATTCGGTGAACGGCGGCGAATCGACGAAGGGTATTGATCGATGCGGCTGCGGCGGTGGATGGACAGGAACTCAGCGATTCGCGAACGGCTCTCTCTCTCTCTCTCTCTCTCTCTCTCTCTCTCTCTCTCGGAAATTTAGCACACAATTTTTATGCATTTATATATCTAACATCTAAAATTTCATATTTACAAAAATAGTACCTTTCCTATGCTTCCAAAGATTAATTTTACTTCAAAAAAAAAGTGTTATTTTTATTTTAATAATAAAGATTTAAGTGTTATATATGTAAATATTTATATTTGAGTATTAGATATGTAAATATATATTCAACTAATTCTAGTGTATGATTCGTAGACAATGATATGCATTGTACACAAAATTATAATAATAATTAAGAATAATATGTATAAATTAAATAGATAAAATATTAAAAATAATAAAAAATAAGTCATTTAATGAAAAATTTTAAATTAATTACTTAAGTTTTATATATATATATATAATACTTAAGTAATTTATTTTATTGTACTTTAATAATTTTAATGAATAAAATTTATTATCATTCTAATTTTATAAATTTAATTATAATTTTAAATTATTTTAATTATTTGTAATAAATATATCTTATTATTATCTCTTTTAGCTCAAATATCATTCTCTAAATTTCTAAAACTCTCTACAATAATTTAAAATATAACAAATTATATTTAAAATATTTTTTTATATAATTTTAATTCAATTATTCATAACATGCATGTCAAACACGCATGGCCCTTTAATTTTATAATATTATTTTAATCAAATACTTGATGTTCGACACGCATAAAGCGTGGAGCCATTTATGACACGCATTTAAACGCCTAATTTTTTAGAGTGTCGGTGCATCATAGATTACAATTCTGCACTTTCAAGCTAAATTTTAATATTTGTATAAATTGCTCTTAAATCTTTAATATTGCATCAAAACTAATATAATCATTTTTTAAAATGAAATATATCTTTTCATATATAAAAAAATGCTATATTTATAATTAAGGAGATTTATATACATACCAAATAATTCTTATGTATTTACATATCTAACACCTAAATTTTAATTTTTACATGTATGACATCCAAATCTTCAATATCACATTAAAAATACCACAATTACTCACTTTTTAAAAGTGAAATGTACCTTTTTATAAATAGTAAAATATTAGATTAGTAAATATTAAACTTTAGGTGTTAGATATATAAATATATAAGAATTGTATAGTATGTATGTAAATCTTCCTTATAATTATCAAGTTTTAGGTATTAGATATATAAATTCAGAAAATTTATGTGCTATGCATGTAGATTTTTTCCTTTTAGGATTTTATTTTAAAAGTCATCTTAAAATAGAAGCTATCTTTTTAATAATTTTAGGCCAAATAATAAATTTCATTTTGCTTAAAATGAATTGATTAAACTAAATTATATTTCGATTTGATTTGGAATATTGATTTTAATAAACATTTTATCTGTTAGTTTTTTTTTTAATTTTGGATTTTGATTTCAATTGGTTTGGCCAATTTGTGAACTAATCCATTCAATAGACTAATTGAATACCTTTAACCACCAATTTATAAATCAAAATATCATTAGTTTACTTTCATCAAGAATAATATTTCTATATTGAGATTTGAGATCAATTATATCATCTATAAAATCAATGATGTTAAAATCAATGATGTTAAAATCAAATCTATACCTTTCATAATTTTTTTTTATCGATGATCTTTAATATGTTAATTTCATTGGATTCATATCATAAAAATCTTAAAATGGTATCATTTTCTCATCAATTAGAAATATCACTAAATAGCTTCCATCAAATTATTATCATTTGTTATTGACAGCCACCTTGACTGAAATTAGCATTAACAAGATAGGTCTAGTATTAGAATAATCACTCATTTACTAAAATAAAGAGAGAATGATTTGACTAATCTGATCTCAAGTGGCCATTTGATATATTATGATATAATGATAAAAATGTCCTTAAAATTTATAATTAAATTCCAAGAATTTTCTATTAAAATATATTAAATTCTTTAAAAAAATCTTGCATTTATATAAAATTTTAAAGCTCGAGCTCTCATTTAGATTCTCCAATCAATCATCTATAATATTTTGTTTGTTCATATGTCTCCTCCATCAATGGTTAGCATCTAATATCCTCTAAATGGTAGCATTTGATGACAACCTCCCAAGACATATATCTTCCTTCTATCAAAGAATAACTAAGAAAAGTGAACCCTATTGCTTGATTTTTATCATTTGTCAATAATTGACATCTAACATCCACTAAATGTTAATATTTAGTTCTAATATTCTAGACTATTCAATTTCTCATCCTATTTGGGTGATGATCATGTCAATTGCTCTTCAATAAAGAATGGATAATTCAACTTCTTACCACCACCTAGCCTCAAATGTGCCCATTTCAACACCTATGGATTGCTTATACTACCACTATAAGAGACACATACCACCGTACATTCAACTTTGTTATATTATAGTAGCACATTCTTTGATTATAAGGATGGATAACTATTTCTAATTCATATCTTCTACTAGTGGAAGCATTTCAATTGGCCAAGGCACCATAATTTTTTTTTGGATTGTCAACTTAAACTTCTTCTATCTCTCTTGTGTTGCTTTCAACTATAAATATTCATATGTGCTTTGATGTCACTCAATCCTTATTGGTTGATGTCCACTAAAAAATTAGCATCTAACTTCTAAATGTCATTCTTTCAATGTTTGATGCTAACCTTTCAAGTAACTCCATCTCTCCCTTGCAACATAATGATTAAACCAACTACTAATTCTTGCTTGACTTCTGACACCTTTTATTATCCATTGCATGATAACTATTGACAAGTGATGTTCAATAAAGGATAACACCCACCAAAATATAATATCTTATGGCAAACTTTTAAGTTGCTTATCAGTTTCTCATTTTGATATGAGAATAACTAAACAAACTACTTCTTATCGTGACATCTAAAGTCCCTCATCCTCCATTGACCAATGTCTACTATTAACCAACATTTAACATCAATCAATGCCAATATTCAATGATAGCCTTCTAGATTGCTTATTATTCCTTCATTTTTGGATAAAAATTAAGCTGATTGCTTTTTATCGCCTAACTTTCATTGTTCCTGTTGCGTGCTAGAAAACCAGTTGCGGTAGAGTGAAAGTTTATGCCTTAGCTTTGTTGTAAAATCTAACACACACACAGGTATTTAGAGAGTGAACAAGAAAACTCCAAAATTTTTACGTGAAAAACCTCAAAAAGAGGGGGAAAATCACGGGGCCTAGCCTAGTAAAAATATTCAACTATCTATCTGTTTCAGAGTATAAAATCTTCCCGATAACGGGATTACAGAATTGTATATGAGAAAGGAATAACGACTATGTAGTCACATTGTGTGGTAACAATTGCTATTAGCTGATGATGATGAACAACGAGAACGTTGATTGCCAATGAAGGTCATCATGATGGAGACAGAGGTTGACAATGACAAGGATCGGGCGGCGGCCAGGCGGTATGGTTGACGACCGGCCGAGTGGTGGTAACGATTGTTCTTGGAGGATCTTCAAGCTTTAGGCTCTCCTCTCTTGCTTGCCCCTCATATGAGGAATGAGGCTATTTATAGATTGGAGGAGTATCTCTATAATACATGCAAAATCGAACCACTCCACTTCATCGGACGACTCAGAATGATTCCTTTGATCATTTGATGTATTTTAAGTATTTGAAAATGAAGTCAAAATTATGAGATCTTGGGCTTGTTAGATTCGGCTCGTTAAGACGCTCGATTTGACTATAAACACTCCATGCTTAAGAGCTATTTATGGATTTAACTGATATCCCAAAATTTTCAAGAATATTTTAAGTGCTTAATCTAGACTAGTTTCAACTGAAGATCAACTTGCTTTTGACATCAAGATTCATGCTTTGACTAGTAGAATTTTTAGTGACATATCAGTTGCCCCTTATTTTTGGATGACATTATCTCAACCATCCAAAAATATTTAAGCCATATATTTGAAAATAGCAAATTCTTCAATGAAATTTGTGGGTCCATTAACCATATATTTTGAGAGAGTAGATCTTCATGTGAGCACAAGATTATGAAGCTGCAAGGCCATGTATGCGTATGCTGGATGCAAGATTTTGGGATTATGGACCCATCTGGGCACTGTGTTTGGCGTATTTACGCACTCATGGCGCTACAGCAAGGCCATGCGGCGAAGCGATGAAGCTGCGAGGGCATAAGACGGGCGAAGGCAAGTGAGCCGGCGGCAGCGCAGGAAGGCATGGGCGAAGCGCGGGCGAAAGGTGTGTCTCAAAATCTGTGCGGCAATGGCGGCTACTGCGCGTATGTGCGCCAGATGGTATTTTCGTCCATTTTTGTCCGTTTTCCGCAGTTTTCTGCGATTTTGAGCGATTTTAAGCTATTTTTCTTGGATTTTTGACCTTTTGCTTATGGGGTCTATAAAACCCCAGTAGGAGAAGGCACACTGTGCTCTAGTGCTTCTTCTTCTGAGGTGGAGTGGATCAAGACTGGTTCATACAAGGCCCAATTTTCCCTCGAAGAGGTGTCACCTCGTTGACCGAGTGAGGAGATCAAGACCAAGTTCATATGGCAGGCTCAGTTTTCCTCGAAAGAGGTGTCAACACCGCCGGATTGACCGGGTTGAGGCATCAAGATTCATACTGAAGACCAATTTTCTCTCAAAAGAGATATCAACCTCCGGACCGACCGGTTTTTGAGGCGATCAAGACCCGTAGTTCATACACAATGCTCCAATTTTCCTCGAAGAGGTGTCAATGACCTCGTCAGACCGACCGGGGTTGGAGGCGATCAAGGCGTAGTTCCTACTTCTTTTTGTGAAATTTCATTTCTTGAAACTATGGATGGTTCAGTGATAACCACCAAGGTGGCGGAGAAGCGTAGTTAGGAACCATCGTCAATGACTCAAAAAGTTTGTGTAATTTGAGCATCATTAGGGGAGTATCCTCTCTCTCTCTCTCTCTCTCTCTCTCTCTCTCTCTCTCTCTCATATGTATGTGTATTTTCGTCGATCAGAGGCGAAAAATTTTATCCCAAGCCATCCGTGAGCGAGAGAGTCAAAAAAGGATACGCCCAAGTATTGGGGTAAGTAAGCTATTTCATAAAATTTCCAGATTTTTGTCATTTCTTCCTCTTTATTTATCATGTATTTTCACGATGATGGCAAGAAAACTCATAGCATGCTACAAACGATATATATCATCCACTATCACATCGATAGTTTAATGGTGTTCAGAAAATTTACTTCCTAATGAGTTGGTGGCCATTATTGCTAAAAGTCCGATCGAGCGTTCACCTCCACCGTGGTACTTTCGTTTCGAGATGATACTGCATGGATTCCATTCCTTTGGCTCCCGAGTTGATTGAGATCTTCAAAATATGTGGTGTAGCTTTGTCACAATTTTTATTTCGAGCTTTAGTGGTCATCATTGGTTTGACTATCTTCTTTAGAGAGCGTGGTGTTACTTTGAACATCAAATACTTGTGCCAAATGTGTAGATTCACATGTGATACTCAGGGACGTGTTTCTTATTGGACTATAAAGAATTGGATAGAATTTTACGGATCCCTCTAAAAAATTGGTCTATGGATTCTTTTTGTGAAAATGAGTGGGGCCTTCAGAGATGGGGAAGATTGAATGACCTTCAGATCCATTCGATTGAGAATGAGATCTTGGCAACTCTTAATATTCCTGATGTAGAAAGCTTATAACATGAGTTACGTCACATTAGCAAATATATAGTTAGAGATAGAATGTTCAAGGTTAGTCTTTCCATCCAAGCAGGGAGATCTCATTCTTTTCTACTAAAGAGGTCAAGTAAAGGTGATGAAAGGTCTCCTCATACTCATAGGATTCTTTCAAGAAGCCCGCCATAAATCGTGGTGGTGGCAATATTTTCCCAAAGAGAAAAGAAGACATGCTCAAGTGACTACAGATATCGGAAGAAGATGTTCACCCCTTGACCTCCGAGAGTTTAGCTATTTTAACTCATGATGGGGGAGTTCATTTCTCGAAGCCGCACATTCCTGAAGAGGTGTTAAATCACATATGTACTGGGTGTCAATGAGCAGATGAATTGGTACGTTGTCTTCCCTTCTTTCTTCTTTTCTTCTTTTCCTCCTTTTTTGTGTAATATTTGTGATGATTTTTTTTTCTTTATAGGTAACTCAAACATTATGAATGATGGCTCATTTGGGTGTCTCTTTAGACGAGTGGAATACTGAATTTGTGAAGGTAAAATATCTCAAGAAGGCAGTATGAGAGAAAGATGAGTGTTAAGGCCAAAGAAATGGCGACTTTGGAGGATCAACCGGTGTGAACTGAGCTAACATGTCGACTTCTCTTTCTCCAGTGTGGGGAGGTGGAGCACACTGATGAGTGATTGAGGTGAGGACAAAGACTCGCCAGAAAGAGAAAAGACTCGAGGCACTTGCAGCAGAGAAGAGAGCTCTCAAACTGGAGAAGAAAATATTACAAGATCATCTTTCTGAGAAGGAGCATATAATGTTAGAAGTGGAAGCAAATGAAATCTCCTTGAAGGTAGTGGAAGACTTTAAGAACTCCTTGGCTTATCGCGATCATCAAAGACCATGTCCAGGAAGCTCGTAATCATATTCTTGATGTTGAAGTGAAGGATTTGGAGCACCAATGTTTAGAGGAGGGCTTCATCCGAGGTTCCTAAAAGGAATCACTTAGTACATCGCAAGACCGAGCTATTGAGGATCTATCTCTCGCCAAGTATTTGAAGACTCTTCGTTAGATTCAGGAGATGAAGGAGTTGAGAGTGAGCCCGAGGGAGTATCTCCTAGTGGTGAGGAAGACGTTGATATCACCAACTGATATGATATAGTGTCACTTGAGGATGCATTTTTTTATCTATGTATTGTTATTAGTGTGTATCAGAATTTTGATTCTTTCTTATATCATCATGTTAATGCTATCAATGAAATTTTTTTTTAGATGATACGCTCTTGTTTTATTTTTACCTATCGGGTAATTGGTGAATATTATTCGACGATGAACCTATATGGATGAGGTTGAATTGAATCCACCGAGATTTTGATCAATCTGAGTTGTTTGTCAAAGTGTTACGACGTTAACTGTATGGAAGAGGTCGCGGGATGTCCACCAAAGACCTTTTGACCTATCCTAGGTATCAACCAAAGTGTTACTTGATGACGTTAACTTGTATGAAAGAGGTCGCGGGATGTCCACCAATGACCTTTTGACCTATCCTGGTACGAAAGTGTTACTGACTTACTGTATGAAAGAGGTCCAATCAAGTCCCCTTGGGATTGATTATGCCCTGATTGAGATACAACGTGAGTTGAATATTTCTAAAGTGGGAGGATTAAATGAAGAAGAAACAAGCTTGTAAGAAAAAAAACTATAAATTCATTACTCTGATAAGTTCGGTGATACAATCATAAGACTATTTTCACACGAATATGAGTTTCAAGAAGAAATGACAACAACAACAGTAAGTCTTTACCCCACTAAGTGGGGTTGGCTACATGAAGAGGAAATGACAAATGAGACAAAATAAAAGTTATAAAGAGAATTACCGATAATATTTTGAGATTCTAGTGTTCCAAGTTCGAGGTAAAGTTTTTCCTCCGATCCTTGAGCTTGAAAGTTCGCTTCACCATAGCTATAACCATATGGATCATCCCAAAGAGAGAGTTTATTGGCTTGAGGGCCTTGTCAGCCTTGAGACTTCAGAGGACCAAGTCACCGATATGAGACGAGATTTTACTCTTCTGTTGAAATGATGAGCTACCCTTTGGTGATAGGAGCAGTTTGAAGTAGAGCCATGTCACGAGTTTCGGGGAGTAGGTCCAAGTGCTGTCGGAGTTTTTCTTCATTACCGTCATGATCGAATAATTGAACTCTTGGACTTGGAACCCCGATATCTACTGGTATAATAGCTGTCGAAACATAAGTTATATGTCTCACCGGGTGCGATGTAGTGCGTAAGCCCAAAGAACATTAGAAAGCTCATCAACCCATTGCCCCGCCTTCTCAAGATGTGTTTTAGTCCTTTGAGTATAGTGGTAGCTTCCCCGCCTGCTAGGATGTGCTACTGATGCGCAGCAAATGAATGTGAAGATCTTTGCAAAAGGATGTAAAGACTTTTCAAGAATTTGTTATCAATGATGATCTTTGCAGAAGACCTAATCGACATACTATATTTTTCCAAACAAATTTAGCATTTGCCTCGTGATTTTAGCGAGTGGTGGCTTCCACCCATTTAGTGAAGTAGTCGGCTAAAATGATAAACTTTCGCTCGATGCTATCGAAAAGGTCCCATGATATTAATTCCCCACTGAGCAAAAGGCCATGGGCTTTGAAGGGATGAGAGCTCTGCATGCGGCATGTGAGAGAGGTTAGAGTGCAACTGACAACTTGCACATTTTTTGTGAACTCCAAGGCATCTTATTTCATCGTAGGCCAATAGAACCCTTGCCTTATAATTTTAAGGGCTAGCGTCCTTCCTCCTAGGTGTTCTCCACATATCCTGAGAGTGAACCTCTCTTAATGCGTAATCGGCCAAGGTGAGAGGCATTTGGTAGGTCCAGAAAGTTGTTTGTATAGTTCACCATAATAGTAAAGTTTGAAGCTTGTCTTCTGAGATGAGTTAGTTGGGTCTTCGTGAAGGGTTCCTTCTTATAGAAAGATAGGATGAGGTCCATCCATGAATTCCTTTATCTCATTAATTGCTTGTATTACCCACCTGGGATCTAGGAAAATATATTTCTTCAACATGCTTTCTCTTAAATAGATCTCAATAGTGTAGCTTAGTGAGAGCGCCTGAGTATTCTTCTCTCTCGCAGATATGAATGATTTGATGTGTCTTGAAATGGGCAAGAAGAGACTTTACCAAGTGGAGATATTCAACCGAGGATTATGAGTATTAAAGTTTCCTTAACTTGGGAGGCACAAGTCGAGAGTCGGTGTTGATTACTAAGTCTTGAGCTTTACAATCAATGGCGAGTTCAACCCTATGATGAGAGTCTCATATCCAGCCATATTATTAGTTGGAGAAAATTTTAGGCGAAGTCCATAATATAAGGTATTCTGCTGGGGGAAAATAAGTAAGATTCCCATGCCAGCACTGGTATTTTCTGAAGCTCCATCAACATAGAAAGTCCATTGAGGAGACGAAAGGCGTGAAGCAGATAGCTCCTCTGGAGTTAGGGCAGTGCATTCCACTATAAAGTCTGCGAGTACTTGAGACTTTAGGAGGTAGAAAATTTATATCAAATTCTCCAATTCTACGCACATTAAATTAACCTCCCGGATGCTTCGTAGGATGGCCCTTAATGGTAAATGAGTGTAAACGCCGATAAGATGAGCTTGAAGTATGGACTAATTTTGCTAAGAAAACTAAAGCCAGAGCCACCTTATCTGCAAGTGGATAACGACTTTCTATATCAGAGAGAATTTTACTAACATAGTAAATTGGTTGTTGTATCCCATTCTCTTCTCGCACTAAAACTGAGCTTAGCATGAGAAGAGACTGCGAGATATAAGTATAACATCTCTCCTTAAATAGTCTTGGATAGTAGGGGTAGAGATGCTAAATACTCTTAGTTGCTCAAAAGTAGATCGACATTCATCACCAGAAAATTATTATTTTAGCTCCCTTTAATATTTTAAAGAATGGCAAGTATTTATCCCACGGCTGGAAGAAGCGATAACGCGAATGTCCATTCAAATGTTGAACTTCCTTGATATTCTTCTGAGGAGTCATATCTTTGAGAGCTTTGATTTTCTGGTTTCTATCCACATGGGTTACCATAAATCCAAGAAATTTTCACGTAACCCCAAAAGCACACTTGGTCGGGTTAAGTCGCATGTTATAACGTCAAAGAAGGTTAAAGCATATTTCTAAGTCAGAAATATGTTGTGATTCTTCCAAACTTTTTACTAACATGTCATCCATATATACCTCCATTGTGCGGCCTAATAGGTCTTTAAAAACCTTATTCATAAGGCGTTGATAGTAGCACGCATTTTTTAACCCAAATGGTATAACTTGGTAACAACATAAACCTTTATATGTTTGAAATGTAGCTTCTTCATCCGTTGGGTCCATTTTATTTGATTGTAACATAAGCATCCAAAAATTGAGCATTTGATGTCGTAAGATCAACCAATTGATCAATTCGAGGAAGAGGAAAACTATCTTTTGCAAGCTATTGAGGTCGTAATCAATACACATTCTTCATGTTCCATTTGTTTTAACCATGACAACATTTGCTAGCCATGTAGGGTAATGTACCTCGTATGAATCCGCTTAGAAGCTTGTTAACTTCTTGCTCAATAGCTGGAGGCGATCGTGCAAAACTCTTCTTCGATGATCGGTTTGAATGTCAGATCAATCTTGAGGGAGTGCATGATCACATTGGGGTCGACCCCCGGTATATCCGTCAGACTCCAAGCGAAGATGTATTGATTTATGTGCAAGAAGTCTATGTATTTTTTCATTTGTTTGTCTCAGAGTAGAGATCCAACTTGCATTGTTCTAATGGTTGGTCATCCGATAATGCAACAGAGCAAGTCTTCGTGGGAAGCTTTCGGTACCTTCATCTCAAAATTAAAATCTTTGAAGGTCAAAGGTGGGGTTGAGCTTGTCGAGATAACATGATTGCGTATCTATTGATTTTCACATACCACCCCAACTCCAACGGGTTGAAATTTCATCTTGAGATGAGATCTGACCGACGAAAATTGATTGAGGGGCCTTCCAAAGATAGCATTTGAATGACTTGACCACCATGAATTGGATTAAATGAGTCACTTGTCGAGGAAATTCACCAAGGACAATAGAAGGGTGATTGTCCCTCTACTCGCATATTATCAAACCCGATAATGGTCCCGAATGGGGTTGGAGCTTTTCCCAACTGGCCCATGCTAAGAAATGTGGAGTAAAATAAGACATCAACAACTCATTATCAATCAAAATTCTCTTAACATTATAGCATGGGTCACCATCCGCGTGATGACAAGTGGATCTTGATGAGGAACATGACTCTTCTAAGTCCGAGTCATTAAAAGTGATGGAATGATCAATAGAGACTTCTTTAACTCGCTCTTGAGGTGGTAATGAGAACTTGATTAGATAGTATTGGTCCTCCCGCGATTGTTTCAATTTCCTATTGTTTGATGATTATTTTGTTATTTTGTGATGATCCGTTGCCCCATAATTGGAGGTATGTTTGTTTGCTTCGATTGATTCTTCACAAATTGACGTAGAATATCCTTGTTGAATGAGCCTCTCGATTTCTTCTTTGAGTTGTTTGTATGCCTCAGTAGTATGTCCACGACTTCGATGGAAGTGATAATATTGCTCCTGATTTTCTGAATTTAGTTTCAGTGGATGCGTCCACTTGATGTTTTCTTCATCTCGAATACCATCGAGGTTAACACGATGTGTTCAGCGCGTGTATTCCTTTTCTGGTCGTGGTTCACGTCGTTAATATGGAGGCCGTGGAGGGAGATCGCGGTTGCCTTGTTGCTTCTTTTGATGGGACAGTCGGTCCGCATTCCCTAGGGCACTTTTATATTTTCTTGTAGATTGTTCAAATTATTTGTGATGGGCATTAATAGCCTCATCGGCAGAGATTTATGCTTCCACACGATGAACTAAGTCGGCATATGAGCGGACCGTGTCTCACATTAGTGACGAGTAAAAGGCGGACGGAGTCCTCCAAGGAAAACTCCTCTTAATAGTTCAGGGTCTACCTGGGTATTTGGCGAGCTTCTAAGGAGAACCTCTGAAGTATTCCTTAAGTGATTCACCCTCATTTGACGAATGCCTGAGAGATGAGAGGAATCTTTAATGATCCTCCTTTGCAATGAACTCTACAAAATCTTGAGTTCTCAAAGGTATGGATGGATCCCTTGGAAGGAGTAACCAAATGCGAGCTTGCCCCTTGAGGGTAATGAGAAAGACCTGACAAAGCAATGTGTCAGGAGCTCATTGGATATGCATGATAGCCCTGTAATGGTCGATGTGTTTATGTGGGTCAGTCACCCCATCATAGGAATCAATGCTCGGAAGCTTGAAACCCACGAATAGATGTTGAAGAATAGCTCGCCTAAAGGTGAGATTCCTCATAGCGCGTGAGGGGAAGATGATTTGTCTTGAAGGTGAAATTCATCTTGCATTAAGCCGCCGTAATTCTCGTATATAACATGACGAGTGGGTCAAGACGTGAATGTGTCAAGCTACGAATAATTGGTGAATTAGTAAGCCGACGGATGGATGAGTAGAATGCGTGTCAAGGAGATCAAGATCTGCCTCACACTGAAGAACTTCGGTCAAGGAGATTAGCATTTTGACCTCCCACGTAATCGATCTTGGGGAGATGTGTTCCGCGTAGTGGCTATTGTGTTCTCGCAAAGTCGGATCATCTCATTTTGAGACTCTTCCATTCGGAGCATACGATCTTCTAAAGAGATTCCTGTTGCGCCTTCACCGACAGGGTCACGACTATCAGGGGGGAGTGAGGCAGAAGCTTGGCATCCTTGGTTCAAGGATTGGTTTCGAGAGTGACGAGAGTTGGAGCGAGGCTCGTTACGAGTGTTGTATTGCCATAACGAGGGTGTTCAGAAATTACGGGTTCTTTTTCCAGACGGCCAAACTATTGCATGCTAGAAAACCATTGGTAGAGTGAAAGTTTAGCTTTGTTGTGAAATCCAACACACAGGTATTTAAAGTGAACAAGAAAACCAGAATTTTATGTGAAAATCTCAAAAGAGGGAAAACCACGGGCTAGCCCAAGAAAATCTTCCACTATGTATCTATTTCAGTACAAAATCTTCATAATGGGATTACAATTGTATGAGAAGAACAACATATGTAATAGTCGTGGAACAATTGTAGAAGTAGACGATGGCGAAAACAACGACTAACGATGAAGGTCGCCATGATGGAGACCCAGGTTGACGACGCGAGGATCGAGGCCGATGGTGGTTGACAATCGCCGAGTGGTGGCAAGTGCCGGAGGATCTTCAAGCTTTAGCTTCTCCTCTCTCTTGGGCCCCTCATATATGAGGGCTATTTATGACAGGAGTGGCGTCTCTAAATACATGCAAAATCAACCACCACTCCACTTCATCTGACGGCTCGAAAGATTCCTTTGATCATTTGATGTATTTTAAGTATTTGAATGCTCAAACGAAGTCGAATTATGAGATCTTGTTAGATTGGCCACACGCCGATTTGACTATATACACTCCATGCTTAAGAGCTATTTATGGATTTAATGATATCCCAAAGTTTCCAAGGATATTTTGCTTGATCTGGGCTTCAAGGAATCAACTTGCATCATTAGTATTTCACTGTAGTAATTTTGTCATATCAATTCCTTATAATTAGATATTCATGAATCATATATTTTTAACAATTAATGACAATTTATAGATGTCTTCCTAGTTATCTTGTCTTCCCTCGCATTGCAAAAATGATTAAAATAAATTGCTCTCCATTCAACCTTAAACATCCATGATCTCGAACTTCAACAACAACAACCGACTATTGATACTATCACTACATGAGACATCTCCCACCATTAAGTCCATTACATTATATTAACATTTTTTTTTAATTATAGCGATGGCAATCTTTTGTAATTTTTGATTTTTACTAGTGAAGTCATTTACATTAAGTTAATTTATATCATATAAGTTAATTCTCACTTATATTTTTGTTAGGCGTGAGATTTTCATACAAAATTAAAATATTAAACTCATTTTTTTCACCACAAATATTTTAATATACAATAATACTTTAACATTATAACACATGAATTCAAAAAGAAAAAAAAAAGATTCTTTAAACAACACTTTAACATTATAGCACAAGGATTCAAAAAGAAAACAATTTTGATTCTTTAAATGACAAAACAAATATAAACATGCCAAAAAACTATCCATCCATCAATCCTGATAACATTTTTGGACTATTAGATTGTCAAATAATCAAAATAAAATTTTCTAAATAAGTTAATGGTCAAAAGTAGCATTCATGGGAGCTTTCAAAGCAATAAATAAGATACTTTGAACAGTTCCCTTTGACCGTTGGATGATTGTTGACTGACAAATGAGAACGAGAGCACTTTCCAAACCAGAAACGCCACCTTTATTAAATACATTTACAGCCGCAACCCGTAAAAAGATAATTTATTAATGGCAAAAGAGACTTCTGGAGTAGTAGATGAAGAAGAAACATGAACAGTTTTAAATCTACAGAGAGAAGAAAACTACAGCCATGAAGTAAGAAGAAGATGAGGAGGATGAAGAAGATGAGGAAGAAGAAGAAAGAAGGAATAAAAGCTAGTTAGAATCAAACTTATAGTGCTTGTCGACAGCAACTGAGACATCCCAAGTACAACTTAAGCCCTTGGGAAAGAACACAAGATCTCCAGATCCGAACTCCACATACTCAGAAGATCCTTTTATGTAGGCTCTAACCTTCCCTTTGAGAAGATAACATGTCTCCTTCGCATCAAACTTGAGTGGAAATTTACCAGGAGGACAACCCCATCTATTTAGCAACAACAACAACAACAAGAAATACTTTATCATACTGATAAAATATAAATATCAAAATAGGCAGATCTCACAGAAAGGCAAAGAGAGGATGAGAAAAAGAATGTGATGAGAGGAGCAGATCAACAAAGCTTACTTTGGCCAAGACTTGATGCCGAGCTCAGCCAAGCGTGATGCCGATGGGTTCCTCTCGACGCAGATTGACAGGCTCGAGGAGTCGATGTCCATGTCTCCATGTATATTGGAGCTTGAGGCCATGGCGGATGAAGAGAAGAACTATAAGTAGGTCGAGGAGAAAGAGGAAGAGGAGGGCAAGGAAGAAGAGTTAAGCTATTCGAAGTAGTTGTTTGAATTCAGTAGTTTATTTTCCAATAATATCAAACAGAAAGAAGAAGGGAAAAAGGCAAGGAGGAATCTCTTATCTACTTTTTTTAGATGGATACTCTAAAAGAGTTATATGGTTTTTATATGGTTTGGAAGGTGAGATGGTAAAGCCCTAAAATAGGAGAGAGAATATGCAGTGGAGACACAATACCATGTTCATATATTTTTTTTCTTTTCAAGTATGCAATTAGTTCTACTTTACCGTAATAATCTACACGTGTAATAAAAAAAATACAATAAATAAATAAAAGAACTGTGACAGAAAGGTTGATTTATTCAAAGATTTGATTGAAATGGTATTGACTGAGTCTTCTCAACGAGGTGGAGAGTTGGTTTAGGACTTCTGTTAATAGAGAATTTGGTTGTGAGAAGCTATAGAACTGATATATTATTAAAACTCATCTAATCAAGCATAGATCCTTATATAAGTATTTGAATCAGAGGCTTTTATGATCTAATTCAAGACTATTTGAACTTTATTTTCTATAAACTTATTATTGAAATAAATGTTTTGATGAGATTAATTCACAAATAATAAGTGCCTTGATTAGAGTGTAAATGAATCCAAATCAAACACTGGAAAGTATAATTGAAAACTAAATTACATTATTTAAGGAATCAAAAAATCTTCGAATCTTATGTGCTAATAATCAAAATGATTATCTCAGTGAGAGAAATAAATTGAGCTCAAGATTATTGAATTTGATGTCATTAATGTATTTAAATGCTTAAAAATTTATATAATAAAGAAGATTAACATGGATCGTAGGAGAGAATATTTATGGATTTGCGCAAAAGTAACTAATATGTTAATAAAAAAAAGTTATAAATATGCCTCACTCTACACATGAAAGAGATTTGGAGTTAAAAAGAGTATAAAATTAAGAAGCGTCTAAAGCTCTATCTGATAATTGATATTTCAATCACTACTAATCATTATCACATGAACATCATTGCTTGAGCGTAATTCCCTAACGGTCATATTTTAATCACAGCTAACCTCTACCAACCAACATTAATATTTATCATCACTCTATTTATCATCTCCCAATAATGATATTTATCATTACCAAATGACCATCGCTTGTTGATTGACACCAATGTCTATTATCCTTTATTTTCTTTTAGCATTTCTACTACTCTCACAATAGGCCAAGTCAATAATCCAAGTATTATAATCTTGTCTTCTCTAATTAAGTAAAATTGTATACTTCTATAATATTCATCTAGATAATGTATTATTTGTGTTGGGCTAAGCTTCATAATTTTTTCTTTTTGTATTTTTATACAAAACTCTTGCATGTCTTATGAGGCTCTCTTATTTATAAGTATGTAGATTCTTATGCAACATGAAAATAGAAAATACTCATTCTACCATCATAATTTTTTTAGAATATAATAAGACTAATGTTTAGTTTTATTAGATAATTGAGCAATTACTTTTTGTTACTTTGAGCACAAAGAGATTGCATTACCACCTAAATGATCTAATACTAGTTAGCCACGAAGCTTTAAACTTCGTGTATGGTTGAAGAGGACAAATAATATAGCCATCCTTGACTATAATTAAGATGCAACTACTTGAAGACCTAGTCATTATTGTAATGTGCTCTTTAAACATATTTAGTTTTCAGGCATATTCGCATCCTACTTTCGAAGCGTGATCATAGCTCTCTCTACAAGAATATTTGTTGTTGTCTCTTAATGTAGTCATTGGAAGCTTTCATCACAGTTATAGCTCTCTCCAAGTATGTCACAAGTCAATCATAACTTATTATATCCCATTCTTTAACTCGTCACCATAACCCTTCTTCTTTACTTTTCTAGACATGAGTCAAAGATCTAACGGTGACAACCTCAACTCCCTATATAATAATGATGCTTATTTGAATGGTATTGGACCTCATTTATATCAAGTCTAATTGATTTATCTCGCTTATGGTGGCCCTCTCCCACCCTTAGCAGTGGCACCTTTAAACTTTAACTCTTGCCATGATTTTTGCTCTACTATTGAGGCTCTTTGACATTTATCTTCTCTAACTACTAATTTGATATCATCACTTGCTCTTTTAAAGCTTTTCAATAATTAGATTCTTATTGATAGTAGTGAGCCCATTATCTTCATAATACATGTGCCCTATTTTCTCTCTCATGTTAATTGATTAGTTAGCTTTGCTTTTTTCCTTGGACATATATTTTGTATAAATGGTCCAAAGCTAAAACGTGAACAAACAAAGTCTTATTCCAATCACCTTTCTCTATGGCTAGTGGATGTTCATTCTGCTTGATACAATATTAAAGCATTCTTATTCTTATCATATTAAGCTAAACCTTATTGTCATCATTCATCAAGGTACTATCAATCAAGTAGTCAAAAATCTAAAACTTTTTTTATTGAAAAATTAATGAGTAAACATCCCAATCTTTTGACCATCAAAATTTACTTAGAAAATCATAATTTGATTTAGCATGTTTTTATCACATTAATTTACTTGAGATAATTCTCTTGATTGTAGAATATTATATTGTATTATTTGTCTATTAGCTCATCATCCTTAAGAGGCTTCTCTGTTAGTATGTTGAAATGGTAACTAAAGTTTTATCTCAATAATAAATCTTCTTTTGTCTCAATTTGAATAGATCATTTCTTATCTTAAAGTGCATCTCTTTAATAAATCAATCATAATTTTTTTAGATATGATTTTGGTAGCTCGTTGCTTGTGGATATTTCGAAGTAATCCATATCTCATCCTTCTATGGCTTGAGTGTTGGTTGACATTAATATAAATATGAGATATTCGATGAGAAAATCTAGATCGGTACAAAGGAAAATATTTACTAGCACTATGTATGAGAGAGCTCAATTTTATTATTATTATTATTACCATCTCCTTGAATATAATATATGGTTTTTTATCAAAATAGATTCATTTACAACTATATGATACTTTCGAATGCTCCATTTTGTCCATTGATTCTAATGACATTTCTTTCAATAAGGATCCTTCTTCCTCTTCTTTTCAAGAATATTTCTTTGATTTAAGTGACTTTTAACATAAAAGTTCTTCTTTTCAAGATTTCTCCTCTAGACTCTCCACCCTTCCTTGAAAACTTTAAAAAAACGACGATACTCATTCATTCATTAAATATTACTCCGATGACAAATACTATAATTTAAATCATTTTTTTATGTCTTATCACTCTAGAAATTATGGAGCCAAATTTAGATCTTATATCTCTCATATATTTTCTCAATTTGATGATGATGTTGCCTTTTAAAACAATGATTTTTTTCTTACCTATTTCTCACAAGTGGCATTGAAAAGGTAAAAAAGAAACATCATATCATAAATTCATGATATACAAGATCTTCTACTAAGAAATTTTTAATCAATCTAAATAGATTTAACTATGACTAACTTTTTTTTTCTTGCATGCCTTATTATTATCTATGTAAAGGAGATTTTTTTTTTCTCTTTAATAAAAACTTAAGCCTCATATCAAATACTTGTCTTATTGTTATATTGTTTCTAGCAAGCTGTTATGTTTGTGTGAATTAATAGTACTTCTGAGTAGATAATCTTCTCCTACTTTTTTTTTTTTTTTGGTGACGATGTCCACTCCTAATCTCACCCACTACGCACTTCTGAGACATAATCCTCGCGAGCGAACACCGAGCCCACAGTGCCACATTTTTTTTTCACCCGAGGTGACCCCGCCTGAAGTGAACGTCTCTGGAGTACCCAGCAGCCGCCTCACCAACCGAGCTAAGGGAGGTAAGTAATCTTCTCCTACTCACAGTACAAATATTATAAATCACTGGCCACTATCATAGCTTGCTTTTATGCACTTAAGGTTTCATTTGTTCTATTTATTGTACGTAATGGATCGAAGAGACAATTGGCGAGATTTGTGTTATGCAAAAAGGACGCTTTATATATGCAGGCCATGCAAAATACTAAAAGTTATATTTATATTTTCGAGCAAGCTGTTATATTAGTTTCTGAAGCAATTCATGACCTTTTTCTTTGAAATAATTCACACCAAAATTCCTTTTTTTTAAAATAAATCTCTTCTATTCTTCTCTGGCAAACTAAATGTTATAATATTTAAGGCTTTTTTTTCAAGAATTTTTAAGTATTTTTAGCATTACAGTATAAAAAAAGAACTCTTTAAAACTGTCAATATATATATATATATATATATATATATATATATATATATATATATATATATATATATATATATATATATATATATATATATATATATATATATATAACTCAATTTCTCTTCTCCTTCCTCGTTGATCATCTTCTCCCCCATCGCCCTCTTCGCTTATTTAAAATATGTTTGTAATGTTTGTAATGTTAATGGATTTCAACACAATGATGAAAGTGATAGCTTATTTTAGCCTTTTTCATATCAATGTACTGATTTTGACATCTATTGCTCAATGGTGTAAAGGACTAAACTATATATATATATATATATATATATATATATATATATATATATATATATATATATATATATATATATATATATATATATATATATATAGCAAAATTAGTCTCATTTTTCAGGAGGAGCAAATTTATATTTAGGATAAAAATAGAAAAAATGAAAAAGAATTAATTGACACCTCATATAAAGAAATTATAAAATTAGTGAGAATATATATATATATATATATATATATATATATATATATATATATATATATATATATATATATATAATGTTTAGGTAACTTATTTTTATTATAAAACTTCTTTAAAATATGTTCATAAGATTATTTATGTCATAAACTAGACTTTTATGGATTTATGCATTTAGTGATTTTTTTTATAATTGAATTCATTTACAAGTGACAAATTCAAATGAAATATGCAAGAATTTCATTATGGGTGGATGATTAGAGTTGAATCACGAGCAAGTAATATTAATGACTTCAATTAATGTCTAGGTCTAGAACATAATCAAATAACATTAGACTACTTGAACTCTCTCATAAAAGCAACCAAAAAAAAATATATTTTAAAACATATTTTGGGATCAATTTTAATATTATTTTTAAAATATATTTGTTTAATATATTTTTTAAACTTTTTTTATTTTAAAAATAAATAACACTCTTTTTAAAAATACTCAAAATAATTTTTAAATATTTTGAATATTTTAAAAATAATTATCACCATCAAATATATTTTATTTTGAATTATAGCATAAATAAAATAAAATAAACATATGAAATAAAAAAAATAGAAGGTACATTTACATGCATAATTCTTATATATTTACATATCTACTATCTAAACTTTCATATTTATGCAAATAATACTTAAAAATTTAATATTAAATCTAAAATAACATCATCTTTAATTTTTAAAATAAAATACTTTTTATGCATAATAAAAATAATATATTTATAAATATCAAGCTTTAGATGTTAGATATACAAATGAAAAAATTGTGTGCCTTTTGGTATGTAAATCTTCTAAAATAAAATTGATCCCAAACAATCTCTAAATATTTTAATTATTTTAATAAGATTGTAATGACGTCTTTAAAAAAAATAAAAGATAGGATAAACTTTATTTAATTCTCACGTTTTGATATCGGAGCATTGAACCGGCATGCAAAGATATTAAAAAAACCGAGCCAAGTCAGACCCGAGCCGGTCGTCCGAATCGAACGCGTGATTTGATCGCGAGATATTGCGATAATACCATTGCGATTTTTAACCGTTTACAAGTTGCAATCAGGTCAAAGTTGACAATTATGTGGCACACGTGGTTGATTTTCATTGGCCGATGATTAATGCTCAGATATTTAAAAAATATTTATCATTTAATATTTTTATTTGAAATTCTAAAGCTTTGACCGGCTGACCAAAAAGATGCCAACTGCCGACATCGCAGTGACGTTATACTGTTTCGCCACGTGTCAGTTTTGCGTACGTGGAAGAAACTTATTCGCCAGTTACTGAAGTCGACCGTCTCTTTTCTTTTGGCACTGCACCCTCATTTAAGAGATTTGAATGCAATTTCAGATAATTTTATATAATTTTATATTTAATAATTAAATTTTACAAAAGAAAGAGAATAAGGGATCAACATCCGATAGTACAGGTCAGAAGACCTTCAGTCATCATAAAATGAGCTAAATATGATCGAAAAAATATTATTTATGTTCGATTAATTTATAAATCAGCTTAAAATATTTATTCATATTTGACTCATTCGCTTAACAAACTACTTCAATGTTATTCACAAACAACAATTTTTTTTTAATGTCCCAATGCTCTGTATGTAAATATTAAAATTTAGGTGTTAATATATAAATATACAAGTGAATGCTCCACTTTAATATTTCTTAGTAATGATATCATTTGTAAGAATAAACCTTCTCCCTTATATTATTTTTTGAAGTTTATTTTTCATAGAAAAAATATATAAATTATGAGATCTAAAGAATTCATAATAATTATATATTTTTAAACAAACTTAGCAAATCTAATTATTGAAAACTAACTATAATTTTATTAGAATAATTACTACTCACTAAAAGCATGTTATTCAAATGATATACCAAGCATTTGATGCAATCTCTTCTATCCACATATTCATTATAATTATAATAGGATAAGATAAAAAAATTGATATGATAACACCATATTAACAGGACCTAATCTTAAGTGATGTCTCAATGGTGCCTCTCAAAAACGCCTCTCAGAAACCCCTACCAGAAGTCCTTGAACTCATTTTTCATAAATTTATCTTAAGAAACTATTTCTAGAAACTCCTGGACTATCTCAAGAACCCTTCAAACCCTCCTACTGAATACACTTTTCTTACGGAAAAGACATTTTGAAGCTCAAAATTATCTCCAGCATGTCTCTTACACAAATATAAGTTAGCATTCACAATAAAATCCTGTAAATTTTGATATATCTTGTCATCAATAAATTTCAATCAATATTTGTTGTCCAACAACAACAACAAGCCTTAATCCCACTAGGTCCCATATGAATTTTTTCATGTTCATATCACAAATTTCATCTAATTCAAGATATCAAGATTATTTTTATACATCAAGTTTTTAGATCTATACCTTCTTAACATAAGAATCAATGAATCTACTCTCCTAATCGTCATCTGGACTGACGCTTTATGTGGCTAAACCATCTCACTCTCCCAATCTTATCTACCACCTGAGCTACTCCAACTTTTTAACATACTATTTTGCATCTATCTCTCGAGTAAAGCCACTCATCCACCTAAGCATCCTCATCTCGTAACACTTAACTTTAGCTTTCTTTTATTGGCCAACATTCTCATCATAAGTCATCTGTCTTAATACCATCTTATAAAATTTTCTTGTTTTAACTTTATCACATAATAAAGCCGATATTCCTCCACTTCAACCATCCAACTACTTCAACCATCCAACTATGATTGAGCATTTAATCGACTATGTCTACCAAAGATCATGAATCCATCACTCCATTGTACACAAAAGAATAAGGAGTTAGCATCTAGCTTTTTAAGATGCTGACACCATCTAACCACCATTATCATTCTACCCTATTGACCACCCATTAGTCCATCATCATACCATCCAAAGACTATTTATCAGAGTTTATCTACTCATTCACAAACACTTAAGCATTCTTGAAGTAATTCATGCTTTCAGGTGTCATATGAAGATTTGCACCATCCAAAAGTCATTTAGAACTTTGAAGTTATTGATCCCATTAGAAGGTTGTCCTTAGTTACAGTAGCATCTCCATCAAGTCTTTTAAAAAAATAAAAGGAAGAAAAGACATGAGTGTCGCCATTATTACTTATTTGAAGTTGGGTTTCATCTAGATGTGATATCTCTTTATTATAAGTCTCTCTTTCTTCCCCATCTTTTGTTGAAATTCTTAAGAAAAGCTCTATTAACAGTTCTAAATCTTTCAATTGTAATCTAATCATTGGTATAATGGATGCTTGTTCTTGCTCATCCACAGTGGATATAGGTTTATATACTAAACCTTTCTCCTTTTCTTCATTAATTTTCTTTCTTTATATTCTTGTGAAGTAATTTAGCACATTTTCTCTTCTATTTCCTAAATGTGTCTTTCTAGTTTTTTAGAAGAATATTTTCTATCAATCAGAAAAGAATTTCTTAGGATGGAAGATGACTTTGTCTTTATCAACATCAATGTTATTAGAAAAGCTAGCCAGTCCATCTAATTGGTAAGATTTTATTAGTCATTCTCTGATATAATATTTATGACTTTCACTTTATTTTATTACTATTTCTTTTAATTTCTAAGCACTAATTTAAGAATATTTGATAATGCAAGAACTTAATTCTAGTGTCTACCACCATTAATAATTTCAATTGTATTAGAGAAGCACAAGACCTATTGTGAACCTGTTTTTTAGAGAATTTTTAAGGGGACATCAATTATAGAAGTTTTCAATCATCTTTAAGGGGTTGATTGAGCTCTTGGATCTAATTTTTTCTTCTCAATTTTTTTATTTTTCTTATGAGTTTTAATTTAGTTGAATTGTGGAAGTTTAGTTCAAAATAATTTGGTATTTGGCATATTTGCTTAAATTTTATGCTAAATATTTTCTAAATTTATTGTTATAGAAATTTTTTGGCCACCAATTGCTAAATCATCATATTTATTTGAAATTAGGAGGTGTAAACAAATTCATTGTGGCTGAAGTATCACAATTGATCATATGATAGAGAAATTTATGCTTTGGTTGTATAATACAAGAGATCAATAATTAAATTACAATATAGCAATAACATTATCTCAAAGAAAAGCTAAGTTATGATTGGTAAATTAATCCTATAAGTCCCTCCATAGTTATATCTTGGGATAACATTATTCATTACATATGTTATCCCAAGATTAGGTCTCTTAACCCCTCAAGATGATAAGTTGTGATGACCTTAAATAATGAATAATGAATAATGAAGGGATCCCCTATATTTGAATCACCTATATTAGTCATTATCTTCCCTAGTTACTCTTTATCTAGTTTGGCTTCTAGTCCCTAGGATTGCCTTCCCTTTGGATAATTTATCTTCTTCTATAAGATAACCTTTCTTTTCTTAGGTAAATATATATTTTTTTTCTTTTAGGATAGCTTTTTCCAACCCCTAAGGTTATTCAGCGTCATCTCACTCTTCTTAAAGTCTTATGAGTCACAGTACCAAATTATTTTAATAATCAAGACTTTTTGATATTCCAAAATTTAAGTCACTTCATATTTGACTTTGTCATCCTTAATTTTTTTTCTCCAAAATTTTCTTATTTAAGGGTTATATTCCCTAAAAATTTTAGTAATGAGCTTCTTATAAGAAAAAATAATTCATGCTTATGACTCCACTTTACATGATCACAATCCAATGATTGTCTTTTTTTTTTTGCCTCCTCTCCTTTAAAGCTAACCTCATTATTTCCACACAATATCTTAAGCCTTACAATTCCTTTATTATAACTTTGTATCCTTGCATATGTTAAGAATTGCCAACATAAAAAATGGTTTAGTGTTCACTGACTTTACAATATTTTAAGTCCTATAACATTCCCTATGAGAAAGAATTTAATTATAGTTGAATAAACCTAAGTAAGACTCCTTGATTGAGAATTTTCTTGGGTATTTTCTAAGTTGTAATTAGACTTTGTTTGGATCTACACAATCATTCAAAAGAGATTCTTTGAGATTAAAATATCTGATTTATTTATCATTAGGATTATGAGTTCATAGAGTTCATTAGTCCAAGATTAGTTCTTTCCATCAACTCATTGATATCATCTCAACTTAATAAGTCTTAAATTCATATCCTACTTCAAAGAAAAAAATCTACACTTAATGATGACATCACATAATTTATGAACCACATCTCTACATGAACTATTATGCTTCCATGATTATGGTGAATCTTAAGCTCCTTGGAGCTTACATCCTCTATGAAACACTATGATCTTTTAAAGTAGGCTTCATCATAGAGCAAAAATGTTTTTTAATCGAATGATATACCATCACAAAAAAGGTCATATATGGGAATGCTTAGTTTTCAGGGATCTAAAGAGAGCTAATCCCAAAAACAACCTCCCTTTACCTATCTTTAAACTCATTATTAATAAAAAATCATATCACAATATATTTTCATTCATAGATAGAGTTTGCAAGTATAATAAAATTAAGATGGTGCAAGAAACTAAAAAGTATATGACTTTTTTACACACGTGATATATAATGCTACAAGGTGATGGTCTTCGACCTTCAAATGCTTAGACCACCTATCAATGAGTGATAATCCCTGTATTCAATAAGTTCATGCATAAACAAATAAATGATTATATAAATGAACTAATGAATATGAACAAGGCTTACGATCACCACATCATAACTTGGGGAATAAGTTTGAGTATCCACAACAACAACAACAAGCCTTAATCCCACTAGGTGGGTCACTACATGAATCCTTCGCCTCCATCCTATTATGTGTCAAATTCTCATTTAATTCAAGTTTGAGTATCCATACAAATAAAATTTTAAAATGAATCCTTCAAACCGCTTTTTTAGATAATATCAAGAAAATACCTAAGCTTTGTTTTCAAGCATAGAGGCATTGCCGTAGATCCCTTCAAGATTAAAGAAAATTTGAAAATGGAGATGCTACTAAAGAGTCTTACCAAATTAAGATATTTTTATCTCAAAAATTCTTCCTTAAGGCAATTCATCTCAAAAATGTTAGGTCAATTTCATCCTTGTACCACTTAATGCATGATTCAAGTGGAATAGAAAAATGTCATGTATTGCCATAGCAGGATACTCGTTGCATACAAGATGAAATACCTTGCTATAAAAACATTATTTAGCATTAACTTTTATTACATATAAAGGTTAGATATTCATGCTCTCATAATAGATCAACTTAACATACCGAGAAAATCCACTTCAATACCTCAAGTTTCTACCAACATTATCATGCCATTTGGTGATAGTTTATGACACTACTCCAGTTTAAAATTGCCTTCATCCCCTAAAAAGCTTTCAAGGGATAAGTCCTTGCTGACTTATTAACAACCCAACTGATACTTATGAATTCTTCCTTTGATGATTCATTACTAGAAGAATATATTATAAGCGTCAAAGACCAAAAATGCAATTTGAAAAATACACTTTGATGGAGGAGCTTCCATTAAAGTTTTAGACTTATACCAACTTTCTAAAATAAGAACAAGTGTTAAGTTGGTCTTAACAGGCCTTAAGGGCAGCATTCTTTGCTTTCCCTATAACTTGTTGAGACCTAGCATGAACAAGCATAATATAGAGCACTAATCATTAGGTGAGAACCATGTCCCAATGGGTATTCAATGACTTGAAATTTTAAGAGACTCATTGCTCATCATGAACTAAGTAGAAGTCTTTAAACTTGAGCTTTTCTCTTACATCTATGAGAGATGAACCTACTTTAAAATATATTTTTTTTACTTTGCTTCAAAATATTCTTAATTTCACATTGTTTAGAGTTTAGGGTGTCCCATAAATTTCATAGTAAAGTGACATACACATCAAACTTGTCTTTAAATTAGCAAATCATGAATAGACAAGCCTTGTATTCTACTGACTACATTTTGAAGATTATCAAGCTTTTAGTTGATGTTGATGAAGTTGTTAGGAGATAGCCGTTCATTAATTACTATTACCATGAAAGCTCACCATATGATAAATCTATCTTAGCCCAAATTAAGAAGATGGTATTATCGTGTGTTTATATTAATGATATCATAAACTAATGTGCATTCAATTAGATGCAGTTGCATTATTTTAATAGAGAGGAAGCCCATATGGTCATAAGTACACAAAACTCTGTGACTCCCACCAATCTAGCATAAAGATTAAAATAAACTTCAAAAGGTTGGGCCAATATGCTACAGATTATCCATGAGCTGACTTATTCTAAAATGTGCTTCGTGACAAGCTAGCTGGTTTGAGAGTATACTCTTGGTACATAATATATAATAAATTGCAAAACACATTTTGTGTCATCACACACATATATGCATATACTTATAGATTATAAGTATTATAGAATCTCATTTAGAATCGAGTAGGCTCAACTCAGTTTGAAAATGAAAATCAACTTGAAATTAAACATTTTCAACTCTACTCAAAAAATAACTCAAGATAAAATAAAAAGAAAAATAATTTCACATTAAGACTAAGTCACTTAAACTCAACTCTACATAGCCCCTACACCCGAAGAATTATCAGTTAAGCTACAGTATCTATGACCATTCAGTGTTATGAGAATGAAGCATAATATGGTAGCGGTTAGTGAGGTCACCTGGAATCATGACAAAAAAAAAGGAGAAACACAGTCCTCTGCACTTTCATATCAAGGATCCGTTAAAATTAACTACAGCTTTAGCAGCCATCTAATTGTTCATCAAAATAAAAATAAAAAAAGGAGTTGACTACAGCATGTATTCCAATTAAATCAGGGACGAACTATTCCAAGAAAAAAAAAATCTGTAAAACAGCACCAAGCAAGGATTGGGATAACCAGTAAAAAATTTTCAAATCATGCCTCAGTATAGAAACTGAAATGAAGACAGCAGAAAAACAACATAAATTTCATAGAATCAGCCATTAAAAAATTTAACTGAGTACAAGGAAAATATGAACAAAAGGTACAAGGAAAAATGCTAATTAAAGCAACAAAATTCACAGAGAAAATACCTTAATGACAGACTGAAACGAACAGCTCAATCAGCATCAGTTGAAGTCTTTCAGCCTTTTCTTCAGCATGTCCATGGACTTCTTCCTCGCATTCGGCTTCGTGTTTCTGCTCGACAAACTTCCAAAAATTCTATCAGGGAATCCTTGAATTTATCACATATAGTAGCCACCTTTTTATAGTCCAGTGCACCATAATGCTTCTGTCTAATCACAGGATTCATAAAGTTCTCAGCTTGATTGCTCAATAAAAGGTTAACCAGCTGTCTAGATTCCAACAAGCAATCCTTTAAGCTTCGGTTCTTGTTCAAATCACACAGACCAGTGCTCTCATATCTTTCTTCTGAAAACACTTCTAGCGCCTTCAAGTCATTATCAATGCCGATGACAGCGCTGACGGTAAACCTCTTAACATTATCATTTAGAAAAGCTGCAACAATGGAATCAGAGATATGATCCAATGCAGAGACACCAAGCTTGTAAAGTGCCTCCAATGGAAGAATCTGCTGAGCTGTAGACATCAAGGTGTCAGATAGATTATAATCTCATTCATATACTCACTCACATTTTGCGGAGGATCATCAGCAATCCAATTGAAATTATTCATCAGAAAAAAGAATTCATCCAACTTGGTGTTCACCTCATTTAGCAGTGAATTATAGGCAGCGTTCTGCGAGGCCTTCAACACAGCCTTGGCGGCCAAACCCGCATGAGGCCTGTCAAACAAGCGCACAGGCACGCCGCAACGTTGGGCAACCTGCCAAAGGAAAAGATCGCAAGCTCGCTCAAGAACGGAAATATTGGCAGCAATCTGCATTGCCTGTGATGCACCTAATGCATCTCCATGGATGATGCTGAGGAGCGTTTCATTCAGCACATCGATCAGGAGCTTGTCCACGTATTTTTTCACCACATCGTAGAAGTTCATATGGCCTCCATACGATAAGTAGCTGACTGAGTCATTAATGAAAGATCAACAATGCGGCAAACATCTGGAACGGAGGAGGAGAAGGAGGCCACATATGGAAAAGCAGGCATTATATCCGAAGTCTGAAGATTGAATGCTAAAAGATTCATTTTGTATTCATATTCCTTCCTGATCACCATTTGTTCATAAGAGTCATTAGGGATGTTGGAGACCTGTTTCCTGCATTCTTGAGGAGTAGTTCGGTACTTGTCTCTGGTGCTGTCCAGAACCTCAAGCAAAGGTGTCAAACGGTAACCATAATGCTTTAGAGTTGAACATAAGAGTGTAACAAAATCCTTTATAAGAAGAAGATGGCTTGCAGTATCCATACGAGTAAACTGATTCTCTAGAATTGACGTCATGGTTGAAAGAGCAGTGTCCCATAGAGTTTCCACCTGACTATCAGACAATAACCCTCCTGCAGTGCGAAGAACACGGTCCTCCACGATGAAAAAGCCAGCTATCTGAGCAATAAATGGCTGGTGGGATTCAAGAAAGGGTTGGGAAGTTGAGATCTCCAAGTCCAAATTCAGCTGCATTAACCGGTTCTTGTAATAGTATTCACGGAATTTCTCCTCAATACCAAGACAAGTATGAATATGGTGTGCCCGGTATACTGGAGTAAGATCAAATTCAAGTACTGACTCTTCATCAAGCTGTTCAATGTCCAATGAGTACACGCACTCTGCTAGGCCAGAACGGCTCTGCTCTTCAGCATCTCTTTGTCGAGCACGCATCTCTTCATCTCTTTGGCGGGCAGACGCGGCTTGGCCGATAGCTAATTGCCCAATATTCCTCGACATGCTCCGTATTTGCACAAGCCACTCATTAAACTCACTGCAAACCTTCTTTTCAATATGCGCTTTGATTGCAGGAATCTGCTTCTCAATCACCTTTCGGAGTTTCTTTATAGGAACATTTAGGAGGTAATCATTCTCAATCAAATCTAAGGTTTTTAACGCTGGGACAAACTTGCCATCGGATATCTGTTTATTGCATTTATGGCATAAAACCGAAAGCTGAACACAAATCTTCAACTTCTTAAGGGCCTCAGTGGCATTTTTTTTTATAGAATAAAGTTCGAGGAGGTCCTCGAGTTTTAGAAGAAGAGAACTTGCAACTTCTTGAAGCCTGAGGTTTTCATTTGCTAACATGCTCTTGAGCTCATCAGCATCCACCAACACCCCACGGAGCTCATCAACTGCGAGTATAAAATCCTCATAGTGGAGTTTACAAAGCTCTTCTATCTCCACTTCCTTCTTCTTAACGATGCTCCTAAGCTGGTGCAAGAGAGCCTCTGGTTTGCTAACTTCAAAAGCATGTCTGACAATTGGCCCTAAATCCTCTCCATTTGCAATTAAAGTTGAGAGTCCTGGGTCAATACCACCACCACCTTCACCGCTTTCAGCTGCTGTCCTCCTTTTGGGTTGGGCATTCATTTCTGTCAATAAGTGCAGGTGTTTTAGAAAGAAAACTAGTAAAAGCTATCAGAAGATTAAACGTTAACGATCTTTTCTTTTTTAAACTTGAGAGTTACATATCGATGATCAAGAACAAAGAATCATCATAAGAGTGTCTGTGAAGGATGGATCTATTGGGTCCAAATTTATCTATGAAAGGCACCAGACCTTCATTGGAAAGCACAAATTAAGCTTAGTTGAGAAATAAAAGAGAAGCTCCAAGAATCTTGATTAAATTGACGTTGAAAAGCACAAGCTGAAGTAACATATCATAATGTGTTAGAATGTTTGGAGCTCATTCATGAACACCTTATTTATAGGTTTCAGTCAAGATTTAATATTATAGGAATGGCTATATTCAAGTTATATAAGTAAAATAATCTAGTAAGGTATAACATTGCTTGTTGTAAAAATAATATTGTCTAATAATTATCCAAGTACTTAAGTAAACCTTTAAAGTTCCAAGTTGAGGAGATTGCTAAGGACTCCCTTTGACAAACTCTCTAGTGAGTTAGATCGAAGTTTCCAAACAAGTTCTTTTGAATGTGTGAGTAACTTTTGGAGAATTGATGACTTCAATTATTGAGTTCCAAAAACACATCCTTTGTTATGGCAACTTTAGCTTAAAGGCAAATTGATCTAGGTGACTTGTCGAGAGTACTCTATTTGGTAAATTTAGGCTATTAGCAAATTAGTTCAAGTTCTTGGCACCTTGTTGAACTCAATTATAATGGTGATATGATTTGATCAATCTGATCCAAAAAAAATGGGTGTACATTTAATTCTTTGATTCTTATATCCCTTTTGAGAGACTAAGAAGAACCTGAGAATGAATACTTAAATCCAAATTCAACCTAGGCAAACTAGAACTATTGATTCATTCATGCTTTTTCTAGTTTGGCAGATGACAGACAAATTGACTCTATAAGATCTATAAGAGTCCCTAGACTCTCTTTGGAGATTTTCATTATTCTTTTCAAATATTTTCATGCCTTACAAATGTGAAAATTGAAAAAAAAAAAGAAAAGACAATAGCAAGCAAGTCTTTGAAAAGTTGTTGAAGAATTTCCAAGTAGCAAAGGAACATAAAGCTGCAGATGAATCAACTTTTGATTTGCCTTTAAAGAAGGTCAAACTTGTTGAAGAGTTGAAAAAAAATAAGTTGTTGGAGATAAAAATATTATGGAGGCTACAGTAAGTGATCTTCTTCAAACAACTCTCCTAAAAAAATGAGATGAGTTGTGATTCCTCTTTATTTGGGATCATTATATAAGGAGCTAACAAAGAAATTATCAATGATACTAGTTATGAATATGCAGCAAGCAACATTCTTATTGCAACTGAGTTTTCAACTTCTTAAGATCATTTACGAGAGGACGCAAATATTTGGAAGTCTCCATTGATGTTGGGGTACAAGATGTTGTTGAGGACCCTCCATCAACACATAAAACTATGAACAAAGAGAAACTTGATCATGCAATGTCAAATAAGAGATCTCAAGTTCAAAAAATAATGAAATTTATTATGTGACCAGCCCAATAATTATATTCCCAGATATGGACCAGCAAGTCAATCTTGGCTAATAGAATCAAGAAGTTACTCAAAGATTTTAAATCTCTAAAGAAGATGGTACTCACTCTTCAAGTCTACATTGAATCAAAAAATACAAAAATTATTGAGCAAATTATTGAAGTTTAGATTTTTGGAGAAGCCGGGAAGATTCAACCTAGCAGGAAGTTTGTCTTAATATTCTATCAAATGAAACTGTTAAGGATGTTCGATGAGAAGTAAATAACCCAAAGGATGAAATTTCTTTATTAAAGAAGTTGGTGACATCCTCAAGTGAGCCATTGCACTAGGGTACCAAGTTCTAACCATATTACTTGATTCATTGTAGATATGTTTTCTTAATAAGTCATTCTTGACCTCGTATTCCATATTCAATTATGACAAGTTGCATCATCATTATGTGAAATATTTTGGAATTTGTCAAGTTCATCAAATTATTCGCCCTCCTAGATATTATTTTTGTAATGAGATAAATTTCTTTTATGAGATATGTATCTTTTCTTTTATTTTCTATGAAAAGTTTTGAGAACAATAAAAGATGTCTTTGTTTGTAAAATTTATGTAGATCTTTCTTCATCATTTCTGTAAGTTGACCTATTTTAAAGTTGATAATTAATTTTTAAAATGAATCTTCTAATGTTAGCCATTTGATTGAGTTGACATGTAGTGGATTGGCGGAGTTTCTCAAGTACATTTACATGTCATTTCAAATCTCACGTGAACAATTTATGAATGGAGCATTTACATTGGTGGAGTTTCTCAAGTACATTTACATGTCATTTCAAATCTCACGTGAACAATTTATGAATGGAGCATTTACATACATAGCACACAATCCATATATATTTACATATCTAACACCCAAATATAAATATTTACATATATAACACCTAAATCTTTATTATTATAATAGAAATAGCACTTTTCTTAATTTTTTGAAGTAAAATTCACTTTTTGAAGCATAGGAAAGGTGCTATATTTGTAAATATCAAAATTTAGATATTAGATATGTAAATGTATATGTGCTATGTAAATTTCCATTTATGAATATCTCAAAGTTGATCTTGCAATTTGATGTTTTCAATGGCCAAAATGATTGTTCTCAAATACAACTTGCAATGTTTCAACATTCGTGAATTTTCTATAAATAGTCTTTGTACCCTTCATTCATTCCTTTACATTCTCTCTTTTTAGTCAAAATTCTTTTAGAATTTTTTCTCAGATAGCTATTGTATTTCTTAGCAGTTCTAAGAACTTTGTAGCTTTGAAATTCCTTTCTTTGTGACCAAGTATAGTGACTTCATTATATCGAAAGTACAAGTTCGGAAATGGATTTAGCCCGAGTTGTTAAAGCTATAAGTTCATGACCACACTGACGAAGGATGAGTTGTGCTTTTATACAGATCATGACTTCCATTCTTGCGTGAGGTAGCTAAGATTCTCAACCTTTACAAACTTGATCCAGGCCTAAGTGATGTTGAATTCTATTGCTAGTGTTGTCTCTTTTGTTAGTTTTAAAAGAATGTGTAATGAAGCTTAAACTTATTTCGGTTCATGCTCTCTATAAAAGCTTCAAAGAAGCCATTATATTATTTTCTTTTAGATGCATCTAAGTAATTAGATTAGAAAATAAAGTTAAAGATTGGAAGTGGAAGCACCTTTTCGTGAAATCAATCAAGGTATGGTTAATTAAGACTATTCGACTATTATTTTCAATAGTAAGTTGTAGTGGCAATGTTTAACTAGTGAAGAGGGTTTCCTATTTATGAATCTGAGGGACTAACAACTTAGTGTTTTTACAATACAACAGAAAAATTCATTATGGTAACATTCCTTTTCAACCAAACCAAGGATAAAATAAGATTATTTAAAGTTTTAGTTTATTCTATTTATTAAATGAATATTTTATTTAAAAGTTGATATGATTTTATTTTTTATGCATATCCAAGGTGATATATTAGTTGAGGCCAACTGGGACCAAAAAACAAAATATGATCTATTCGATGCTTTAAATGAGCTACCATTAGAGGAAACCATTAACTTGCCTCCCTAAAAGGAATGTCAAGTTATAATTGGTGGTTATGCGTCCAAGGTGAAGAATGAAAAGAAGTTGGTTCTTGAGGTGAAATTCATATTCAAGTAGCTAATGTCATAAGAGAATTGGGATCAAGTTCTTTTGACAAGATCTGTATCTGAGGAGAAGGCAGGGTCCATCCACTTCAAGAAGTGTTGACAAGAAAAGTCAGCTTCCAAGACAAATAGATCTTACAAGAGAAAACTAAAGAATCATATATTCATCCTTTGAGAAACTTTTTTGGCTTTGGTGATGAAAAAAGTAAGTTGTCCTTCTGATGATGTACGAAGAATAATAGAGCTGTTAACCGAAGTGTAGATCCCTTATTATCAAAGTACAAGTTGAACTCAGATTTTTTATCTTTGGCCAAGCATATTTATTTCATCTTGCATAAACATTTATTATGAAAGTCGCTAGGTGACTTATATATGTCCATAACGAGGAGATGTGTTAACAAACATCCTTCTTCAAGGTTAATGGCTGTAAAAGATAAGTTGAAAAGAATAATAACATAATAAGTTGAACTAAGTTTGTAAGAAAAAAACAAAGTTAGCATTTTCTGTGGTTAAATAATATTCACTTGAAGAAGGCTTTGAGTATTAAGCAAGCTACAAAAGAACTCGCTGAAAATTTTGCCAAGAAAGCAAATGCTTACTTAGAAGGTTTTTTTGGCAGAAATATGAGATAATTGCAGCGACTTTAAAGGCTTCAAATAAACACAAAATAGTTGATTTTCAAAGTAAAATAAGTAGTTTGAGTCTTTATTGGAAAAGTCTAAGATTTCCCCACAAGAGTTAGCTTGCTCCCTGCTTTCATCCTAAGACAAAGTAGCTAAGTTGGAAGATGTTCTCAGCAATCAAGCAAACAACAAGGTCCAGTTGTCATCTTAATCTTCCAAAGTTAACATGAAAAATGAGATCATTGAATCGTAGGAATGTGTAAACAAGATAAAAGCTAAATGATTGTATTCTGCTTGGCTATCCCAAGGCAGTATTGTGAGATCAATCACGCATGGCAAGATTTGAGGTAACACTCAATAAATCAAATGATTGATGATGTATATGATAATTTGTTGAGAGTGAATCATAACATATTTGTAATTTTTTTCCCACTTTTTAAGCCCTTTTTAGGTGACTGCATTTTGCTAGAAATGAAACATAAATCGCTTCCCTAAATTGCTTGTTATCATATCTTCTCCTTGTGAAAATTTTAGAATCTCTCATACAGCTAAACATTAATGGAGTAGTATAGCTGAGTTATAGCTTGAACATAATGAGCAAAATAAAAATGAGCCAACTAATATTCTTGATTAAAATGAGTCAAATAAAAGTGAGTCAAGTAATAATATTATTAAAACATGAAACATCTCCATAATGTTTTACTCAAATATATTTTTATCGAACAAGTTGTCATCTTGGATGTGCTTTTATCTTCATGGTGATAACCATTTATAAACTTGCGTTAAAAGGGTAACAAATAAAAGTGAGTCAAGTAATAATATTATTAAAAACTTGAAACATCTCCAAAATGTTTTACTCAATTTTTTTCTTTATGTATTTTTATCGAACAAGTTGTCATCTTGGATGAGCTAACCTTTGTGCTTTTATCTTCATGGTGATAACCATTTATAAACTTGCGTTAAAAGGGCCGTCTCTCTCTAAGGTGGATCTTATGGCAAAGGGAAAGTCTAAATCCTAAAGCTTGACTTTTCATCTTAAATACTTGGGATTCAGCATAAGGCTTAATTTTTATGAATTTAAGTGAAACCCATGATACCCAACTGTTTAAATGTTTGGAAAAAATTTCTTAGCAAATTGCTGAGTTGTTGAGTTGCAAGTAATGATTTTGAAAAAATAAATAATCAAGTCTAATTCCTCTAATGATTACAAGATTGATAGATATGTGTGGGCTCCGAAAATTCACCACCGACCTCTCGACAAATATTGAATTGAAGAGTGTGTGATTTATGAATATCGGTGTAATTTTCAGAAGGCAGATGGAATAGTAGATAAGACACTATCTAGAGATTTCGCCCTCATTTTGTGAGGACTTTAGATCTGGTTCTAGGTTTCTATCATGGCCCAGTTAATTACCTCTCAATAAGTGAGAGAGAACTTTCGATTAAGGCTAGTTGTTAGATTGCTAAACGTGTAGTGTATAGTAGCAACACATAGATCTTTAGAATTTAAGATTTATGAAATTTATCATTTTAGCTTAAATCAGATGGTTAGGGGAATGATGACGTGCGATCCCATCAGTTTAGATCCCTAAGGCGTCGCGATCACTAGTCTACTTAGTCAAAGGTAGTACGACGATAGAAGGATCCTCATCAATAGCACATGGATTACATCTTCCAGAAATCGCGTAGATGGGGTGATGTTTGTCAGAGGCAGCTTCTGAACGGCGAGCTTTGCCTATCAGTATCTTTTATGATTAACTCAAAGCACCTAGATTGGGAAGCATCAGTGATCGTGATCGTAATATAATGGAGTCGGCCCAAACCACCGATTAAGGTATGGTATTAACGCTTCATCTGTGGAGCCTCTTGGTCAAGCCACGCGATCGAGGAGAATGGCGTCGCAATTAGCGTAAGATTGATTGAGAATGAGCATACATGAGAATCTTGATTTGACATTGGCTCACTTTGTAGTTTTATTAATCACATAGACAAAGCAGTTGCAGAAGGTGGATAAATTGAGTTTTGATTTAAGCTTTTAATGATAGAATTTCATTTAAACAGTTTCAGATTTTTACTTAATTTGATTTGAAAAATTGATTAATTTGAATATGTTTAAGAAATAGATCGTCAACTCTATTTAGTTCTTTAACAGAATTAGATCTCTTGTCCAGAAGCAATTTCTCAAATATTTCATTTGATTTGAAACTCTTATTATAGGTTTTAGATTTTGTTAACGGGAAGTCAAAAGTAAGCAAGGCGTCATCGGACACTTGAATTTAAACATTCAAGTGATGTCGCTCATGCGGGTTATTAGTAATTAGGTAATTTTATTTACGAATTATGAGATTGATTTTGTATTTTCATATAATTAATTTAGCATATGTCTTTTCGACATTAAAATTTGTCAATCTCTACATGTCAGAAACGTCAGATGTTTATAGCTTAGATAATTTTATCAAATTAGTGATTTCATTGATTTTAAAATCATAGAATGAAATTCCTTAATTTTAATTAAAAAAGCCATGATTTTTTGTAGATTTTGATTTAGTATCGTATTCTATCTACTTGTCTGAAAGTTCAATTGGTGGTGAAGACATTTTGATTTAGATTGTGGTTTAACTTGGTTGAGTTTTGTAATTCTCCCAACACGATTATGCTCGATTTACATCACTTTTGATAAGTTATGTCGATTTGGTGTTTATTGCTTTAGCCCTTTCGTATTTCTTTAGCGTAAGTAATCACCTTCATATTTGTATAAGAGTTATTAAACCCAATTTTGATTCATCCTTAACTCCATATCAAATTCCATATTTATTTGAAAATTATACTTCAAATTTATTACAAGTCTTATGAGTTTAGTATTTGTCTCCCCAAGTTTCAATTAAGGCTTATTTAATTTTAAGGAATTTGAATAAAAAAGAACTCACTTTACCGTTTCAATTTAAGCCATAGAAAATTGCAATTAGAGTTTGTGAGTTTAATATTAGCCTCCCCAAATTTTACTTGCATTTTAGATGAGTGTTCTATTCCTTCCAAAATTATCTTTAACTGCTCTTCCCTATTTCTCTTTGATTTAATATTTATCTTCATATTTATCATATATTCTTTTGTTTGACTTAAGTTTAAATAATTTTCATTTGAATTTTTTTAAGATTTGAATTTTAATCTAAATTTCGATAGCATTAGACATCGTCTGGTGTAAGGGATCGATAGTATTTGCTTTCACACAGTGAGAGTAACGGTGGTGTCTTCTCTTGATACCACAAGTTTTCAAACCTAAAAGAAGGCATCTGATATATATATTCATTCCCTTTTTTCTCTAAGTGTAAATTAGACAAAATTTGACATTTCATTTGGGGAGGATCCCAGGATGTTTGGCTTACTCGATCGCCCTCATGAGCATAGCGGTGTCTGACACCGGTGGATTTTCATCTTACATTCGCGGGCGATGAGGCCTTCAAACCGAAAATCAAGTATGTATATATCCACATTCACATCTAACATGTTATATTAATCTTTCTGGCGTTTGATGATGCAGGAAAGGAGCGGGGTTGGATATCGAAAACCAGAGAAGAACTTCATACGTGATGGCGTTCTTCTCCGTTATGAAGGATCGTAAAGGGCCGGAAATGGGGGGCTGACGGAAACTAAGAAGAACATGATGGTGTTCTTCACAGTTCGGAAGCGGCTTTGAAGAGGTAATCTGAAGAATGTGATCAGGAAGCGAAGAAGAACCATGCTCATGTGGTGTTCTTCCATTCTAAGAAGACTGAAAAGATACAAGAATCTGACATCGAAAA
This sequence comes from Cymbidium sinense, assembly GCA_021442155.1. Classification (NCBI taxonomy): domain Eukaryota; kingdom Viridiplantae; phylum Streptophyta; class Magnoliopsida; order Asparagales; family Orchidaceae; genus Cymbidium; species Cymbidium sinense. The sequence continues at coordinate 9,832,858 of CM038223.1, read as the reverse complement.
CGAAGAAGAACCCTTGATGATGGTGTTTTTTAGGTCTGACAAGCGACTTTGAAAAGGTAATCTGAGAGTCTGGCCTTGAAAGATAAACCATCATGTGGTGTTCTTCCGATTCTGAAGCGATGATGAAATTCGGATTGGTTTTACAAGGGAAATAGGCGAAATTTTCTGTTTTTTTTTTCTGGAAATGAGGGGATTAGTGAAATGGAGGAGGAGGAGGAAGAGGGGAGTTCTTTGCGGTTTGGAGAAGGAAAAGGACAAAATAGCAAAGAAAACAAAAAGAAAAAATAGAAGTGATTTTCGGATTGTGGAAAAAATGGAAGAAGAAAAGAAAGGAAAGAAGGAAAAGGAAGAATAAGAAGAAGGAGAAAAACTCAAGTCTTACCCTCTCCTTTTTGTTTTTGGAGGAGGAGGAAAACCTTCATAGTCAGAAAAAAGAAAAATCGACAAATGAGGGAGAGGGATTGTCGATTGGAAACAAAAGTGATTTTGGATGGGGAAAAAAAATAAAGGAAGGAAGAAGAAGAAGGAGAAACTCAAGACCTCTTTTTGTTTTGGAGGAGGAAAACTTGGTCGGATTACAAGAAAAGAAAACCGACAAATGAGGAGAGGATTACCCAGTTTGGAGAAGGAGAATTACCTATTAGAACGGTTGGAGGCTTTGGCTTTCGAACGAAGGGAGGAAAAAGGATCGGTTTCGTTCAGTTATGAGGAGATCAGTCTGTCGAATAGGAGGAATGTCGACCGATGCGATCGAGCAGCGTGAAGAACTCAGCTTAGGAGTCTAGAAGAGGAGTATCGGTTGGAAGAGGAGTGAATGGTGGTTTTGGTGAGAGATGAGGATTTAGGTAAGATTTGGGTTCATTTAATTCCTTTAACCTCTTAATCGCACTTAAAATGACTTTTACGCCGATAAAATCACATGGTCAATATATATAACAATTTAAGGTTATTACGTTCTTAGAATCAATAGCGATCTGTTTAGCGTCGAGAGCCGTTTGGTTCGATTCGTCAAATTGAGTCAATTTCGGCTCATCATTCGCTTTTCAAACATAAAATTAGAATTGAGTGAGCAGTCTTACTTGATAGATTTCGACGTTTCGAAGCTAACGGCGTAAGCAATTTCGCGAACGGAGATCGTCGGCACCTCTTGACTTGCGTCGGCACCGATATGCGTCTGGCATTGAGCGATCGAAACGCTTGATAAGTTGATCAATTATTTATATTGACCGTTTCAGCGTTCAACGATGATGGTTCGTCGATCAAAGGTATTTGAGTTAATTTTGGTGACGTCACGTATATTTGAGCCGATTTGTATTTAATAGAAATTAGTCGAATTTGACTTATGGGCTTGACGACTTATGACATATGTAAAGGTCAAAATGACAAATGTGATTCGTGCATGGGCGAGTGTTGTTGATTGACCCCTTTGTGATTCTACTTGAATCATTTTGACGATTGCTAACAGCTTTGATATGATTGTAACATGATGCGTTTAGAACATGTGATTAAATGTCGAATCGACTTGGATAGATAAAGTTCTTACACCATCTACTGCCTGATGACTTTCTTTGAAGATCTCTTTCTTTCATGTCATTTGAGTTTCCTCCACCAACTCCGTCTTAGTTGGGTTTGATGAAGGAATTGGTTTATTTGTTATGATGAAGGATTTATTTGGGGAATTGGTTTATCCAGGTGCTTGGTCGGTTGAAATTCCTTACATCTAGCTTTAAGCTTGGACTTGATGAGAATGACTTTGTCCATATTGACTTGTCGAAGTGTATACTCCATGAACCCCTTCTTTGCTTTGGAATTCACGTACTCTGATGACCGCTTTTATATAAGTCAATGTTGAACTATTAATCTAGCAACGTGTGCTTTAACAGACTGAATAACCACAAAATTCATTTAATTCGGCCATCGACTTTGCATGAACTATGAAATTGCTTCCTCGGTCCTGTGCTTTTTTCTTTGACGGATTTGATGAGGAGATTGACTTTGATCTGTGCTTTGAACTTGATCAGATCATTAGAGAATAAGTTGAGATATCACCTTGCGGGTAATATATAGATTGATTTGAGGCAGCTCTGAATTGAGAGTTTCCTCAGATTATCTTGGTATGTCGATCAAGCAGAAAGATCTCTTGGATCCTGGTTGCTTATAATCACTAATTTGGATCAGTTTGAGATTGAGCATTTCATCATTGGGAGCGGGGGCTCTTTCAAGCCTTTTCTTATGGCTTATTGAGTAGAGCGTAGAACTTCGGTGAACTTGTTGAGTTCGACCTTTAGAACTATTGAGTCTTGACTTACTGTGATAGGTTGGTAGTTTTCATTGTAACAAACGGGGCTCTTTCCTTGGTCTTTTCTTACGGACTTGTTGAGTGAGAGCGTCGGTCGGTCATTTGTGGGCTTGTTGAGTTCGACTTTTAGAACTCATCCGTGTCTTAAACTTTAGGATGTAAAGGTTGATATTTTTCCAATTTAATTGATTGAAGCTTCCGAAATTGGTTCTTTTGACTTGATCTCCGACATTTGACGAATCTGAGAGAAAATTTTTCTTGACATTTGAGGCGTCTTGTTGAGTGAGGAGAGCGTCAGCAACTCGGTCATTTATGGGCTTGTTGAGTTCGACTTTTAGAACTCATCCGTGTCTTAGACTTTAGGATGTAGAGGTTGATGTTTTTCTAACTTAATTGATTGAAGCTTCCGAAATTGGGAGTTCTTTTGACTTAATCTCACATTTAGAAAATTTTTCGACATTTGAGGTTGCTTTTTTCACGTAAGATTCTTTTTATGTGGAACCTCAACAACTTAACTAATATAATATATTCGTGGATTTCATTGGCGGTGCCGATGTCAACCTCAATCAAAGATATATTCAAGGATCTTCTTATAACATGATGTCAACTCAAATAAATTAAAATGTCCCATGTCTTGGGAGGAATAAAGAAGAACTTTCAAGAAAAATATGTAAATACATCAATATTTGAATTGATATGCTCTTAAGAGGGTTTTAACATACAACATTGATTTCATCTAATAATCTAAAATGCCCCTCAGGTGGAATTTTCATAAAAGTTTTTTCATATGAAAATATTTATTTGTGAAACGTCAACCTAAATAAATATACTAAAAAAATCCCCCTATCTTCCATGGGGATTTCTATTGTATCTCGAGAATGTATTCATGTATAATACTTTTTCAGGTATCGACCATTAATTAGAGGCATTTGTCTTTCACCCTTTAGGTTGATGAGTTGGTATGCCCTCCTTGGTATACTTTTTTAATGACAAAAGAGTCTTCCCGCCAGGCTCAAATTTGCCATTGGGATAATTGGTCTTCTCAAAGACCATAATTCTCCTTTTGAATGTTCGGTCACACCGTATGGTCAAAAGCCCCGAGACATCTTTGCTCGATAGACTTCATTTTGATGAGCTTGTAATCTAACTTCATCAAGCACCGAAGTTCCTCCATCCCGACGAGCATTTTGATCTTCGCTAGATTGTATTGATGATGGCTACTAAGTGAAGGCAACTCAACTTCTAAGAACGCTCCAAATACCAATGAATAGAGTGGTTTTAGTGTAGGGTAGTTACATGCCATATTTTGCTAGATATGTCATTCTTTATTTTAGTGAGAATCTTCTTGAGCATAATTAATGTCTTGAAAGGCCTCACCAAACCATTTGCTTTGGATTATAGAGAGTATCACCAATCAATTTTGTGTCGATCGATGAATCTATAAATCTTATTTTTCGCGTCATTATCAAATTATTCGACGGCACTCCAAATCTATGTAACACATTATGCTGAAGAAGTTAATCACTGACGAAGAACTTTAAATGGAGTACCACTTAGAGAAATACCGCCGCTAGATGAAGTTGTCCAAATGGACGATCTTGATCAATACTACATGCATCCATGAATGATGATGCTATTGTTGGGTGTAATGGATTTGGGTTGATGGATTATATTCCTATGTACTTATTCATAACACTTCTTAGCATGATTAATGCGCCTCTCACCATGGGCCAATAATAACCCATCCTTTTGATCTTTACTACCATCTGGGATATGACCGATGTGCACCACAAAGTCCTTCATGAACTTCAACCATCACTTTGCTTCATCTATATTGCATCGTATCACATTTGTTCAAAGGATCTAATATAAAGTATTGACGAAAGCATATAGCATTCTCTTCGATTTGAGCCGCTAATGATTTATTATTTGGTAATTTGCCTTCTTTAAAGTGATGAAGGTTGCCTCCAATCGCGACTCTTCTACAACAAAGGCTTCACACGCCAGGCAATATCATTCTTAAATCTCTTCACTTGCTCATTTTGTATGAGCAACCTGAGCATCTCCGCCGGTCATTTGATAACCCTCTACCAAGATTGATACTTTATCGCTCTAAGACTCATCGAGTAAAATATCATCATGACATAATCACCATTCATACTTGTCATTTCCTTAGCTAATTTTGCCAAGCAATCGGCTTTACTATTCTTATCGAGAGACTCGAAGTTAGATATTTTATATCGCTTTCATAAGCTCGAGAACTCGCTTGTGATAGAAAGCTAACTCAAGCTTGTTAATTCTATATGTACTTGATTTATAATAAGTCGAGAATCCAAAAAATATGCAAGTTTTGAATGCCTATGAAAATAGCTTCTTCCATCTACCATTAATCATATTCAACTTCATTATTATTCTGGCTCAATCCATATGATCATCTCATTATCCCTCCTTCAGTGAAGATGATGTCATTCCGCTTGCTCTTGAAAATTTAGATGACTTGTTTGATCGATGAGGCTCCATCAAAGTATTTTCAAATTTGTAATTTTTCTTTTCATGAATGAGCATAATTTGCTCATCAAAATCATCATTAAGAGAAGAGTCCAGGGATGGATGTGCAACAAGAAAATCTGCTAAGACTTGTCCCTTCAGCTTCAAACATATGTGATATCAAATTGCAAAAGCAATCTTTATCTACCAAACGCCGCTCTTCTTACGTATTTCTGGATCAATCGAGATGAGGTAATCTTGTGAGATAACATATAGTGATGAAGCTTTTGACCGCAAAAGATCAATGCTAAACAAGTGCTTCTATCGAGTATCTCATTGCTAATCCTCCCGATGATATAATAAAGAGCATTCTCTTTCTTTATTTATGTTGTGCCAATAATGCTCCAAGGACTCTTCTAATGCAACTGTATAATGAGGGCTTAAGTAGGCAAAGATTGGGATTTAACAAGTAGCTATCAAGGCTTCTTGGCACTCCTTGTCCCACTTGAATGGAGCGTCTTTCATTAACCTTGCAAACGATTGACAGTGTCCTGATAAGTTTGATATAAATCGACGGATGAATGCAAGTTGTCCTTGTAAAGAATAGAGCTAATACAAACTCTTTGTTGGAGGTATCTCCACAATTGCATTGATCTTAACGGGATCAATTTCAATACCTCTGTGACATACAATGTACCCCAAGAATTTTCTAGAGGATACCCCGAATGCACATTTTAGAGGATTCATCTTGAGATCATATTTTCTGATTCGTCCAATACAATTCTCAAGTCTTCGAAATGGTTTTCATGGTTCAAGCTTGTCACCACCAAATCATTAACAAAACACTCCACTTTGTGGTGAATCAACTCATCAAACATACGTGTCATGGCTCTTTGGTATGTAGCTCCAGCATTTTTCAAGCCAAAGGGCATGACCGCGTAACAATATGCCGATATTCTAAATGATGATGTTTTTTCATCTTCCCATTTTGATTTGGTTGTATCCTGATCCATCCATGAATGAGAACATGTCATAGTTGGAAGTGTTGTCCACCAAGAATATTGAGAGTTTTAAAGTCATCTTTGGGCACTTATTTAGGTCCCAAAGTCAATGCAGACTGATTTGGCGTTTCTTCTTCTAATAGACAATTGCTATCCACATATACTTCTCCTCTGGATGAAGCGCTTCAATCTTAGTTTCTGCAATTACCTATTTTTCAATCTCCAATCTCATTCGTAGCTTGCTTAATAAGTGCATTGTATTGCTAGTTTATGAACTACTAGGGGATAAGACATTTCAAAAATATGTCCAGCAAAGCAATCCTGAATTCACAAAGTAGCATTTTAGCTCTTCAACTTTCTAATCATGCATGGCACCGAAGTTGACGGGATCATCCTCGCCTCTAGTTGACTTCTTTAAGTTCATCCATAGTATTATTTGTCCACCATCTTCAAGTTCTTCGGGCTTGGTTTTTTACTTCTTCATCATTTTAAGAAGAATTTCATGGGAATCATCTTCTTCACTATTAATCTCTCGCCTTCTATTATATTATAACAGTGCTCTATTGATGAGATTTATGATGAACCCAAGACCTTTAGTAATAAACTTATCACTTCTTCAATGCTTGAGGACTTTTGGCTCCACATCTTGTTAAAGATTTGAGTCCTATGTTTAGTAGTTCCAATATGAATTCCAAGCTTATGCATCATTCTTCGTAATTTCGTGGATAGTATATTGATATTCTCTTGCACTATCTCATCAATTTTATGTTGCAGTCGCTCAAAATTGAGGTCAAGACTCTTTATAATTTGTAAAATAGAGTTCGCTCCACCACCTCGCCAACTACGCATAGAATGTTATCAATTCTTCAATATTATGAACCTCCGTGGAGTGATTTCTTTGAAGCAATCAGGATGGGTATAATTTTGAGTGAGTCATCGACTGCCAAGTGAGCTATCCTCCTTGATGCACCATCTCAACTCTATTTCCATAAGTAGATTCAAAATCATACCAAATCAATCACTATTTTTCATACTCCCTTTCTTGAAAGCTTATAAGTTCTCTTAGTTTGACAGAATATCTTCTTCTTCTGTGTCACTTCCCAAATGAGGAAACTAATTTTCTTGATTTAGCAGAATCAAGTTTTTGGGAGAGTCAACATTGCCTTCTTTCTTCCTCTTTGCTCTTTCACTTTGAAATTGCTTTTAGTTCAAGTGGATGCTACCGCTTTAAGAGGCTCTGCTAGCTTAGACTCTTTGAGGATGAAATATTTTGTATTTTCATAGATATTTGTTTCATTGAAAGGAGAATGATTGTAAGTTACCGGAATTCTAAATTTTTCTCCATCTTTCAGATACTTCATATATTGATGCATAGTTGATGGGACCATGCCATACTCATGTACCACGGCCGCCCAAGAGAGCTCTAAATGATGTATCGATCGACATTACATGAAACTTGGCTCAGATATAAATCATTGAACTTGAGTGAGAATAAAAGAACCCAAAATTTTCTCGCCTTTTCATTGAAATCATGAACCATCAACTTATCTCTCCAAGATGGATATCAAGTGATAATCCTCTTAATACTTTTAGACTCATAAGATTGATAAAAACGATCAATCAATTCGGCCGATCGAGATATCATCACTCTACAAGAATATAAAGAGGACGGATGATCATCCCCAACATAAGATCTTCCTCAAAAAATGTGATTACTGGAGATCTTGAGTTTGCAATGCTTCATGTATTTTCGCAAAGTAAGCTTCATAACTCTCCGATTTTTTGAGAGCAGTATCAAAATTTCTCGAGGTCTTTTGACATCAAGAGAGCCTCATACACAATTGTGGATCTTTCTCGATGTGATAAAATATTATAATCTATCTTCTCGCTGATTTAGGCTTTATCTAGATTTTGGGAATAATATCCTCGTTGACTTCAATTTATTTGTCTTTGTCTTTATTTGTATTTCACTTCTTTGATGAAGGTGGTAAGACTTTACTACTTCTCAACTGAACTTGAATCACCTTATCTTGCTTAAATTCTTCTAAAAAGATAGTTTCTTCAAGTTCCTTTCTTATGCTGAAAGATTGACTAAAAGGGCTAGACTCATTTTTCAACGTCATACGTTTCATACGTGATGATATCGATAAGTCTGACTCTTCTCCGTCAAAAAAATATAGATCTTCATTTGAACTATTATTGTTTTGTTGAGTCATTAAAAAAATTCAGACGTTAGCTCCTCAGGCTCTTCTTGCTTTCCTGACAAGAATTTTGATGGGTTGGTCGAGTCTGTCTGACTACTCTTATCATTTCGGAGTAACTGATGTTGAAGAATATCTGATATCTCGCAGATGATTCGGCATGTCTCTACTGGACAAGATTCACCATTATCTTCTTCGTTTGATTCAGCAATACAAAATTTAGAAATGAAGTCTACAAGCCTAAATGGTTCTGCCTACTGGTGATACTCTCTAGATTGTTAATGATCTTTTGAGTTGTAGTTCTCTTCTTGATCTTCCTTTTCAAAGATCTTTAATTTATGAGGGCGTTTAGTAGATGCTTCATGTGAAGAAGCCTTATCGAATCTTGAAGCCCAAATACTTGGTTTAGGCATCTCTTAAGTCCAAATGTAGTTCAAGTGGTGATTTCACTTAACACTGGGACTTTTAACTGCTTCAAAGATCTTCACGCCTTTTGGATACTACCGCTTGTCATTCTTTGAACGATTTCTTCTTTTGTCTTTTTTGGATGATAGGAAGAGACGTAATCATCCTTGTAGATTCTTTTTGGACTAGAACACTATCGATATAAATTCACCTCCGATACTTCCTTTCTAGTCAATCTTTGAAGACATAATAATCTTCGATAGAATGACTGATCATCCAATGATAGACAAGAATTTGGATTAACTTAATCAACTTCTTCAAGCCTTTTAATTTCTAATAATCAGAACCGCTTTGACTTTAAAATAATTTAGCCACACCGTCTCTTCTAAAAGAATATTCTTTGCTCATCTTTTCTTTAAGAGATGGCTTCATTCGCTCATCACTCTTGTTGTTTGTTTTGGACGCTCCCCACCACTTAGAAAAGTTTGAGGTTTGTCATTGCCTCCTAATACCAATTTTGGATTAGAATAAATGGCTTCTTTCCTTATCATCATTGTACATTGACCGCTTTCCTTTATCCACATTATATATGACCCGCTTTTTTTTATAAGAAGTGGCATGAATTTCTTTCTTGAGTCAAGGTTTGTTTCTCTTACATAGACTTGGACTTGTATGATTCAAATTTTTCAAATTTAGCCACCCTATCGAAAGCAAGTCCGAATGTTGCAATCGATACCATGCATAAAATGGTGCATTTTATCATCCATCTTGCCCATTAGCAATTGGATCGATATTTTTCTTCTAATTGTTTCGCGACTTCATACTTAGTTGCGCCGACGACTTATGAATTTTGTCACTAACTTATCTTTCCTCTTTTCAAAGAAAGCAAGGATTGTGATTTTCTTGACCGGCTAACCTCTTCACAAATATAGTCTCTAATTCAGTAAATATTTTAATCAAATCATTTTACAATTCTACATACTATTCGAAAGCGACTGAGGTCAGGCTACTAACGAATTGACAAAAAAGTAGTGCATCATTCCCTCCTATGTTACCACAAGTAGCCTTAAATTGGGCTAGATGTTGCTTTGGATTACCAAGCCCACTGAAAGTATTAAATTTTGATATTGAGTAACCTTTCAGATACGACACTTGATCATATTCTAGTGGGTACTTACTCACCATTTTCACCGCCTGAGGCTATGACTGCTTTTATCTTTTCATTGATTATTGTTTCTACCGAGAAGCGTTACTACCTGTGTGTGTTAGATTTTGAATTGTTTGGAGATGTATTGGTTAACATCGCTCCTCGCTCAAGCGTAGCATGTAGAGCTTGAGGTACCGGTGGTAGTATAAGTTCTATTATTAGAAATTTTATTGATTATGAGCAAAACATGTGTTACATTGATGTGATATTCTTAATAAATTTCCATCATGATGTTCATTTGTACCATCGTATAGTTCATTTTTACTTTAATACAATCCTTGTCTTTGACATCCATATTTGCATTTCTCTTTGCTCTCTCTTCTCATGGCATGTCATTAAGCTCTTTCTCTTCTTATTTCTTGTTGTTGTTACGTTTCCTTGCTCATTTTGGAGAAGAACTTGGCCCCTTATACTTATGCATTTTGCGGGCGGTATTGATAGTGAGAACGACGGCGGTATAAAATCATGTACCCGGTGATGTTTCACAGTTCAATATAAGAACCCAGTTATAGACTGTTCTGATTAAAATCTTCTTCTTCATCTTTGACAAAGATCGAAGATCGTCTCTATATTTTCTCTGGAAGACTCTGGAAGCTTCTTCTTCATCTTGGTAGTAGAAGATCGTCCTCATTTTCTCACAGTGAAGACTCTTTCTTGTAAATGTCGAATTCAAGTTCGGGTTCCACGAAGTTCGTGTTCTTCTTTGCCGTCTTGGCCAGAAGAGTTCATCTATATCTCGACCATATGGACAACTTCCACTTCTTATAAGATGTCTCTTATTTTCTTGCACATAAATTTCCGATCGGCGTTTCCTGGATCTTTCGATATGTGACAAATACTTCTTCTATTAAGGAAAGTCAACATTCTCTTGTGGGGGTGAACCTGATCGATGATGGGATCCCTTAGAAGATTCTTTAAGGTGTTAACTATCATAGGGGTGAGCATTCGGTCGATTTGACTTATTCGATTTGAGTTTTGGTCCAACCGAGTAAACCAAACCGTTATTTTGAAAAAACCGAACCAACCAAAGAAGACAAAATTGATAAACCGAACCAAATAAACCGAATTAGAGTTCGGTTTATTCGGTTCGGTTTTCCCTAAACTGAATTATAGAGACAAATTAAAAAAAAAGGATTTTAAAGTTAACAAACAAATAATAGAGAAATTTTATTAACTAAAGTTACTAAACTACATGTATACATATTGATACAATGTAATGTACAATGTAAATAGTTTTTCATATTGATACAATTTATGAATGTAATGTACAAATAAAAATTATAAACAATTAACAAAGAAAGAGAAAAAATAAGACAACATAATTCAATTGTATTAAATCAAGTGTCCCACTTACAAGTTGTTCATGTAAAATAATATCTTCATCTCCGCTCTCGCTCGAATGTTCAATCTGTTCCTTCAAGATTCATAGACAAAATCTATGTAAGAATTCATGAAAAGAAAAATAACCAACACAGAGCCACTCACCACCTGCCACCACCAAAGAAGAAGTAAAAGAAGCCAAAGACCAACAAGGCAAACAAATGTAATACATATATTATATACACAACGCCATTAAAATCACCACATCACATTATGTAAAAGCCAAAAGTATCAAATGACGCCACAAAGAAAGGATGCCATCGTTATGAGTGAATCGCTTAACTGGAAGAGCATCGAATCGCTAATTTTAACATAAACAAAACTTACTAGTTAAGCTTAATGCCAAACCCAAGTTAATGTCCATCATGTATGTAATCGCCTTCTTCCGCTATTTGGCCACAAAGAAAGGATGCCATCGTTATGAGTGAATCGCTTAACCTGAAGAGCATTACTGAATCGCTAATTTTAACATAAACAAAACTTAGCTAGTTAATGCCAAACTTGTTAAGCTAATGTCATCATCATGTATGTAATCGCCTTCTTCCGCTTATTTGAACCACAAAGAAAGGATGCATCGCCTTCTATGATATTTGTAATTTGATTTTGGGGCTCAAGCTATAGAAATATCTTTATTAACTAGATTCAAGTGTAATATCTAAAAATATGATCACCATATATACATAATGGCATCAACAATTTTGAGAAATCGCCAAAGCTTCAAGACTTAAGAGGGCAATAACACCAAAAAAAGTCACCAAACATGTATACATCGATCATTTCATCATCGCTATCATTGCCCCTAAACCCTAAAAAAGAAGTCTATATTGAAAAACCTTAAGATAAAACTAACATCCAAACCAAAATTACAATCCAAAGAATATATAAGAGATGTAAGCAAAAAAATAACATATAAAATAAACGAAGACCATTGACCAATGAAATGAAATCAAATTCTTTAAGACTATATCACATATCGGAATCAAAGATTCCGAATCCTCATCATAACCCAAGCCAAGAAGTTTGTGTTTCACTTGTTAATTTTGCTAAATCAGAAAAACAAAAGAATCATTAATTATTCTAAATTTCTAATTATGATTAAAAAGAATAAATTATTGTAAATTTAAGCATAAAAAATACCTTCATCAAACTTGTCAATGTCGAATTTTCTTCCACATTTACCTGATTTATACATTTTGCTCGTGATCCAACTCGCACATATTAGAGCTTGTACAATTTTTGGTGATAATGAACTTCTAAATGCATAATACAACCACCACATCAAAATTGATTCTGGCTACATTGAAATTGGAACATAAAACATCATGAGCCATGTGAGAGAAGAAGAAGTGCATTAACCTTCCACCTATTTAAAATATCAAACCGATCATCACTTCAGACTCTCACCAAATACTTATCTAGACTGCATACTACATCATCCTACAAAATTAAATCTTTGAATTTCTATCATCAAATATCTGTAAGATCGTAAAAACACCCTTCATAAAAAATTTAATTTCAGAATCACTTCGCCACCAAGAACTTTATTAATCATCAAACGATACAAGATGATGATAATAAGTCAAGAACAAGTCCTTATACATATCCATAACAAAGAAACTCTACATAACGTTTCAGCGGATCTAAAAAACAAAGATATATATTCAAATTATTTTTCTATATAACCCCAATATTTAATAAATTTTGTCATCATTTTGAAGCCATACTTACATTGGATCACCATCCATAATCAAGTAGAAAAAGAACTTCTAATTTCATAAAAAAAAGTATTTGACGTCACATAAACCAAATTCTAAAGTGAGTTCATAAAATTTTTCCAAAAAAGAGCAATCTTCTAACATTATTCCAATCATCATCACTTAAAACACCATTTACAATAGACTTTCATCATCATCCTTCTAATTTAAATTGAGATCAATCTCCTCACCTTTCTCTAACTTAATGCTAATAACATTAAAAAAAGAATTCCATCTCAGAATATCTAAGCATAATATGTTTTAGTTTTTATTTTTCAATTAACGCATTCTTTAAATTTTGTAACCTCAGTGATCATAATATATCTTGCTTCAACATGACATGATTCGATATCTCTTTCAAATTATCTGCACAATTAAATAAATTATATCATGCATCTCATATGTAAGTAGAACATCTATAATACTATCTTAAATTTTTTTTTATAGTGATGATGCCATTATTAACCTCATTATCAACACAAAAAAATTGCTTCAATCCCAATCTACAAAGACACTTCTCAACATTATGTAATTCATCTATTTGACAAAAGTTTATAACTTTTATGAGTTTTCAATCATCATCAATAAAATGCATACATATATAAATTTAATTCATCGAAGTAGCGCAAACTATGAACTTTTGAATGATTTTTAAAATTGCTCATATCCCGATAATTTAAAACCATCACGTACAATGTCCACCGTGAAGGTATTTAAACATCAACAACACCGGTATATAAATGTTAAACCCCAACCTTCTGAAAAGGTAATTCATCCATCAACCATCATGTAAAAGTTTCCTTACATTTTTTCGATCAAATCTCCATGCCTTTAAGACTGCAATGTTCATCTTTACCACTAAATCAAATGCAAGTTTAATTGCTTATTTTAAGAGGATTCTTCTACCAATCTACAAGACACTTCTCAACTTGTTGACCCGAATTCTCCCCGTGACTATAGATTGACAAAGTTTATAACTCTTTATTGAGTTTCCAATCATCATCAATAAAATGCGTGATACACATATAGTTAATTGAATTGTCAAGTATCGTAGTAAGACAAACTCGCGACTTTTGAATAGATTTTTAAAATTGCTCTCTCATCCCGATAAAATTTAAAATCACGTCAATGTCCATCGTGAAGGTATTTGAAAACATTGGACAACACCGAGACATGAAATGTTTAAACCCCCAACCTTCTACATGCTTGAAAGGTAATTCATCCGCAACCATCATCATAAAGCTTTCCTTACATTTTCTTGGTCAAATCTCCATGCCTTAAGACTTGCGTAATGTTCTCACCTTTACCACTAAATTGAAATGCAAGTTTAGCTTGATTTGGTTCATTTTAAGAGGATTCTTCCGACACAAAGAAAGATGTGCCCTTAAGTGAAGTGTCATTAATCTTTGGATCATGGATATGATTTCCACAATAATTATACTTGCTCATTTTTTCTCCTTCCTCATTAGTATACCTCACAAAGTGATCCCAAACATTAAGTCTAGAGCTTTTCTTTTTTTCAAAATTGGTTTCTCATCACCGACACCGCATCTCCGTAAGTTGAACTTGCGAGTACTCATAAATCTGTAGAACTAACAAGGTTTTGAACTATCTCCAACGACATGTTTCTACTTCTAGAATCTAAAAAATTAAATAAATTTAAAAAGAATGAAAAAAAAGCATGCTTTAATAAATTACATCAACAAAACTTACTTCAATTAAAGAACACTTGATACTATAATATTGAGAAGAAAAAGACATGAATCGATAATTGAACAAAGGTTAATTCATGTGAATCATGTTAATAAATTGTAATGCTCAATCAACTCTATCATCCATTTAATAATGTATCCCAAACATTATAATATAATGTCACATTTCTCAACATTACCCTTCAATATTATTTTCATTAATGTCATCCCAATAAATCAAACGTATTACTTGCATAGTTGCATTAAAAAACACTAAGATATAAAAAAAACATCATAAAGCTTACATTATTTTTCCAAGACATGCATCTACATGTCATACTAAATGAAGCATAAGAACCGACATTATCCTTGAGAATAGATAATGATAGTTCAAACCATATGTTATACTATCGTAAGAATGATGAAATGATGAAATGACCAAAAAAAAAGTCACCAGATGTATATATGTTCCTAAAATTCTTTGCATTGAGATTTCCAAATGGGATGGTTCTCTAAGTGGAGTAGAGATAACCATTTTGATATTAAAATTTAAACATCGTGAATTTGAGTCGGTGGAGTTTGTGTTTTCTATGTCATATACTTTTAAGGACTAAAGTAATGCTTTGTTGGTTGGTATTAAATGGATTGTTGGGAGAATTCATTAAGAAGAATTTTGAAGGAATAATAAGTGGGAACTTACCGAGACCGATGATACCATGGTCCATGAGGTGCTCTAATACCATGAAACGATTAACAACAAAGAAAAGAAATTGTTGTTTTAATAGTCTTCACTTTGCATATGTATCTCATCCTATTACATTGTTTAACATATGCATGCATGCATGATGCATACATACATAATATTATTGAATGTATACTCATATCATTTTGATCAAATAGAGTAAAGTAAAGAGTAAAGACTAAAGGGCATGCCATGTTAGCATGTTCATACTTCATAAGCACTAAGCGGTAGTGCACTTAAGCGGTAGCACTAAAAGAGCTGGCGAAATACAGCCAGACAAACCTGACAAACCCAACACTCCAACAGAGGTCAAAGAGTAAAGGCCTAAAATCATTCTTAACGCCAAGAACTACTAACCAACAATAACTTGAGAACAATTGAATATCGCGATAAGCCGCAAAGATAGCATAACGTGTGTGGCGTAAGGTAAGATAAAAGGCTTAAAAGCAATGGCATAAGCCGCAACATAGGCATAACATAAGTGCATACAGAGAACAATTGAATATCAAGATATGTCAAGAACCACTAACCAACAATAACTTCGATAACATAATATCAACAATATGTCAATAACTTGAAGCTATTTTTTTCTTTATCAATAAGAAAAAAAAGAAATTCAGAAACTTCTTCCAAAAGGGCTCTTCCAGTAGGCAGTAACCAACAAGATAGATAGCATAAAGCCCTAAACCATCAACAACCAATAAAGTCCACGACAGTGACGACACAGTCACACAGGCTCACAATATGATTCAAACCATCAACAACCACAACAAAGGAAGGAGTAGAGAGAGAGAGAGAGAGAGTTGAGATAATGTGATTTAGTTCTTACCTGTTGGCTGTTACCTCTCAAAGACTCAAAGAGACTTAAATTCGAAATCAGATGTGAAGAGTGAAAGTGAAGAGTGAAGACATAAGTCACAGAACCTGTAGGCTGTAGGCTATCCGCTAGGGCAAAAAAATAAAAAAGGAAGGAGAAGCCGGCGCCGCAAATAGGAAAGTGACGAAAGCCCGAAAGATCAGAGATTCGGAATCGCCGGAACCAGCCTGGAATGCCGCAGAATGCCTTATGCCCTAGCCGAGACTCAAGACTCTCCATCCTCGAAGAAGTTATGGCATCGCATCGACCATCGAGGAGTCGAGGAATGAAAGGCCACACCAACTCCGCCTCTCTAAATCGACTATTCGACTCGACTAACCTGCGTCCGCGGACTCGAGACGAGAGGCGAACTCGAAGTCGAAGGCCCTATAACCGAAATAATCGGTTTTACCGTATAAACCAAAATTTATTAACGTAAAACCGAATCAAAAACCATTAAACCGCATTAACCCATAATTTCAACCAAAAACTAAATAATAAATATAAAAATCGAACCAAACCGACCAATTAACATCGGTTCGATTCGGTTTTTCGGTTTGAACCGTCTAGTGCACACCCCTAGACCATCATGTCATTCATCAGTGATATCCCTTCTTTTGGGTATCCACTTCTGATGAGTTATTTTTGAGACGAATTTCTGAGTATATGTATCAGATGTCGCACCTCTTCTATTACTCAAAATTTCATTACGGGGCATTGGCCTCCATATCATTTATCCTTTCACGGGACCTTTCGTGGATTCGGACCAAGTGTCACGCTCCGATGTTCACCATACGAAGCGTACTAAGCTCGATGGCTAGTTACCAGAAGAGATAGCAACTTTCTTGGTCGAGTTTCAGTATTTTTCATCACCACAAGCCTTCGAAATCTTCTTTTCATTAGGCCTCTGTCCTTGGCTACTTTTTGAAATTTATGTATCCTGGCAAACAAAGTGCCGTGACTCGCCTCCTTGTTGGTAGTGGAGCTTGGCGTGATTGGTTGAAAATGATTGTTTATTTTGCGGTGAACTATTCCTCTTTACCCTTTAGATTGTCGAAGTTATTGTGGGTAGGAATACTCGCTTCAGCGGCGGTATCTTGTTATTGCTAGGTCATTCAAGGGGATCTTGAGCCCTCGGCGTTCTCCTTCTTCTCTCTTACGGTTAATTTGCTTCACGATGAGGAAGCTTCATTATCATGCTTTCCGGTACAAGAGGTTCAATCGACCAGGCTGTACCACGATTAAACGGTTTATGATTTTTTCATCAGGGACTTATTGACTAGCCTTTTGAAAGCGAAGTTCTCATCGGAGAACTCCTTCGGTTGGTCTTGAGGGTTGGCGCACATGGCTAGTAGAACTGATAACGAGGCCTTCGGCGTGGCCGGACGAATGTAGGTGGGTACTTGAGGAGTTCGGTATGATAGCGAAATTCAACTACCAAATTGAATTGTGGCTCAACATCTCTGTGTTAATGACGGCGTTAATTTGGCGGATGTTACCATCAGGCCAAATGGTGAAAGGAGTGCTTTGTAGATCCATTACGCAAAAGTGAAAGATGAGGATTAGTAATTAGATTATTATTTACTTTCAAGGCGTTACTGAAACAAAATAATGGTGTAATAAAGATATACTCTGAATGATTCATTCTACATATAAGCCTATTGAATTTATTACACTTAAATCATAATATTTTGTTTTGAATTTTCAAAAATTTTATTCTTCTTATAACGTATATGTAGCAAAGATGGAAAGAGAATCTTTTCCCCGTGGGTAGCAAATGGCTCAGAAAATTCCTCATATAATATTGAATTGAAGAGTGTGATTTATGAATGTCGATGTAATTTTTGAGAAAGATGAATAGTAGATAAGACACCCAGAGATTTTGCTCTTATTTTGTGGCAGCCTATAGTTAATTACCCCTCTCAATAAGTGAAAGAAAACTTTCGATTAAAGTTAGTCATTAGATTGCTAAACATGTAGCGTATAGTAGCAACATGTAGAGCTTTAGAATTTAAGATTTATGAAATTTATCATTTCAGCTTAAATCGAATGGTTAGGGAAATGATGAAGTGCTCGATCTAGATCCATGGTTTAATCATCCGGGCGATGCGATCCTAGTCTACTTAGTCGAGGAGGTAGTCCGACGGCGAATAATTCTCACCGGCCATGGGTTACGTCGTCAAGAAATCCTTTTGACGGGGTGGTGTTTGTCAGGAGAGGTTTAAGTCTACCTTAGCGGATGAGGGTTTTCTTTCAGTATACATGATTCTGACTCAAAGGTAGAACCATTAAGAACATCAACGGATTGATCGTAATATAATGGAGCTTTGGAAACCACTCGTCAGAGGACTCGGTCGCTTCATCACAGTGGGCCTCTTGGCCAAAATGATCGGAGGCATGTGTGTCATCGGCGTGAGATTGATTGAGAGTGAATATAGAACACTTGATTTGACATTACTCCTTTGAGATAGAGTTTTCTTAATCTGTCGACAAACAATTGCGGAAGGTGGATTGAGTTTTGATTTAAGTTTTAATGATAAATTTCATTTTGATTTAAATTAATTTGATTTAAAATTGATTAATTTGAATATGTTTAAGAGCTTTAGATCAGATACTATTTAGTTCTTGAGGATTAGATCTACTTGTCACACATCGGTTCTGAGATATTTGATTTGAAACTCTTATTATAGGTTTTAGGTTTTGTTAACGGGACTCAAGACTAAAAGCGAAGCACCCAGACATTCTGCTTGAATTTAAACATTGGTAATTGGGGCCCATGCGAGTTATTAGTAATTTAGATAATTTTATTTCAAAATTATGAGATTTATATTTTTATTTAATTCTAATTTAGCCCACGCAATCTTTTCAGACATTAAAATTTGTACTTGAAATCTACATGTGAAAGCAACATGTGTTTATAACTTAGATAATTTCACAATTAGTGATTTAGTTGATTTTAAAATCATAATTAGAATGAAATTCCTTAATTTTGATTAAAGGAGTATAATTTTTGTAGATTTTGATTTAGTATCGCCTTTCCCTTGTGCAAAAAATTCGATTGATGGCGAAGAACATTTTGATTTAGATTATAGTTTAAAATATTATTTTCTTAATTTACTTGTTGAGTTTTGTAATTCTCAAACTTGATTATATTCAATTTATATCACTTTTGATAAGTTATCGATTTGATGTTTATTGCTTTAGCATACTTGTGTTTATTAGTAGCATAATCACCTCCATATTATTAGAGTTATTAAACCCAATTTAGATTCATCCTTAACTCCATATCAAATTTCATATTTATTTGAAAATTAGACTTCAAATTTATTACAAGTCTATGAGTTTAATATTTGTCTCCCAAATTCAATTAAGACTTTAATTTTGAGAAATTTGAATAAAAGAACTCACTTTTGATTTAAGTATAGAGTTATAATTAGAGTTTGTGAGTTTAATATTAGCCTCCCAAATTTTACTTGCATTTTAAATGAGTGTTATTCCTTTAAAATTATCTTTTTTCTTCCTATTTCTCTTTGATTTAATATTTATCTTCATATTTATCATATATCCTTTTGTTTAACTTAAGTTTAACTGATTTTCATTTGAATTTGTTTAAATTTTGAATTTTAGTATAAATTTCGACAACCTCCCAGCTTAATTCCCGTGTAGGAGGTTGCATCGAGATGTTTACTTTCTCGGTACCCCGTGAACATAGCGAGTGGTGTATTGCGACCGCACCTTTTTCATCTCAGCGCCTCACGAGCGACGAGGTCTTGAGCGAAGAAATCTGATCTGATATATTCATTCCTCTTTTTTTTTTAAGTCAGAAATTAGACAAAATTTTGACAATATTTCATCAGGGGCGACATCTAACGGATGTTGGCTTACTGCACCCTGGCGTAAGCGATGTCTTTATACCGTAGATTTTTTATCTCATTCGCGCCACACGCGAGACTTTCAAACCTGAAACAAGCGTATATATATCCATATTCACATATCACGTGTTTTGACTAATCTTTTACGCGTTCTGATGATCGAAAAGCGGTTGGATATCTGAAAATCAAAAAGAACTCATGTGATGTTCTTCTAGTCTGAAGAAAAATAAAGGGATGAGGAAATGGGAAGCGGAAACTAAGAAGAACCCTCCTCATGAGGTGTTCTTCCTCTAAGAAACGACTTTGAAAAGATAATCTGAGTCTGGGCGAAAGAAGAACTTCTCGTGATGGTGTTCTTCCCCTGTTATGACGAAACAACTTTGAAAAGATAATACAAAGAGTGTGGCTTCGAAAACCGCTCTTGTGGTGTTCTTCCCGATTATGAAGCGGTGGCAAATTCAGTTGGTTTCGCGAGGAAAAGTAAATTTTTTGTTTTTTATGGAAATGAGGGATTAGTGAAATGGAGGAAGAGGAGTTCTTTGCGGTTGTAACAGAAAAAAAGAAAAATGGTCGGAAAATGGAAAAGAAGGGAAAGAGAAACTCAAACCTCTTTTGTTTTGGAGGAGGAAAACTCTTGGTCATTCGAAGGCGCTCGATAAATGAGGAGGGATTGCGTCAGTTTGAGAAGGAAATAAATCATAAGTGATTTTCGGATGAAAGACTCAACCTCTTTTTTTTTGAGGAGGAGGTCGGGAAAGAAAAAAATGAGGAGAGGATTATCGTCGATTTGGAGAAGGAGAAGGTTACCCTTTACGTGGGAATGGTTGGAGGCTTGCGGCTCATTCAAACGAAGGGAGGAAACGGGGATGGCCGAGCGGTTTGCGTTTGATTCGCGTGAAGGGAGGAGATTGGGTCACCTGTGCAAAGAGAAGGAATAGTGCGCTCGGCTTAGTGCGATTTGAACGCGTGAAGGGGAGCTCGCGGCATGGGTGGTCTGCCGAAGAGGGAGAACCGGTTAGAAATAGAGGAGTGAACGGGTCGGGTTTTGGAATTAGGGCTGAGTGAGATGAGAGGATTTAAGTTAGATTTGTGTTCATTTAATTCCTTTAACCACTTAATCGCACTTAAAATAACGTTTACGCCGATAAAATCACATGGTCAATATATATATCAATTCAAGGATTAGTTTATTCCGACAATGATGCGATCCGTTTGCGATCGGGCCGTTGATTCGAGTTAGTCAAATTAGTCAATTTATCAAAATGCGATCATCGCTTTCGAAGCCGACATTGCATTGAATTGAGTAGTCTATCTTACTTTATAGATTTTGATGTCTCAAAGCTAATGACGCAATCAATTTCACGAACGAAGGTTGTTTGGTTTGCGTCGGCGCCTCCTGACTTCGATATGCGTGCAAGCACGTTGACGACCCGAGCGCTTGATCGATTGATCATCAAGTGGTGCAATATTTATATTCTGACAAGCTTCGACGTTCTGAACGTGATGGCGAAGTGTATTCGTCGATCGGAGGTCATTTGAGTTGATTTTGGTGACGTCCTGTGTATTTTGAGTCCCGAGTTGCGCACTGTCACTTCCAGTCGTCGAATTTGACTTATGGGCTTGACCCGACTTATGACACATATATAGAGGTCAACAATATGATACTGTTTTGGTTAATCGATCAAATTTTTTGTCTACAAGGGGAGATGTAACTCTCCTATAAGAAGTGATCTCACAAATTCTATAAATAACCATAAGCAATTACCACCATAGTCCCTTGTTTAAGTTAATCTACATCTTGTTAACAAATAGGTACACATTTTGAATCTAAGTTCTTTGTAATTTCAATCTAAGTCATTAACATTTCAAGTTTCTCTTTTAATGTTTGGTTGATGTTGAATTGAATAGGTGAATGTTAATTTCAAGATTGAACTTTTGGATAGTTCTTGAATATATGATTAAGTTTAACATTTAAAATAATATGCTAAAATTGTTTTTTTGTTGGTTTCTCAAATTTGATAATTTCCCAAATATAATCAAAATTAATGTTGAATCCGCTCTTGTTTAGTCATGCCTTTTGAGCGAGTTTCCTAAGTATGATGAAAATGTTGAGTTGAACTCACTCTTGTTAAGTCAAGCCTCTTAGGCAAGCTCCCTGAATATAATTAAATAATTACTGATTAATTTCATTGTGATAACATAATAGATTATAGTGATAAAAGAAGTGAATCTCGTGAGTCCATTACAAATTTTATAAACTTTTTCTGCCAAAGACGACAAATAAATATCTTGAATATGTTTTCATTAAATTCAAAATATAATGAATTATAAAGTTTATTAAAGCACTTCCCTTCTTGAATTATGTTCCATATAGGATTTTTCTAGATATACATATGACTTGCATTGAACACAACTCATTTCTCCTTTGCTCCATAGCTATGTTTTATGGTCATTGTCCTATATTGGTGAGAATAAATTATTAAAGCTCTATGACCTTAAAGACCTCTTCCACAACATTGCAAAGATATCAATAATCTTTAGAATCATGATCGTAATCCATATGAAAAGCATGATATTTTGAAGGACCATGAATGTGGAGCTGCATATACATTGGACGAGACAACTGAAAGTATTCCTTGCCTCAAATGACATCCATAAGATTTGCATGGGACAACCGCAAAAAATGTAGGTGGGATATATGTTTGGGAATGATAATTTCTCTCAAATCAAAGGGATATAAATTGGAGGGCTTCAATTTTCATTTTAACACTGATAATGTTATTGATGTCAATGTAGGTCATTATAACAAGTTTTTTCTTCTGCAAGTTGATGTAGTTGTGGTGCTTGCTTAATTATTTATGATGATGTTCCTATTAAATCTCATACGGCTTTCAAATGTCAAGTAACCGAAGTAGAAGCTTCATCATTATTGTCCTCTTTCATGTTCATATAACCATAGGAAGTTCAAACAACTTGACTAACATCTTCGACAATTTTAAGTTCAGTACGTATTTAAAAGGCTATTCTCGAAGGCCCTAAGTGAGTGTGATCTAAGCCATTATAAACTCTAGATCCATAAAGCTTAGCAATACAAGCTAGAAATGAACTATAAAGTGTCAAAGAGATTCTCCGTTTTTTCTTTGTATGTTCATGAGAGCCTGTGAGTTCTTTAATGATCATTGAAAATTAGCAAACTATGTAATAAGAAGTCACCTAAATTATAAAAACTGATGATACAAGGTCCTAGGGGCATGGGTTGTTTGGATAAAATTAATAAAGTGAATCGAACCAATCTTATTCAGTTGATTTAGATTGGACATTAAAGTATTGGTTTGAATATTAGTCATTGTTTTGACTTTCTTTGATTTATGGATATTAGTTCAATTTTTTTGCTTTTGTATAGCCAATCAAACCAAAATCAATAAAGCCTATAAATGATAAATAAATAAGTGATAGAAAGACCAAAGAGAATATTATTTACTACACATATCAAAATTATAGCTTTTAATAAATATTGCTTAATATATGCCATTTTAACTAAAATAATCATAATCATTATTAAAGCTAATATATTTCAGTTCACCAAAATCAAATCAAACAAACCATCTAAAGTTTCGATTTAGTTCAATAATAAAAATTTTGTGGTCAAATCAATTTTTTGAATTTTGCAACTAAAACTAATTAGTATGGCTAATGCATAAAATAAATTATCCAAACTACCCAAATTCACACCTCTAAGTGATGCTTCCAAGAGGATGAGAACTACAATAATTGCGCTTTTTGAATGTTGTGAGGAATAAGCAATGTTTCATAACATTATTAATGATAAGAAATGAGATTCTTTATTTGAACCATGCAATATGGCGGTTGGTTCGGCTTCCTTCAAGTAAGCAGAGGCGACCACACATTTCAGGTGGGAAATTGCCCACCCTAAATTTTATGGACTTCATTATAAGAATGGGCAAAATAGTCATCCCACCTTAAAGAACCATTTTGCCTTCCACCTCCAGAGACCTAGCGTGCCACATGCGAAACTCTCCCAAAGCGCACCGTCTCCTCTCTGCCTCTCGTTCTTTCAGTCTCTCACTCTCTCCCATTCTCTACATGGCAAGCCAGCCGCCTTTGTAACCCAGGCTGAAAGAGTAGAATAGGCCGTCGCACGGCAAGTTAATGAAATATCCCATTTATACTTCATTTTACTTAAATATGTGTTGGAGTCAATAACACTTAAAGGAAATGACAGTGGATGTCTTTGCAGATCTAATCCCGCTATAGCGACTATGAAAGTCTTTGCGGATTGAATCCCGCCTGTTCAACACTCAATAATTCCAACAAAAATGGAAAAGGCACCATGAAAACAAAAACCAGCTTCAGGAAAACGATAAGGCATGTTGGAGGCCAATGAACTTTGTTCAGATAATGGAATGCTGCGTAAAGCTCCACCAAGAATAGTAGCAAATCCATGGAGAGCATTTTAGAAAAGATGATTTTTAAACTTGTGTTTCTTTTTTCCAAAGAATTTAACTAAGGAATATGTTTCTTTTTTAATATTATACTTAATTATTGATCAATGTAACATAAGTGGTATAAAAGTAGTACCATATTTAGCAAAAAAATAAGCTTTTTTTAGTGAAGTTCAAAAAAAAAAAATGTCCTATTTTTATTTCTATATGGTTTAGCATCATTTTTAAAATTTTTTACTTTTAAATTTTATCAAAAAAATGTAGCAAACATTAAAGTAATTGTATATGTAATGTGTATTTGAAACTACTAGGGGAAAAATAAATGAGCTTAAGAAACATCACCCTTTATATATCTAATAAACTTTATAAATATCATCTCTATATAATTCATGGAAGAAAATATATTATGTTTGCCCAAAATATTTTGACATAAACAAAACAAATATATAAGTCTTGAATGCCTATTATGTTCTTAATGTTTAGATAAGTTAATTTAGTTTGATATTTAACCCCCTCTTATTTTTAAATTTGGGTTTATAGTTATGTTTTTATTGTGATTTATTATTTGCATAAGCAACCTGTTTTGTTAGCATTTATTTGTAAGCGATGGGTGGTTGAAGAAAAAAAGTGATCTTTATTTATTTATTTATTTTTCATGTATGAGTTTGTCTCAATGCACAACTAAGTGTCTTATGTATTAATTGTTATTCATTTTCTTAAAATATATTTTGCTCACCCTCAAAATTGAGGCTGATTTCGCCCCTATCAATAAGCTCTGAGAAATGACATCTTGAATTTTGGTAGAGATTGTGCTAGTGATTTGAATTGAAAATATACTAATAGGCTAAGTAAGAGTTTTTTTAGACAATGTGGATGAGTGGGATGTAATTATATTTTCTTAAGAGAGGCGTGATACACCATTAGTAGAAGTTGGAGTGTGGAGAGTATAATATCAACAACAATGTGAAAAAGCAGCTAAAGATGAATAGGAGAAGTGTCTAGCCATATATGCTCTAAGATTTATTGGATCATTTTTACAAACCAACCTTCAATCTTATTCAACTATTAAAAGGCAAACAAATCAAGTTGCTCATTTTGGTAAGGTCTCTCCTTGCGTCAAGACATTCGATAGCTTTGCTTCTTGTTTAAAGTATCATCCAAACTCATCAAACTTTAAAAAATATTAACTTCAAAATTGCAAGCAAGCACAAAGTAAACCAAATCGAGAAAAACATGCGAACAAGAAACTAAATAGAGCTCTAAAGATGTAAATTAGATTGTTAACAAAAAGTAAAAGGTAATGTGCCTGAGTTAATTAGAATATGCTAAACTATCTCAAACTCTTCCTCCGACCCCCTATCTATAGATTTAAATCAATAATGAGCTCTACATGAATGGTTATATTTAAGTAATACCAATAAGATTATATAGCAATGATTAAATTTAAATGCTATTAAAATCCCAAGTATTGTTAGTTGATGAATGTCAATGTACTTTGGTAACCCTAAATGAATCCCATCAGCAAACTCTCTAGCAAGTTCAATAGTGAATTTGATGATGAATTCTCCAACAAGTTCTTTTGATGAGATTATCAGCAAACTGTTCTTTCTTAGCAAGCGAGTGCTTTTGAAAACATGATGACTTTAGTCGTCAAGTTCCATGAGTATGTCCGTTATCCTGATAACTTCAGCTTAAAACCGAATTGATCTAAGCGACTAGATTAGAATACTCCTTTAGGATAAGTGGTTTAATTATTTGGCAGCTTGCCAAATTTGATTCATAATAGAGACATGACTTGATCAATCTAACACAAATGAATATGAATGAATAGAATCAAACATATCATGCAACCATCATTATTTGAACGGCTTCAAAAGGAATGAAGAAATGGATATTCCTTAAGAAGACTGTTGATCTCACGCACTGCATCCTTTGCTACAACCACCAACATCATCAACAGCAACAAAAAAAAAAGTATCAGAAGAAGAATTCTTATGTGCAGCACTCGAGTATAGATTTGGCTTGTTTAAAACATAAGCAGAACTCTCACCAAAATCAAGAATGCATCCCAGTCTGATATGTACGACCATTGTTTTTCCAATAAAAAAATGCTAAAAAAAAATCATGGCAACCAGCTTATCAAGGAAATCAAAACGAATCAGCAAAACTCAATCTTGAACAGGTTCACAGAGACGAATTCACTAAGATGTGTTAAATTAAAAACAAATCAGAAGCCAACGTAAATACTACCTTCAGGACCGAGTCGAAGGAGGGCGAGTTGTCTGAGCTGTTCCTATCCGATCTAGCGTCGAGAGATACGGCGTGTGCTCGATTTCCTGCAGGAACAGGAGGGGACTTGACACAGAAGCCTTCGCCGGCGCTTTTGATCGGTTCAAAGTGGGATCACAGTTCTCGAGACGCCGAAATTCGCGGGAAGCCGGTCGAGATGGGGACACTCGCGAACAGCGTCGAAGCGCAAGCTGCCGTTAGCTCGCGATGGGCCCGCACGCGCAGGGGGAAGCGCTCCCCAGCTGGGGGGTAGATCGAAGAGCTCGACAGGCGGTCTAAAATCGAAATCAAGGCGTCGATTTTGAGCGTGGGCTCAGCTAATGAAGCTTTTTTTTTTTAAAGAAAATACTTTATTAAAATTAAGAAAAATTTTAAATATATATAAAGAGAAATAGTCGCATTGTATGCCACGCAGCCAAACGGCAGGTTTATAATTGATGAAATTTAAAATCGACAGTCTTTGTTAAAGATTTAACAAAACAGTATATAAAAAAATTTATTTTCTACAATATTGATGATCAAATCATCGACAATAAGCTGATATATGATATTATCGACGATTTAATCATCTATAATATTAATATAATTTTTATGATCAAATAAAAATCTACTTATTTTTAAATTTATATAATTATTGTGTCAGAAAATTTGTAGCGGTAGAATAAAATTTCACGCCTTAGCTGAAAATCTAGCATGCACACCGATAGTTAAAAAGAGAATATGAAACACTATAATTTTTATGTGAAAAAATCTAAAAAATAGTGAGAAAAATCACCAGACATAGCCTAATAAAAATGCGTCACTATATATCCGCTTTAGAATATAGAGTTTAAATCTTCCCGACAACGAGATTACAAGATTATATAGAAATTCTTGATAATAAGAATTTCAAAATCAAATTACAACCGTTATGTGGCGATGGTTGGACTGTAACGGTTGTTGATGACAGTCGGCGATGATAATGGCGATGTATGATGGTGATGATGAGCTTGACTTAAACTCTCTCCTTTCTCCCAAGTTTACTTCTAACTCCCCTCTCTTGCAAGAATGAGGTTATTTATAGGATTACGAAAGGGTTATTTTGGTCTTATGGCAAAATCTCAAATTCAACGGTGTATATTAATTTCTTGGGGTTTTACATACATACTCCAAAGTATACTATTTACCGTTTAACACGTGAAAGTTTAATATTGCACCCTACCCCAAACATTCAGTAAATCAATTTTACCATTCCGCTACCCTTAGTAAGAGGCGACGATGAAGCGAGGCCATTCCGGGCATTTTGTTGCCGATCCAGCGTTTTCCTCTTTCCTTTTCCCTCATTTCGTTCTGGTTCAGAGCCTCTCTCCGTCTCGGGGCGAGCCAAGCGGCAGGCGAGCAAGATCCGTTAGTGCGGCGTCAAGTAGACTCCTCCCTCCACTTTGTCTCGTTATTTGCGGCTAAAGGAATTCCGTTCTCCCTCTCATCCGGACGAGAACCTCTTCCTTCCCCTGTCGAAAGTTTGGTTTGTCTCTATTCAACCTAAGTTTCTTTCTAGCAAAATTTCTCTTTACCTAATTATTTTTCTCTCACAAAAGCATGTCAGGTTCTTAGATGGATCATTCTATCTCAATTGATTATAATTTCAGTTGGTCAACCATTATTTTTTTTAAACACCAAAATCTCTTTGCCTTGCAAAAAGGTTCACGTAAAGGAAAAAAAATCATGGTTATTCAAACTATCATTTATTCAATTCAACCTATCATCCTATTTTTTAATTCCAGGTTTTTCGATTTTTTTTTTTGTTTGAACTTATATCTCTATGTACTTTATATATTTTTAAGTTTTTGTTTCACTAGTGGCGTGGCTGGTTAACTGCTTGTGGTAGCATTTTGAGATGATATAATTAATAGTAATATTTTCTTTGCTTTCTCCAAGATCATAATGTTTTGCTCATTTTCCTGAAGTTTTGAATATTCAAGTAGATCATTAACTATGTGTTTAATATATATTCTTCATGTTATTATTGAAGCTGATGCATTAATCTTACAAAACCCAGCAGCATAAGACATATTGTCAGATGTGTCTGTTTTCCATTCTTTAGCACTAAGCCTTCAAGCTCATTGTTATTATATCGAGAAAGCGTAATCTGTTCTGAGCTTGAAAATGATTAATATATTTCATGTGTTTTTATTCTTCTAATTTGGTTGATTTCCTTAAGGGTATGGTTATATTGTATCGTAGGGTCTTGTTTTCGGCGTCCAAAATTTTTATACTCATCCTTGATGCTCTTATAGTTCTCGTAACACACGGTACCCAATCATGTATCACGGAACATAACAAATTTTGGGCATGATTATAAGATGGTTAATCCATGTAAAAGTATATTATGAATACATTGTTATACAAGTTAATCACTTGCTTTGTAAATATAATATATTTATAAATCTAAAATTAAACAAAACATTTTATTTTGTCATAATTGTTAAATTTTCAGCATTACATATATATATATATATATATATATATATATATATATATATATATATATATATATATATCTCCTTTGAATTATTACTGCAAAGATGTTGTTAAATGACATTTAGTTTGAACAACTTCAATCATTCTGCTTACTTGATAGTTATACTCATGAGGAACTGTTGTTGATCTATTGCTGCAGATTTAAGCTTTATATCCGAATAATCTTCCACCAAACAAAGGCATGCCATCAATGAACACAAATGAATCTTCGTCGAGCGACCGTTAAGGAATATCAAGACCATTGTCATTGTAACTTACAATGTGTCTTACACATCCCGTAAAGGTAGAAGTTTTGGCAAGAAATTTTAAGATGCCCACAATCGAACAAATGAAGATTGCGACTTCAAGTGGTTAAATGGCGGCGTAGCGCATTGTATGATATTGAGAACCAATCACGTGCTTTTCAGAAGAATACGACGAAGAAACTTGAGATCATCTCACAACAAAACAAGATTATAATGGGAATGCTAATTGTTGTTATTGCAATATTTTTATTCATTAGTAAGTTAGTTTTGCAAGCGATGGTGATGTACTAAGTTGGTTTATTATAATTGTATCTTCTAATGCATTGTGAACACATCTAATTAAGGAATATTTTGAAATATTAAAGTTTATTGTGTTAAATGAATAAATTAGATGGTTTTGCAATGATATGTATGTAAAACCCCTTCTTATAATATTATATCAACATCTCTTCTAATTATAAAAATATTTATTATGATAGTCCTACTAGTTTTATTTTTGAAATGATTGGGTAGAGCACTCGAACTATGGCATTCAATTTTTGGTGTTTTAGGTTGAAATAAAATTGGCAAAGAAATTTTTTTTACTTCTTACCTTCATCACAAATCTGTGATAAAATAAATGCAACCAAATGGCTGCCTTTGATTTGGTATGGGTTTGTCCTACTGCACTCATTATGAATACTTCCTTATACATAATCTATAAGAATAAAGATTTAATTACTTTCTTGTTTTAACTTTATTCAAACCATACAGTAGTTATGTTACATTGAGAAGAGATCAAATTTCTGATCCACATTATTTTCAAGGTTTTCTACATGCAGCTTATTTAAGAGACACTTCTATCTTTCATTTCATTACTTGCATTTATTTATTTTGCAATGAAATAAATGTGGTCGATCCTGCAACATAAGCTTCTAAGAGAAAGAAGCAAACTTTATGCCATATCCTTTAGAATCAAATGCTCTTATGTCAATTGACAATACTCAAGGATGAAAATAAATTTCTTTTTCAATCCCATTATTATCTCCAAAACAAAGACCCATCTTGTTGTTTTGAATAGAATCCACCAAATAAAGTAACTAACTTAGTTAAGCGAAGTGTCAATTGATGTATCTGTGATGATTCTTCATTGAAGGAATTGTGGAGAATAAATATGCAAAGCTTCACACCCTAGAAAATTTATGGGAAAGAAAAAAAAAAGAAAAAAAAAAGGAGAAGTGAATAGATTGATTCATAGACAAAAATCGTTGGTTACAAGCTTATCAGCATAGATTCTACATACAAAATTTTCCTCACGAGATAACAACATCCATGATATTTATAAACCACATACATAAGCATGTAATAATAGACTAATATACTATTTACAAGGAGGAAGGAGAAGTTTGAGCTTCCATATTTTTTCTCAGGAGAGCATCGTTTCATGATCAAACTTCTACTATTTTAGCTTCACATCCATGGTGATAAGCACCTTCATTACAAATTCAAAAAAGCTATCATTAAGGGCGTTTGTATATGATAAATAAACACTCAAGATCTTTTGAGAAGGTTTGATAAACACTTGTTTAACAACTGAGAAATTTTGCAGCATAAGCATAACAGAAATCTGAGGAAAAATTTATTTGTGAAAGGAAGGGTACACTAAAATGTTGAATAAAGAACTTGAACACAATGCATTTGAACTTACAACTACATCAGGGGGTGGATTAGTTTCATACAAAACAAGTTCACGATTATCGGCGGCACCTTCATTTGCAGCTTCAAAGAATCAGGTTGGGTGCTTTCAAATGCTAATGGAAAAGACCCACGACCATCAAAACAAGTTCCTTGATTACGATGTTTCATGGCCCTCATAAATGGCGTAATGGAATTATATTCCGAACCATTAAACCATCTTGGATTTTCAAGCAACTTAGAAATTGTTGATAAGCGTCATCGAGATTGCTTTCGACTTGATTCTTGAAAGTATCGGCGGATCTATTCACAGAATTCTTCATTACTGTCAACCGCTAACATGTTCTCAATGTGGTGGTTTGACAAAAAGCCAGAGAATTCAACAATTCCGTTAGATTGTGCCTCTGATTTCTTACAAAAGCAAGAAACAAGTCAATGTAATCTGCAACTAATTCCAATCATGCATGCAGTATTATTATTTTTTTCATGGTTCTAATTTTTATGAACCAACAAAATGCTTTTAACAGTCTTATATGAAGCTCTCACAAAATCTAATACCTAAACTTTTATTCACAAAAACAGCACCCAAATTTTTAATATTACATCAAAAAATAGCACTATCATTAAATTTTTAAAGTGAGATGCGCATTTTCTTACTTAGAGATAGTGCTATAGTTGTAAATATCAAACTTTAGGCGTTAGATATGTAAATGCATAATAATTGTGTGTTGTGTATGTAAATTTTACAATTTTTAATTATCAAGACCATTGCATGGGTTTAATTCCGTGTACATGTATGTGTGTGAAATTACCAGGAATGGTTGATGAATCTGGCCAGGTTCCCTTTCCTAGTGGCATCAATTGTTTCATGTGCATTAAGAGAAATAATATAGGCATCCTTCAAACCTACAAACATTGAAGAGACCGATTGATTAGTCTCGGAAAGAAATTCATTTAGTGATTGCCAATACCTTGACTTCATATGCTTGAGATCTGTTTAGCTTCCTTCCATGATATGACTTCTCCACAATACTCAATAACAAAGCGCCTACATTGAATTGAAATTGCCATATTTGAGGGCAAACAACAATATAAGAAAAGAGAATTGTCGATTATACAAATATTACAATAAGCGACAAATATAAGCGGAAGGCCGGGTAACTTTGGGATATAAAAATGCTAATAAAAGATAAGCATAAATAATTGCCTTGATATCTTCATGCAAGAAGACCCCATCCACGGCCTTCAGTCTTAAATAATGTTGACTTAGCATATTGACATTTCTGAAACCTCTATAATAAGAAATATTTGTCTAACAAGAAATAGCACATACAAAAGTACCTTAAAATACGATAGTTACCCACAATAGTATCGAGAATTGCAGCTGAAATAAATGTGAAGTCATATAATATTTGTGCAATAACATAAAAAGCTATCTTAAGAACTGAAATAAATGTCAAGTCATATAATATTTGTGCAATAACAGTAAGAATTGAACAAAGCAAGCAAATTTTAACCTTTTGAGACAACCCAAAACCTATTGTATATTTTAAGCAAAAAATTAAATTTAGATGTCAACCAAAATTTTCTATTCAAAATCTAATTGATAGTCTTCATTTTCATTGAGAACTTCATCACTAACGGGAGTTTTGTTCGCATTCCAATTGTGCCGTAAATATTGTCTGAAGTGCCTACATTTGTTTCGATTGGAGGCAACGGATCACTAAGTTGATTTATGGGGTTCTTGCATGTGCTCCTATGATGACCCCATAGTAGCGACCACATTTGTGAACACTTTTACTTTTAGAATTTTGCCTTCTAGAAAACTTTTAATCTTCGTTTCTTTCGCCTCTAGTCAGAATGTGTTTGGCACACCAATATTTATGTCATCATCAACCACTATCCATTGATCTTTTCCAGGGAGAGTGCTTATTGCACCTTCATAAGCCATGCGATATCTGTTAAAACAATATTAAATACGGATTAAGATAGATTAATAAATGTGCAAATAATATAAAATACGGTTTCAAATATCATTCGCATGTACCTCACAACATGATAAAGCTCATCAACATATGTATGCCATAGTGGTAGATCTTTTGTGCCCAAAAAAGCAACTGCATGAATACAAGGCAGTCCACTTATTTGCCAGAAATTACATGTGCATTCTCTATTGGTGATGTCAACTTCTTCTCTCCATGACTTCCTTGACCTCTCCTTTAAATGGTAGAATGCCTAATAATAAAATTTTCTTTTCTTATCTTGATTTCTCTAATGTGCTCTTCCGCAGGGTACCAAATGGCCTCTCCAGTGTGCAGAAGAAACCTTCCTCTCTGCACGTTGTTCCATTAACATCCCTCTAAGCATATCGACCAAATCCACTGTTGATTAAATCTTTATCAAGTTTCAAAGTCTTCTGTTTCCCACCTTCATATTTTTTTCGGCCTTGATTTCTCACTTCAACCCAATAGCCACCAAATTTCAAAACAATGCGTAAAGATTCATGTTTGAAGCTTAACACTATACATATAAATATTAGTCCATTGATAAACTATTTAAGTATACCAAAAAAAATGAGAATGTAGATGAATGTGACAAGACAAGAAAGGATAGATTAAAAATGATAATATTAAAAGGATAGTGGAAGTTGAAATTACGAATGTAGTGTAAAATTAACTTATTGGTCTTGGACATGTATAATGTAAGGTTAAAAAATACACCAAAAAAGAAAGGTAGATAAAATGAATGTTGAAAGACCATGTAGAAGAAGGATTAGACATATGATAACACTGATAAAATCTGTAAAAAAAATTTGTACATAGATGTAACACTTCAATGCGATTTTCGGCATAAATTAAATGAGAATGAGAATTTTAAAGCTAAGTTTCAATAGTTAGGATAAGGCCAATGATAATGATAAACTAATACAATATGCTCGAGAACAAATAAGAAAACCTTCCCAAGCATAAAAGCATGGTTCTTTGCATTTCTTTTCCTAAATGAAGACATGTAGTAATACAGAAATGACATTGCTTGTTACGTAAATGAAAGAAATCAGCATCAACTCTCGAGAAAAGGACCTTCATATAACAACGCGGTGAAGGTCGTCGATCTGTATTTCTAACGACAAGGCAACACAAAATGGTTGGCACCATAAACCAAAGCCGGGCCAAATAAGTTGCAAGATTTAATCAAGATTTATACTAAATCTTGTCAAAGCTTTTGAGCTACATAAATCTTATGGCCTTCTTAAATCTCATTTTTTTCGATTTAGATCAAATCTTTAGATCCTGAGGAAGTAGATTTAAGAGATTTACACCTTGCCGCACAATATGACTCTTCTTCTCCTTCCTTTAAAACTTAAATCTTGAAAAATACATACCAAACAATATGCTAAGATTTAATGAGATTTAACATCAATCATGCCAATAGTTTTTCAAGATTTACAATTCCACTTACATCCTATTTGGAGCCAAGGTCTTAGTGCGTCAGTTTAAACGTTAAGCATGCCAATTCCTAATCATAAAAGAACAAATCAATGAAAAAATAAATAAATGGGACGTCACCGAAGCTGCTAGCGTTCTTGCCATCATAAAGTACAACAAAATCCGAAACCAATGCGATGACCTCACAATGAAGAAGAAACAGTAAGCTACCTTATTCTTCAGAGTAAACTGAAACTTTCGATTGCAGGGTGGAAGGAAGACGATCTTGGCTCGCCTGCTGCAAGAGACGGGAGAGAGGCTCGCACGGAGAAACTTTCGATTGCAGGGGGGAAGGAAGACGATCTTGGCTCGCCTGTTGCAAGAGACGGGAGAGAGGCTCGCACGGACGGAACGATAATGAGGGGCGAATCTCGAGTCGTGACTGAGAGAATGAGGGACTGTTTCCCCACGGCGGTCCTCGTCTCACTCTCGCTCTCTCACTGGAATGCAGAAAGGCAAGAAGTAAAACGCGCGAAATGAAGGATCGGCGAACAGAAATGCCCGGGAATGGCCTCCGTCTTCACTGCTCCGTCTCCCCTCTTACGGAAGGGTAGCGGAATGGTAAAATTGATTTACGATAATGTTTGGGGTGGTATACGGGTAATATTAAACTTTCACGTGTTAAACGAGTAAATAGTATACTTTGGAGTGGTATGTATGTAAAAACCCCTAATTTCTTTGATTATAGATAGTTTTTTGGTAATTTGACCATTCAAACAATCTTTGATTTGAGTAATCTCAGGCTCGTTGGATTCGTCTCGTCGAGCTGCTCTATTCGATTATAGGCATGCCAAATTTGAAAGTCATTTGATTATCCAATCAGTATTTTGAAGTTTTTATATGTAGCTTTTGTGCTTAATTTGAGCTCATTTAGGTTCGATTTGACTCTATTCTAGTGTTGTTATACTCATCCCACTGAGTCGATTTATATACATTCTTTAACTTAAAGATTCGTGCTTGATTTATAAATTTTAAATAGATATCATTTGCCCCCTATTTTTGGATGCAAAAAATATTTCATCTAAAATATATTAATTTTTTTTAAAATAAAATCACTTTAGCTAAAAAATTATTAAGATTTATAATTATATATAATATATATTATTATCAAATTTAGTTATTTATTTCTTGATTAGTTATTAATATTTATTTATTATATTATATAATATATATGATATATATATATATATACATATATATATATATATATATATATATATATATATATATATATATATATATATATATATATATATATATATATATATATATATATATATATATATATTTATATATATATTGAAAGAGGGGGCCACGACTCCCAAATCTCCCCCTCCCCCGAATTTGAAAAGTCCCTTTTTCAAGTATAAATACCCTCCAAGGGATAATGAAAAACTCCACCTTATTTTTTTTTTCTTTGGTAGCCTCCCGACAGTATAGCGGTACCAACCCTCATGAGCTCCAATTCTCTCTCAGATCTCCAACTAACTAGTTAGCGGTGCATCCCAATTCATGCTCAGTGTTCTGCTTTCTTCTCTTTAGTAGCCTTGACTAACATGTATAACAGTGTCGACCCCCCTCGCAGGCTCCAATTCTCCTCGGTCTTAGGGTTTTCAACTAACACAGTTAGCTAAGCATCACGAATTCAAGCTCAATGTGCTTCCACTTTCTTCTCTTTAGTAGCCTCCATTAACAGTATAACGACCCCTCTCATGAGCAATTCTCCACGATCTTGGGGTTTCAAGCGACAGTTGGCGGTGCCCATCCGAATCCAATTCTAACATGTTTATTTTTCTCTTTGGTAGCCTCCGACCTCGCGGTGCAGACCCCTCTGAGATTCTCTCCCAATCTCGGGGTTTCCAAGCGCTGTTAGCGGCGCATCCATTGCTCAATGTGCTTCCAAACTTGAAAAATATATAATACTTTCATGAGTGAGCATCCTTCCACAAATATCCCAATGTTTAAAGATTCTCGAGCAAATCTTGCACAAGATGATGGGTTGCGGGAGCATCAGAGGATGACGAGATTAAACGATTTAATGCCAACTATCAATAGTGATACTTTGATAATCTTCAGAAAGAAGTTTCACTTTCTAAATGATTTGATTGCTACTCATCCTAAAAGATCGCAACAAGCTTATTCTCCTTCGTCAGGGTACCTTACTATTTATGAGATGAGCTTACTTGCAGGTCTTCGATTTCCTTTGGCTTATGAGCTGATCATCATTTTATCAGCATTTAAGATTTATTTATCTCATTTTCTTCTCGAGCTATGACAATCATTATTGGGTTGATTATTTTCTTTGGAATGTGGTGTGGCTTATTCCAGGTTTTGATGTGTAAATTCACTTGTGATGTGCGAATATCTTGTAGAAGTAAATGGTTGGATTTTCCAAAAGATCTTCCAAGAAAGGGTTAAAGATTTTCTTTATAAAAATGAATAGGGGCTTTCGAAAAGTGGAGAAAATTGAAAAAGATATCATTCTCTCAAATATCTGAAGAGGATATATTGAAGGTTCTTAATATTGTGAAAGTCGAAGATCTTCAATATGAGACCTGTTATATTAATTAATATGTGAAGAAAGAATTCTTATTCAAAGTTAGTCTTTTAATTCAAATTGGGAGATCTCATGCTCTTATGCTGAAGAAGTCTGATAAAGGTAAGGAAATATCTAATCTCGTTACCACAGTAGCTCCCAAACGACCAGTAGGAGAACGTGTACCAATTCTTTCTAAGAGAAAAAAGTCGAACGACCCACAAATCAGATCCTTTGATAAGAGCTGTGAAATGATCCCGTCAAAAATTTCTATTCCGGAAGAAGTGTTAAATCACATATGCAGGGGTGCCAACATGGTGACAAGTTTGCAAGAAATTTTCATCATTTTTTTCATTTTCATTTTTTTAAACTTTTATCTCTCTTTCTTTTCTTATTCTTTTTTTTTTTCAGATATTGAAGAAGGAGAATATCTATCTCGTATTAGATGATACCTTGAAGGCATTGAATACTGAGTTTGTGAAGATCAAATAAATATCTCCATGGTGAATATAAATGACGATACGAGTTTAAGGTTAAAGAAGTTATAGCTTTAGAGGATCAGTTGGCCGAGTGTATGACTAAACTGTCAACCATGGTGACTTCCCTTTCATTTCAGCATCAGGAGGTCGATATGACTCGAAATGAGCTAGTGGATGCAGTATAAATCACTAAGACCTTAAAAGAGGCCAATGCTAAGATACAGACTTTAGAGACAAACAATAAGGCATTACTAGCAAAGATCTCAAAAAAGAAGAATATAGAAGTTGACACCAATTTAAAGATTTTATAGAGCTTCAAAAAATCCACGACCTTCAAGAGTATAATTCATGATCTAGTTAAGGAAGCTCATGATCATATCTACGATACTGAGATGAAGGATATGGAACTTCAGCTTCTTGAAGAAAGTTTGATTCGTGGTTTTCTGAAGGGGACATGTCTGGTTCATCATAAGACAGGTGTAGATATTGAAGGCCTTTCACCGAGTCAGGTTTTTGAAGATTTTTCTCTAGGGGATGATGCAGAGAACTCTTCTTCCTCCTTTTCTAGTGATAATAGTGAAGATGTGGATGTTATTTGATTATATTTTTATTGTATTTGTATTTCAATTAAGATCTTTTTAGTATATGACATATGATCATATTTATGTATGTGTCATAATGCTTTGGATTTTTATTTTAAAATAAAATGGTTGATGTTTAAAGTGATTTGTTATCGATTTAGGCTATAT
This sequence comes from Cymbidium sinense, assembly GCA_021442155.1. Taxonomy (NCBI): domain Eukaryota; kingdom Viridiplantae; phylum Streptophyta; class Magnoliopsida; order Asparagales; family Orchidaceae; genus Cymbidium; species Cymbidium sinense. The sequence goes on along the minus strand of CM038223.1, from coordinate 9,794,523 downwards.
GTCAGAAAGTTATTTAGTGACATTAATCGTTATATTTTAAGAGAAAATCCAACAAAGATTTATAATCCATCTAAGGTTGTTTGTCAGAATTTCACTCGAAGACATTAATCTGTGTAAAGTAAGTACAAAGTTCTGACCTATCCGAGGTTATTTGTCAGAGTTTCGTTCGATAACGTTAACATGTGTGGAGTAGGTACAAAGTTTTGACCTATTCGAGGTTTTTTGTTAGAGTTTCGCTCGATGACGTTAACCTGTGTGGAGTAGGTCCAATCGAATCACTTGGGATCGATTTTTTTTTCTCTTCTTGTTATTATTATTTTGAATTACCATTTTTCAAACAAAAATATGAAACATCAAAATATAGAGTTCAATTCAAATGTTACATCATAGATTTATTGATAATATCTTCACAGGTTCTCGGCATTCCAAGTGCGCGAAAGGATTTTTCCCTATGAATTTTTTAGCTTAAAAGTTCTTGGTTTAATCATAGAAACCACCACATAAGGTCCTTCTCGAAGAGGTGAAAGTTTATTATGATGTGACCCTTTTCCCACAGATACCAAACTTCGTAGAACTAGATCTCCAACATTGATAGGCCTGGATCACTCTGCGATTGAAGTGACATGTGATCCGTTGATGATAGGCAATATTTTTGATTGAAGCTACTTCCCTTATTTCAAGAAATAAATCAAGATGTTATCGGAGTTTTTCCTCATTATTTGTTACATCAAAAATCTGGACCTTAGGAATGGGGACACCAATACCAACTGGAATAATCACCTCCACACCAAAACATAAATTATAATATGTCTCACCAGTTGGTGTTCTTGTAGTTGTACGATAAGCCCATAATACATTAGGGAGTTCATCCACCCATTGCCCCCAGCCCTATCCAAACGTGTTTTCAAGCCTTTTAGAATTATTTGATTTGTATCCTCAATTTGATCATTTGTTTGGGGGCATGCTACAACTATATGAACCAATTGAATATGTAGATCTTTGCAGAAGGAAGTGAATTATTTTCTCGTTAATTGAGTCTCATTATCTGTTATGATTTTAGTAGGAATTTTAAAATGATAAATAATATTCTTCCAAATAAATTGTTTAGCATTGACTTCTGTGATTTTGCTAATGATTCCGCCTCAACCCATTCAGTGAAATAATCTATCATCATAATAATAAATTTTTGTTGTCCAATTGTAATAGGGAATGGTCCCATAATATCTATTCTCCACTGAATAAAAGGCCAAGGGCTCTAGAGATATGAAAGTTCAGTCGACAGAATATGATTGATATTTGAATGCATCTAACAATTGTTATACCTTTTTACAAATTCTAATGCATCATTTTTATTGTAGGCTAGTAAAACCCTTGTCTCAAGATTTTATGGGCTAGTGCTCTTTCCCCCAAGTGTACTCCACAAATACCTGAATGGACTTCTCAAAATGCATACTCTGCTTCGGATGGTGGAAGACATTTGAAATATGGTCCTGTGAATGATCTTTTATATAATTCATCACCATAATGAAGTTTCTTGTTGTCATTGTCAATATAAATAATGGATCTTCTAATAAAGCTCCATCATGTAAAAAAGGCGAATATCGAATCTATCCAAGAAACTTGTCTTGATTCATTAATGGACTGTATTTTTCAAGGTCCTTGTATGTTGAAAAAATGAATGTCTTCTATATACTTTCTCTTGTAAATGTCAGAGGATGTTAAAGTGGTGATTTTTGAAAAAGCATCAGCTTTAGCATTTTAATTTCTGGAATGTGAATGATTTGATATTTACTTATTCGAGAGGGAAGAGATTTTACTATGTGGAGGTATTGCATCAGATAATGATTGTGTGTGTTGAAGTCTCCTTCAACTTGAGAAACCACAAGTTGCGAATCAGTGTAAATTATAAGACTTTGAACTTCACAATCAATAGCCAATTTTAACCCTGCTAGTAAGGTTTCGTATTATGCAACATTATTAGTAACTGAAAATTTTAAATGTAATCCATACTCAAGGATATCCTGTTGAGGAGAAATGAGTAGAAATCCTACTCCAGCACTAGAGCTTCCAGATGCTCCATCAACAAATAAAGTACAATGTCGTGATATTGAAGGACAAGGATTTAATTCAATAGAATCTGGGATGATGCATTCAACAATAAAATCTGCTAATACTTGAGATTTGATATCTAGCCTGGGAAAAAAGTGAATATCAAATTCTCCCAATTCAACTGATCATTTAACTAATCTGCCAGAAGCTTCTAGTTTTTGGAGAATAATTTTGAGTAGAAGTTGTGTATAAATGTTGATAGAATGAGCTTCAAAGTATAGGCATAGCTTTCTTGCCGAGAACACCAATGCTAAGGACGTTTTATCTGCCAAAGGATAACGTCTTTCTGCGTTATATAGAATTTTACTAATGTAATAAATTAGTCATTGCCCCCCAGCCTCTTCACAGACCAACACTGAGCTTATTACATGAGGTGAGATAGCGAGATACAAATAAATAATTTTTCCTGGGATTAGCTTGATAATAATGGTGGCGAGGATAAATATTTTTTGAGCTTCTCGAATGCAGTTTGACATTAATCAGTCCATTGAAAGTCATTATTTCGAGTTGTTGACCTCACTTTTGGGAGTGAGCTCTCAACTTCCTCATCATAGATCTATGACTCTTGTAGACACTAAGAGTTCCATAGTCTTAAGACACTTCTAGTGATGAGGTGAACACTTAACCTAAGCCTAGAGACTTAGAAAGGTTAGCCATAGGAAGAGGTTATGCCTTAGGGATTTAGGAAAACTTACCTTTCCTTAGCTTAATTGTACCCAACCATGCCTTGATTTAGCCATTTTCTACCATTAAAAACCGATTATTTTCCCCTTATTTTTCAATTATCCAGTTTTCAAATTTTTAGGCGTGTTGAATGTTGGAAAGAATAATAATCAAACAACTTTTATGTTGATAACTTTTGTGGATCCATGATTTTTTTCAAATGTATTTTTTTTGTTTAAAATCTTTGGAGATGTAAAATTTGGCCTTGCAATAAATTAAAAATATTAATCGTTTGTGTAATCTTAACACAATGCTTGTTGAATACATATGATTTTTTGATAATATTAAACATTATAAGTGTGTTAATTTTTTCGGTATGAGTCTAAATAGTTGTGAGTTAACCAAATAAAACTAAATTGATAACAAAAAATGTAATTATGTCAATCAATAAGTGGACATAAAAAAAAAAAAGCAGAATCGACTACATGACATAAAGTGATAAAAAAAATACAACTATCGTCGCCGATGTCTGCATGGAATAATCCTACTAGAGTGTAATGAGATGGTGGTTGGCGATCCGAATGATCTTCGCGATCCTCCTCATTCTGCTTTCATTGTTACATCCCAAGTAAATAACATGGTATCTCCGAGCTTTGAGATAGCAATGCAATAATGCATATAAGCGGTGTCATGTGGAAATGATTAGCATATGGCGATCGGTGCATGCCATGGGTTCATCGAGACCATATAGCATCCGATATGAATATTGGGGTGGCTGTGAATGGATAGGTAAATCCAGCGGCGTATATGATGGACCCACATCCATCATTGCATCTATCTATTTGATCGAATCAATAATCTATATCTTTGATCATGAATAAATATTCCTCAGAATCATAATGCGTCGATGGATTTACTTCGTCACCCTCTAGAAATAGCGGCTGAAATATATCTTATTAATGGGGATGTGGTCAGATAAATTTATATCGGTTTCACGTAAGGAAAAAATTGTAATTTCACATAGACTTACCATAAGATGATCTCCCACATAGTATGTATCGGTAGCCGGTGCGGATATAAAGTGAAGCCAAGATGGTACCATCTATAGCGGTTGATCGGCTCCCGATCATCCTAATCCATCACAACCAACTCCGCTCTCTGTGCAATGTATGGGTACGCTCAATCCGGCCTTTCCCGTCCATCAACGAACAACGATGGATCTTCGGTCACATCAATCATGGGAGGCATGCGCTACGACACCATCAGGCGGTGCCACTCTACCCTCTTCCAACAAATCGGTACTGGATAGCCATATCTCCTCTCACGAAACATATATCTGCTATCATGCGGATCTCATGTCCATATGGCTCCCGGATGACCACATGTACCATAAGCAACTCTAAAATTTGAAATTCCATAACAAAAAGAAGTCAAATTGAATGCTATTTAGCGTGCGACCAGAAGTCCATCGACTCATCACATACTCGATGTTGGATGCGGCATTTCTCGAATACTTCATTGTGACATCCAACACTAAGACCATCAATGTCGTAGGATAGGAACACGTAGGTATCGCCAACATGAATGTGCTCCCAGCCCATACCATAAATGAATACATCACCGCTATGTTCTTTGCGCCGACTTGGTTGCCTCATGCAACTCTCAGTAAAGATATGCAAGCCTGGTGAGCGAAACCCAAGAATAAATATCCTCAAAAATGGTAGATACCGCGGGGACTCGATCACGAAGTGTGGAAGAAGAAAACCAATGGCAAGCGTATGTATGCTCGATATGCATAATAAGGGTGCTCCGGTAGATCTAGGTATGAATCCCGTAAAGTCCACCGCAACCATCGTAAAGGTAAACAAGTCGTGCATGCTGACCCATATGAAAGCTAGTGACATGTGGATGGATGATCCGATACGATATCTGTCTCGGATGGGCTCCAATCAAGTCGCTATCGGCCTCCCCTCCACTCCCACCACCGCGCCATAAGAGGAGGCCATCTATCGAGCACTATGATCTCGCATCCGTCGTGATTCATCTCCCTATAGCAAAGTGGAATGTGTTGTCTGCAGCGCTCCCAATGGCATTCGGTAAATGATGATCCGGCTTGATGTCGCATCTGCGAGACATCAAAGCCATCTCTCAATGCACCCATGAATCGAGGGCAATTACAGCCATTCCTTGAACATCAACAAGTGTGCGCGGCACCTCAACCATGCAATTAGAATAGAGCATCGTCAACAAGCGTTAAGTAAAACAAGCATACATTGGCGAAATAACATAAAAATAACGTCTCAGTCGGGTCTGTTTCATGTCAGCGTAACATATGCTGGTGCACAGGTGGTGGACCGTAGTCCGAGTATCCTTGCTCCTCTACATTGTGGGGCTTCATCGAACATCTTAGGTTCGTTGAGGTAACTGAAAAATAAATTAGATCATATTTTGAGGATGCTTTATGGCCATTCGGTTAAATTAGATATGCCATTTGGACAATCACTTTTCAATAATGATTTGAAATATTTTTAGTGATCATGATAGACATTCAAAGGATGCATATTTTTTTTTTGGCAATTACATTCTACTAGCATAAACATGGTCTCATAATGGTGTACAGATAAATCTTGATTTGCTTGAGGCATATATGACATATTCAACATTATTTATAATCGACCACCCAATAGCAAATTGCACTTCTTATCATGAAAGCACATACCTTCCACTAATTCTTGGGATGCAATTCTCGTCTTAGATTGAATCATCGATGATCAAATGCTAGTTCTTCATCCCATTCTTTGGTAGTGCGAGCCTTGCGCATATAATCATTATTATGTATAAAATGCTCCTCAGTATGGCTCGTTCTCCTTGAGTTCGACAATCGATCTCGACCATGAGATGGTTCTGTTAAATCATCTCGCCGGAAATTGATATAATCATCATCATCCTCATCACTTCTTATCTCCACTAGGCATAGTTTTAGTATTCAACATTTACATCGGATGGTGGGTACACATCATTATCTTGTGGGTTCAACATTTGGCGAGCTTGTCTTGCATGATATTCATTTTCCCTGCGACCTCATATATCTCCCGAGTACTTATCGAGGAGGTGGTGTTATGTAATCTGTGATCCCACCACCGATGCTCGATTCGTTTACTTGCCAATCATCTCACGTGGAAGTTGCTCGATTCAACATACACCAGAGGCTGAACATGTTGCATTAATAATAGTCTCACAAACTTCATCATCATTAATGTGTACAAATCATTAAAAAGCGACCCAGATTAACGAGAATCTTGATGGATCTAACTTCAACGACCATAACTTTTCTCTAATTCCTCAAATTTAATTCGTGAAACTTGATAATTCTCCCACCAATATATGTTGGAATGAACTCATCACTTACTCGAGTTCACCATCATAATAAAGAACAATAAATACACTATCACGAACTCATCAAAATTTATAAAAGATTGACTGCTATTATGCACAAAAATTCAGCATTAATATGACAAAGATGAAATACTTACGCATTCAAGCCATAACTCGATCCTAATATTTCACCTAAACAAAGCGAATCCATGATATGATAAATAAAATCAAATCCAATCATTCTCTTTTGAAAGCAAAAATAAAACATCCTAAACTACACATACATAATTCTAAATAAAATAGAACATTGCACAAAATTAAACTTTCCTACATAAAATGATGCATAATTTAGATATCACAGATCCTAAACCTAAACTAAACTACACATACACATTTCTAAATAAAAAAATAAAACATTGCCAAAATGAAGTTTTTCTAAAATTCATTTGATCGATCGATCACCTAAACCCTAAATTAAAAACATACACATTTCTAAAAAAAAAAGCGTTCAAAAAATGAAAACCTAAATAAAATTGCATTTTCATCGATCCAGATCTTAAACCCAAATTACATACACATACAATTTTTCTAGATCACTATAAAAAAAATTTAGTTACTAGATCCACCATATTCAAGGAGAGACTATACTTTGTTCTATAATAACATAATATGATTCATATTCTCATAATGATGCTATTAACCAAACAAAATGGCAAGAACAACTAGTGATTTGAAACCTAAATCAAAAGCGTGCATAATTTGGTATCAATCTCTTATTAATATCATAACAATTAGCTAAACCAAGGATAAACACATACAAAATACATTTCTTTTCTTAGTTTGGGGTTGAAATACCTAAATCGTGAAAATAAACCTTAAGCTATTTTGGCGGCGACTGGCCTATTGAGGCCAGATTTAACATAGATCTGAAGGAGCACTATAAGCAAAGAAAAGGCTTTGCTCAAGTTTAAATCTAAATAGAGCGATTCCTTGGTTAGAGCTGGCGTTTCATATATGGTATGACAAACTTTATTTTGTTAATTTTTTTATCGCCTAATTAGCTAATTAAATCACTAATCAGGTTTAGTTTAAAAATTTTGCCCCTTGCTTCCTTCTTCCAAACAAAATCAAATTCTAAATCCAATCCCAAATCAAATGATTGAAACCCATGATTAAATTCAAATTCCAAATCCTTCCTAAGCCCTTTGATTTTATCTCTTAGACTTTAACCAAATTCAAATCAACCTCAATTCAATTGATTTTCTCAAATATCAAATCTAATCTCAATCAAGTCAACCAAATTCCAAATCATATCCAACTCAAATGATTGAAACTCATGGTTGAATTCAAACTCCAAAACCCCTTTCTAAGCCATATGAACCATCTTCATATGCTTAGCCAAAACCTCCTTCAAAGAAAATCAAATTTGGTTAATTTTTTTCATAAATCAATCATTCCTTCATTTATATTCATAAATATAAATGAAATCTAAGTTCAAACCATTCAAATCAAATCAAACTAAACCAAACCAATTCAATTCCCTACTTAAGCCCTTTTGATCTGTATCTCTCAATTTGGTCAAATTTGCTTTCAAATCACTCTAAACTCAAGTGATTTTTTTATAAATCATTTATATCTTCATTTATATACAAATATAAATGAAATATAAATCAAATGGCCAAAATCAAACCCAAATCAAATTAAATTCCCAATTTCTCTTTTTTGCCATTCTTGAACTTGGCTAAATGATATCCAAATCAACTCAAAACCCATGGATTTCTTCATGATTCAATCACTCCTTCAATCATTGTTCCAAATTTAAATACAAACTATAATTATCAAACCAAATCCAAGTCAACCCAAGTCAAGCCCATGTTGACCCCTTTTGACTTGAAATTGTCATATGAACCAAAATCCATGGCTTCAAACCACTTGCAATTGGATTTATATTTCCATCTAGGTTCATATGTGAGTTCAATTAAACTTGAATCAAGCCATCAAGCCAATTGACCCATTTAGGTCCACTTGACCCAAAGTGACCTAAAAGATCTTTTTGAGCCAAGTTCTAATTCAACCCAAATTGGATTGAACTAAGCCCATCCAAACACATATCATGATCAACATCATGATTAATCAATCTTGAATTGGGTCAAACTCAACCTAGCCTTGACCAAGTCAACCTTTAACCCAAATGAAACCCAAACTAGCCAAAATCCATATACCAAATTGATTGAAACCATTGACTCAAACACTCATAATCAATGATTGAACATGACCAAGCCTCAATTGAGCCAAACCAAGTCCTAATTGGTCATTTGACCTAAGTTGACCCAAATTGGCTAAAAGCCAAAAATAGGTCAAATCATAATTTGATCAAAATTGATTGCAACCAATGGTTAAAATTTATTCCAAATCACTTATTGAACTTGACTAAAGCCATGATTAAACTCAATTTGACCAATTAGTCAACTTGATTCAACCTAGTCCAAATTGACCTAAAGAGTCAAATTGGCCAAAATCTAAATTAATTCTAAATTAACCAAAATCAAAGCCTACAATTACTTTCAATCAACCAATTGAACTTGACTCGACACCTAACCCAACCTAATTTGGTCAAATTGGTCAAATTGGTCAACTTAGCCCATTTGATCTATTTAAATTCAAATGAGTCAAATTCAAACCTAAGCCAAATTAATCAAAGCCAATTGAACCAAAACATTCCAAATCATCATATGAACCTAACCTAAGTTTGGTTTAACTCAATTTGACCAATTGGTCAACCCAACCCAACCTAACCCAAATGAGCCTATTTTGACCATATGAAGCCAAATCACCCAAAACCACCTTATGGAACCTTGGTGGTGACCCAAACCCAAATGGACCCTAGGTCAACTCCAAACCAAGTCCATGGGACCCAACCTAAGAGGACCATTGGGCACCCCTCTTCTTGATTCTTGCCATAAGAGGAAAAGTCCACTCTCCTCTCCATGGTAAACTTCTTAATGAGGAACTCCTTAGCCACCTAGCCATCCTAGCACTTGCCATGGATCAAGGTAAGCAAGCTAAGCAGCCACCTCTCATGGCCGAACCCCATGAGCAAAGGCAAAGAACCAACAACACACAATCCTTCCATATCAAGCCTTGAGACTCTTGCCACCACTTCTTCTACCCTTGGCATGCCATGTGGAGCTGATGGCGACCCCTCTAACACTTGACAGTGACCAATCAACAGATTTTTAGGGATTAATCTCGTTTTTCCATCAAGTGTAATTGAGGGATATATCCCTCAATTCAAGCGTTATTTGTGTGAGTTTCTAGTGATTTGAAACCTCCTCTAGAGCATCCCAAGCCTTCCTCGATCGGCATTCCTCCTCTTCAAGCAAAGCCAAAATAGGACACCACCTTCCCGATCAATACTCCTCCTCTACTTGATCAAATACAAATTCCTTGCACCCACATCCTCTTGCCGTCAAGCAATCGAGCCATCCCGAGCCTTCCAGACCGGAGTGAGTTTGAAACCTCTTACATGCATGGCTTGATCGATCGAGAACTCTACACCAAATCAAACCCCAAGCTTCTTAATAGGGCCTCGTCTCAACTAAGCGAAGCTACCTCCGTCGATCCCACCACCTGACATTAGCTTCAGTGAGATAATTTTGCAAAATTGAGCCTTATATGGATAATTGTTTGGCCTTTTGTGAAGTAAATTCGAATGTCATGTGTTTTTAGCCATTGGATGTGTGTGCCTCCCCTCCCTGAAGGTGTGAGATCGATTTGGAGGAAATCCGAGCTCGGGTGAGCTCGGATCAAATGGGGAAAGACAAACAACATCCATCTTTCTCCGCTCACGAATGAGATGGATCACGAACCGTTCATTCTATATGATCAGAATGGACGGTCATGATCTAATCCCACATTAGATCCCCTAATTCTTTTCCTAAATCATGGATCAAATCGTGGTGTCATCCAGATGGGCGGTCCACAGGAGTTAGCGTCACGAATCGGCGATGGATGTGACAACTGAAATAGCCAATCTTATAACGCCATGTGGAAAGTGCACCACGTCAGCTGCCACATGGCCCGATGGGATTAAGGCTTTAATTAGGCTTTAATAATCATTTTTTAAGTCTAAAACTTCTAAAATCATAACTCATTCTAGAAAATCCAAAAATTATAAATGAGACTCATTTTGAAGATATTTTAGAGTAGAATCCATTAAAATTATTATTAATTAATTTTAAATAGTGATTTTGGCTTAATTAAGGTTTAATTAAAAATTTAATTAGCTTAATTATTTCTTAATTAATCATCCAATTAATCTCAAATTTTTAATGGATGTTTAGGGGGATGACCTCTGCCTCCCCTATTTTTTGGGATTTTATTCGTTGTTTAATTAAGGAAATTAATTGATTAAGCCTTAATCACTATCTTAATTTAATTAGTGATAATTAAGCAAATGAACAGTAACTTAATCCATAAATTAAGTTCATGGCCCTCTGTTAATAGTGAAGAGTCTTAGAGAAATGGTTTAGGTTCATTCCTTATGACCATTTCATTAAGCCTCTTTATCCATTTCAATTAATTAAAGATTAAGTGATTAATTAACCTTTTGATTAATTAACTTAATTAATATGTGAGTTATTTCAGAGCTTTGTTAATTGGAATGACTTAGTGATTGGGATTGATACCCATATCTTGACCCCTTTCCCTAAGTTAATTTCATTATCTAAATTAAGAGATATAATCAAAAGATTTAATTAATCAATTAATGACATGATTAAAATAAAACTTAATTTAAAATCCATTCAGTCACATCTAATCAGCTTTAATCAACCTTGGGTAGCTCTTTGGGTGTTCAACAACTTAAGGATAGAGCTAATGAAATTATGGTTAACTCCCATGTGTGAGAAAATCATAAAAGTAGTTTAAGTGAGATCCCTTTAGCCTAATTAACTATTAATCATGAGTCAATTGCATAAGGCCCCTTTCATTTCTTAGGAGCATTGCTAATTTACTTTTCATGTGGTTGCATATCATATTGGCTCATTATTAATTAGTTAATTAACTTAAGACAATGTAGGTAAGGGTTAATTAATTGACTTAATTCATACTCTAACCTAATTAAGACATAAAATCAACCTATTTGTTCTTCATTAAACTAAATTAACTCACACATGGGGGATGAGATTAGGATTAGCAAACCTCTTTCACATTTCTTAAATCAAATCAAACATGAAAATGAAATGACATTAAAGAACTTTAGTTTATTTTAAATAATCTTATTTAGTTTGATTATCCTTAGGACTTAGTTGGATTGAATGAAATCACATGCATGTGTTATTTTATTTCCTTCCAATCATGCTAAATATTGTATGCCACTTGTACTCATGCATTCATGTTTTTCAAATTAATCAAATTAAAATGATTTTCTTTATGTCAATTTGCATGTGTTGATTTAAATTAAAAATATATGTGGCTAATATCATTATTAAATCTCAAATATATTTTCAAAAGTTTACTAATGATTGAATATACATATATAGGAAATCTCAAATATATTGTAAATTTAGTTATTTACATACATAGGAAATGCAAGTGTATAAATTTAGTGTGTGAAATAAATTATCTTTCTCACATTCATGTGTCGATTTGTATAAGTAAGAATGTTAGTGGGTATATTAGTCTGGGCATTCCAGGGACACATGGCTTTAAGTAGTTCCAATGAAATTCCTACCTCGTTCCTATGGTGTAGAACAAAAATGACGTACCTACTTGATTTCATTCTTATGCATTTGGACATTAGAATTTAGATAGAGCTTTCATTCATTTACACAAAATAAATCAATCAAATCAAAATATAATTTTTGCATGGCTTTCAATTATTGTAGTTGTCTATACATCCACATGTATCTAAGGATATCAGTATATTAGTCTAGACATTCTAGGGACGCACGACTTTAAGTAGCCCCAAGGAGGTTCCTACCTCGTTCTCTTGGTGCAGAATAATGGCGACGTACTTGCTTAAAACTTTTATACCTGTAAATGTGTACTTAGTTAATGAATGAAAACCTTTTTTCTATTAAAAAAATATGCATTCATACTTTTTTTATTTGGTTGAGTTGATTAGCCATGTGATTTAAGGTTCTTTCCTTATGCTTTTGCATAAGAATTTAGATAGAGCTTTAAATTAATATGAGAAAATCATTCAATCAAATGAAATGTCAATTCAAATAAATTTACTCACATCCAATCAGTGTGCTAAGATACAAATTGCATGTATAGTTATGCTTAGATTTAATCATATGCATGATATACATGATGGAAAGAAATGAACAAATATGTTATGTGATAGTAATTCATTCCAACTAACCTTAAGATGTCTTTCTTATTGAATGAGTTTATTTAAAGTGAACCTAAACTTAGATTAAACATGTAACAAGTCATTCACTAAAGGGAATTGATTAATTAATTTGCTTTTAGATGTGTTAAGGTAGGGATAAAGAGAGTGATCCTCTCTTTTCTTTCTCTTCATAACACTTAGTTGTTTTATGTAGGTCAAATGAAATAAAAGAAAACATTAAGTAAAATTTACAAATTAATTAAACCATTTAAAGTGAAACCACCCTTCATAATTAAATGTCCATTATATTTAAAAAATCTTAACTCTAAAGCTTAGCTAGGACATACCATACAAATCTTAACATATACACATTAGATTAAGTCACCACTTGTAATTTTATGTTAGGGCAGTGTATGGTTTGATATATGCTTATTTTGTGATGTATTATTATAGACTGGATGTTAGGGTGTATATTTTGTAGAATGGATGTTAGGCCTTGATTAGCCTAATCATATTTTCTATAAGAGATTATGCTTAAGGGGCACTTAAAATAAATACAAATGCTCTCTTTTGTTGGTCTCTTAACCTCTAAGCATAATCTACATTAGGACATTGGTTACCCATGTGTAGGGTACTAATTCAAATTATTCATATAACTGCTTGGGTTATATGGTGTGTTTAGCTAACACTTTTTTTTGCAGGTATAGTTAGATTTACTTTTCTTATTTTTAATGTAATTTTGCATTAGAAATTATGATTAGCTATGGGGCTTAGGATAAACGTTGGTTACAAGACCTTGTTTTATGGACCATGTGATCCTATGGAGCTTGCCTAACCAAATAAAAGAACAAAATGAAGGAAAGAAGGATCTTTGAAGATTTGAAGACCCCCCATAGCTCCCATTTAGTTATTGTAATTAAATTATAATTATTATTTCTTATATCGAGTTGTATAAGGGTAGAGCTCGGCTACTCATTTTCTTTTTTGGGTTGTACGGTGGTACCCGATCGCACTGTCCCCTTATTCGTTTGCGTTAGTTTTATAAAATTATTAGGTGTTTGGTTTAGCTTGTGTATTAGAAAAAAGCATGTCTCTCATAGTTTATTTATGATCGGTGATTGTTGTATGGCTTGGTTACAATTAGGCTCTGAGAATAAAAAATAAATTTTCTATCCAACTATAACTCATAACTAAATTTTTTAAAATAACTCATAACCTCACATAAAGCCTAGGCATTAAATCAAGATAATAAAATATTTAGCAACCCCTTAGATGGATGTTGAATGCTTAATATCATGCATATCATTTTATTTCACTCTTGCTAAGAGAGGGTTTCCATCTTTGCCAGATAGTAGAAGGGCTTAAACTTTGAGAGCCTATGATGGAAAAACACATCTTTCTCTTTTGATTTAGCCCTTAATCAACTTCATCACATATTTAAGCATATAAAATCCTATAGCCTGTGTCAAAATAAAGAGTCCAAAATCAAATAAAATTTGAAAAAATTTGCATTAGACTAAGTCATTATTCATACCACTCATGCTCTAGTCTTTTAGGGAGTGAGTTTAAAGACTTAATTTCGTTTCTAAATAATAACAACTTAGCCATCTTGCAAAGTATATGACTTGACCACATGATTTTAAAATGTATGAGGAGTTAGATGACTGCCACTCTAGCTAAGTTCAAGAATTGGGGTTTACTCTCTTGTGGAGGTGAACAATATACCCACTTTCGCCTTAGATTTAGGTCATGCTTTGGCCCTCGCCAAAGCTCCATAGATTTAGGATCCGAGGTTCCTATATATCTTTGGAGCTACAAGCATAAATTCTCACCTCTTAGGCATTTCCATAATCTTGAAATGTGAAATTATATGTCCTAGATTTCTAATAAAATTTTAACTCAAACATATAATTTCCCATAATTTCAAAAATACAAAGCCCAACTATAGGATAGTTTGGGATGCTCACTAGGTTTTCTAGTATCATGAGCATCCACTACTTATCTTCTTTTAGTTTCAATAATAAGTCTTTCCTTTTGATCTATCCCATTTGACCTTCCAAATATAACATTGTTGATCATCTCGGTCAACACTAATACGTGTGGTGTGCCTTGTCAGCCACACCACACCTATTAGGCGCCCTTTGTTGATCTCACTTTTTGAGTGATCTTTTAATTTTTCCATCTTACACATAGGACTCCTATAGACACTAAGAGTTCTTTTGTCTTAAGACACTTCTAGTGATTAGGTGAACAGATATAACCTAACCCTAGAGACTTAGAAGAGTTAGCCATAGAATAGGTTATTCCTTAGAGTTATTAGGAGGACTTGCTTACCCTATAGCTTAAACCCAATCCTTACTTCCCTCCTTTAAACCAATCCAAATCAAATCTTAAATAAATTTCAACTCAATTGATTTTCTCAAATCATAAATCAATTCTAAAATCCAAATCATAAATCAATTCTAAATCAAAATTATTGAAACCCATGCCAAAATCTTTCCTAAGCCCTTTGATTCCATCTTATAGACTTAGCTCAAATCAAATCCAAATCACTCCAAACTCAAAAGATTTTCTCATAACCCATTTATATTCTCATTTATATTCAAAAATATAAATGAAATATAAATTCAAATAACCAAAGCTAAATTCAAAACTCAAATCCAAATCCAACTTAAATCCAACTTATACTCTTTCAAGTCAAATCCTTGAACTTAGCCAAACCATCCTCAAATCAATCCAAACCCTTAGATTCTATCTTCAAGCAATCACTTCTTCAATCACATGCCCAAATATAAATATAAACTACAATCATCAAACCAAAATCAAACTAACCCATGTTCATCCTTTTGACTTGAAATTATCAAATGAACTAAAACCCATTTGACTCCAAATCACTTGCAATTGGATTTATATTTCCATCATAAGTCCATATGTGAATTCAACCAAACCTAAATTAAGCCTTGATTAAGCTAATTGACCCATTTAGGCTCACTTGACCCAAAGTGACCTAAAGCACCTTTTTGAGCCGAGTTCTAATCCAACCCAAATTGGATTGAACTAAGCCCATCTAAGCCCACATTGTGATCAACAATCATCCTAAGATGATCAATCACTCAAATTGGGTCAAACCAAGTCAAACTTAGCCTTTGACCAAGTCAACACTTAGCCCAAATGAAACCTAAACAAGCTAAAATTCACTATAAGCCAAATTGATTGAAACTATTGATCTAAACCAATCCATAATCAATGATTGAACTTGACCAAGCCATCAATTGAGGCAAATCAAGCCTAATTCCACTCAACCTAAGTTGACCTAAATTGATCTAAAAAGTTAAAATGGGTTAAATCTTGATCTAAGCCAAATTGATTGCAACCAATGGGTCAAATTCATTCTAAATTACTTGTTGAACTTGACCAAAGCTTCAATTGACCAACTAGACCCAACCTAGCCTAATTTACCATGAACCCAACTTGACCTAAAAGGTCAAATCAATTTGAAATCAAACCAAATCAAAATTGATTAAAACTAAAGCTTGCAATACATTTCAAATGATCAACCAAGCCTAAACCAACCTAATCAATGGGTCAAATGGGTCAACTTGACCCATTTGACTTAAACGAACCTAAATGAACCAAAACCAAATCTAAACCAATTTGAACCAAACCAATGATACCCATAGGCTCCAAATGATCATTTGGACCTAACCCATGGCTTGACCCAATTTGACCAATTGGTCAACCTAACCCAATTTGACCCAACTTGACTTAAATGGGTCAAATTGAACCAATTCAAATCAAATGAATTCCAAATCACTTGAAATTTGCCCCAACCTATTTTCAAATCATTTCAAATATGCTCAAATCAAAATCAAGGCCAAATGACCAATTTACCCTTAGGTCAAAGGATATCTTATGATCAAATTCACTTGGAATTTGGTCATTTCTTTCTCAAGGCCACTTGGCATCCTCCTAGTGGTCCACATGGGCACTAAGGAAGGTAGTGAACATGACCCAATGAGCTTGGGTCGGCCATGACTCAAGCTAAGTCCAAACTGACCCCTCCAATGAAAATTAAGCACTTGGATCACCAAATGCACTCACCTAGCACATGGCCATCCACTCTCCTTCCCTCCACTACCTAAAATGACTCACATGGGATGGTTGGCAGCCCAAACTGATCAACCGATTTTACCTATTGATCAAAAATGGAAAAAATACTCTTCACCGTCCGATCTAAGGAGGAGGGAGATATACTCCCCCTCATTCCCCCTAAAACCACAAGGATTGATTTTACCAAAGCCAAGGAGGTTGAAACAAAGCTTCTCCAAGCCTTTGCAAGCCATTCCCGAGCTCCCCCATTTCTCCTTCTCAGTTTTGCTCAAAGTGGAAATAGGGGAGGTCAATCCAAATCCCAACTCACTCAATTCTCCACGAAAACCAAATTAACCTTGCACACACCATTAGTGGATCTCGTCAAACTCAACCAACTCATTTCTCAAGTATCCAAGCCACGGGAAGCATCACGTTGATCAAGGTCGATCACCATTGAAGAGGAGCTTGGTCATCAAGCCATCCACTTCAAACCAAGATCCAATACCTTTAACAGGGCTTCATCTATACTAGACAAAGCTACATCTTTCGTTTGAAGAGCCGATGATAACCTCCGACAAGGTAATTGCTTGAAACTATAGCCTTAGGATTTTTTGCTTGGTCCTTTTTGAAGAAAAGTGTCACCCCATTGGATCTTGACTGTTGGATGTGCATCCCCCCTCCTTCCGAAGGTGTGGGATCATTTTGATCCCACCAGCTCGTGAGATTAATTAAATAGGAGCTCATTGCTCGAAGGAGAAGGATCACACATCATCGCTTTTGCATGACTAGAACCTATGATTTGATCATAGATCCCCTTTGATTTAAGCTTTAAATCGGGATTAATCTCAATCATCCGATCTTAGATCGGACCAGAAAGCCTGACTCAAAATGGATGTGATGTGACACTTAAATAATCTATCCCATCACATGCGGAAAACGTCCGCTACGCACCCCATGAGATTGGGGTTTAATTAGCTCTAATAAATCCAATTTTAATGATGAAACTTTTAAAATTTATAAATAATTATAGAAAAATCCAAAAAAATGCAAACTCAAGCTCATTTTAAAGATAATTCAGTGAAGAATAATAAAAATTAAAATTAATTAATTTTAAATAGTGATTTTCACTCAATTTGAGTTTTATTGGAAATATAATTAGGCTAATTACTCATTAATTACTTTAGCAATTAATTCCAAACTTTCTAAGGTTGATTAGTGGGATGACCTCTACCTCTTATGATTTTTTTGGAATTTATTATTGAATTAATTAGGAGAATTGCTTGTTTCATCCCTAATCACTTTTTTAATTAATTAAATGATTAATTAACCTATTAAATAGTGATAAATTCACTAACTAAGCAAGCTAATCATCATCAAACAGTGAATGGATTTAGGGAATGAGATTAGGATTTCTTTTCCAATATTTTGCCTAAGTTTATTTCATTTGGATAAACACTTTATTAATTTGCAAATTAATTAATGGCTTAATCACTTCATTAATTAGTTCAATTAATCAAATTCAAAACTAGATCATTCCAAAACTTAATCACTTATTCTTAGGTAGATTCTTAGGTGTTCAATAACCTAAGAGGATTTTAAAGGAAATTATAATCAAACTACATGTGTGGGATGGTTATAAAAGTACTTAATTAAACCCTTTAGCTTAATTAATCAATAATTATGATCCAATTGCATTAGGCCCTTTATTTCTTAGGTGCATTACTGATTTAAATTCCATGTGATTTCATATCATATATTGGCTCATAATTATTTGGATAATTATGTTAAAGTGGTATAAATAATGGGTAATTAATGGATTTAATTCATACCTTAACCTAAACAAAACATAAAATCAACCTAATTGTTCTAAAAATTAAACTGAACCAATTCACACATGAGGGAAATGGGTTAGGACCAGCAAACTCTTTTCATATTTTCTAAGTCAAATCAAATTAAGAAAAATAAAAATCTCCTTAAAGAATTTTGATTCACTTTAAATGATCTTATTTTATAGGATTATCTTTAGGAATTAATTAGGGTGAATGAAGTCATATACTTACATCAGTTTATTTCTTTCCAAGCATGTTAAATATTATTTGTCATATGAAATCATACATTCATTTCTTTTGAAAAAAAATCAATTAAATAGAATGTTTCCTTTTATGTCAAATTACATATTTTGACTAAATTTAAGAATATGAGTGGCTATTATTATTATTAAACCAAAAATTATTTTTAAAAACTTATAAATCAAAGATTATTAATAAAGTGATGCTACTTATAAGTACTTATATGTTTGTATGTGATTATAACATAAGATGTGTTTTGTTGTTATTTTCTTCTCTTCTCTTAACATGGACTTGCATAGAATTTGTAAATAGTTCATTTGAAAGGAACATAACACTTGCTTAAATCTATTCTTATGCACTCCTATGTTGTGACTTAAGAAGGATCCTCACATTACACATGTAAATTATACAACCAAAGCAAACACAAAAATCTTTTGCATGATTCATTATCCATTTGATCCTTTTTGTACATCTACATGTATTTAAGAAAAGTGTTACCGACATCCTAGATGAGGCTTTAAGTAGCTAAGTAGGTCTTGTACCTTACCCCTGGTAGAGGCATGCACTCACTTAATTTATGTCTTTATGTATGGGATGTGCATTTTGTTAATGGATGAGAAATCCCCCTTTTCTACATAATAAAAACATGCATTAATGGAACATCCAAATTTTCAAATTATATCTCTTAGCATTCATCATCAAAGTGTGCTAAAATTTGCATTGCATGTATGGGTATGTTTAGGATCATTCAAATGCATGGTATACATGGTGGAAAGAAATAAATGGTTGTGTGTCATGTGATAGTAATCCACCTTAATTAATCCTAAGATGCCTTTCCTATTAAATAGGGCTATTTAGAGTAAATATAAACTTAGGGTTAATTAAAAAAGATAATAAAATATTCACAAAAGAAAAATCATTAATGAATCTACCCTTAGAAATGCTTTAAGGTTGGGATGAAAGAGAAGTTCTCTTATGTTTTCTTCTCTTCACAACATTTAGTAACTAAGTGTAGGTTCATTCAAATCAAATCAAATCATCAACTAAAATTGATAAATCAACAAAATCACTTAAAATGAAACCACCCTCTAAATTGAACCTTTCACACTTAGAAATTACCAACCTTAAATCCTAGCTAAGACATGTCACACAAGCCTTAAGTGGTACACACATTAGGCTAAGTCACCATTTCTAGCTCTATGTTAGGGCCATGCATGGTTTGATGCCTATTTTTATTTTGTGATGTAATATTTTAGACGGATGTTAAGGTATATGGTGATGGATGTTAGTGATATTAATTATGCTTTCTGCAGGGGGTTGTGTTTAAGGAGCACTACAATAAAAATATAAATACTTTTGCTGTGCAGGTTGCTTATACCCCTAAGCATAACCCAAATTAGGATAGGTAGACTTGGTTACCCATGTGTGGGGTGCTAAGTCCAAATTATTCATATTACTACTTGAGTTGTGTGGTATATTTAGTTAATCTTTATTTTGTAAGTTTAGTTAGATTTATCTTTCCCATTTTAATGTAAATTTTGCAATTGAGATTTGGAATGAAAGTTATAGGGAAAATTAGGATGAACATTAGTTATAAGACCATGTCTTATGTACCATGTGAAGCCTTGGAGCAAACTTTAACCCAAGTCAAATCAAAAGAAAGAAAGAAATGGAGCAAAATCAAAATGAAGAAATGAAGACTGCTATAATATGGATTCCTTTTTAATTATAATTATTCATTTGTAATCTGGGTTGTATAAGGGTAGAGCTTAGCTACCTATATTTCTTTTCGGGTTATATGGTGGAACTTGACCACATCGATCTCTTATTCTTTTGTGCTAATTTTATAAATTAATTGATGTTATGTTTATGATTGTGCAATTAGGATGGCATTATTTTCTTAGTTTCTTAATTGCTTGATGGTTGTTGAATGGCCTGAATGCGATTAGACTCTTAGAAAAAAAATAATTTTCTATTTAATTAATCAACTCAAAATTAAACTAAATAACTCATAACCTCACCTAAAGCCTAGGACATAAACCAAGATAATAAAAGATTTAGCAACCCCTTAGCTAGATGTTATATGTCTCACATCATGCATAAATCATATTGCTTCACTCTTGCTAATGGAGGGCTTCCACCTTTGCCAGAGAAAATGGCTTGACCTTTGAGAGACATGAAAACACACCTCCTTCTTTCTGATTTTGGCCCATAATCAATTTTCATGCATTAGGCATATGAAATCCCATAGCTCGTGTCAAATAAAATGTCCAAAATGAAAATAAAATCTAACAAAATTTGTATTAGATTAAGTCATTTATTCATGCCCTTCATGATCTAATCTCTTAGGGAGTGTGTTTTAGGACTTAGTCTTCTTTCTAAACAAACAACAACTTAGCCATTTTGCAAAGCATAAGACTTGCCTACATGTATTTAAAATTGTAGGAGAAGTTAGTTGATGGCCACCCCCATGCGGTTGTAAGTCTAACAGTCGAGTGGTTTATCCTCTCTTGTGGCGGTAAATCAAATACCTATTTTTAACTTAGATTTAGGTCATGCCTTGGCCCTCTCCAAAGCTCCTTAGATTTAGGATCCGAAGTTGATGTTTTCCTTTGTGGGTTACAAGCATAAATCCTCACCTCTTAAGCATTTCCACGATCTTGTGTTGTGGACTTATACGCCCTAGATTTCTAATAAAAATTCAACTTAAAAAATTAACTCTCCTCAAATTTCAAAAATATGAAGCCCAACCATAGGATAGTTTGGGATGCTCACTAGATTTCCTAGTATCATGAGCATCCCCTACTCATCTCTCTTTGGTTTCGATAATAACTCTCTCATTTTAATTAATCCCACTTGATTTTCTAAAAATAGCCAATTTGTTGATTGTCCTATCTTTGAAATCTTTGGAGACAATGATCATTTACCTTAATCGAGAGTATTCTTAAGCAATCACATTCCTTAAGATATAATTAACTATGGGGGCTTGCCTCCATAGAGAATTTAATGAACCTAATTTAAATAAACCCTACTTTACTTTTCCATGTAAAGTAGGAGAAAGATCTCTGGTACATTCGAAGACCCATTGTCCTTAAGAGTCCTTATTAGGTGAATAGGTCCATTGTAGGATGGTGACTTCTATCTCTCGAGATAGTACATCATTCCTCAATGTTACACCCGATCACCCTAATGAGTACATCTGTGGATCTACGTGGTGTCTCAACAATTTTTTTAATTCCAAAATAAAAATAAAATACACCACAGGTAGCTTGCATAGGAAGGTGGTGGATAGCACCTCCATGCATGAGAAGGATATCAAGCAATTAGTGGAGCAACAAGTGAGGGATGTGTTGGCACAAGCCTGAGGTGGCTCATCTGTTCCAAAGGGTAGACCATACCTAGAGAAATTTGATATTGTCTAGTATCTTAAAAGGCTTTGTACCTCCTTCCTTCAAGATTTTTGACAACAGTGGGAACCCTCACCAACACATTGCACATTTTAGGGTCGTCTATTGCAACGCTAAAGGTTATGATGCCCTTCTTTTCATATTATTTGTTAGCAGTCTAGATGGTGTTGCATTTGATTGGTATTCTGAATTACCCAATGGTTCAGTAAAGACATTTGTTGAGTTGGAGCACCTCTTCATCAAGAGGTTTGCTGGAGCTCATCAAAGGGTTACTGTAGGTGATCTTGTTGTAGGGATGCAAGTCCCCAATGAGTCCCTTATTGATTACATTCTTAGGTGGCAAAACCTGAGTATGAAATGTGAACCACAGTTATCTGAATAGCATGCCGTAGAGATTCTCCTAAAGAACATCCATGGCCTGGTTGCTTTCATGCTCAAGAGTTTTATAATCAAAATCTTCGAGAAATTAATGAACAAGGCAGCTAGTCTACAAGAAGAGGCCAAATACTTACCTTTCTAGGACCAATCAGTCAAGCTCAGACCTTAGAAGGCATTTGAGAAGAAACCAAGGGTAGTCATAGCAGTTGACAAGGGGAAGCAGTTAGCTAGGGTTTAGCCAGATAGGCTTAAAGCTCAACAATCTCCTCTGCCATCACCTCGATCATCATACCGGCCACCTCAGTTTCCACAGTGGCCACCACCGCCTCCTCATTAGCATCATTAATAGTAATATTCCTACCCGCCACCAGGTACCTATTACTTACCTACTCTTATTGATAGATTGAATAAACCTTATTCATTCAAGAGAGAGGTAGTCAGGAAGATCTTTAAGAATCTCTTAAAAAAGCATGATTTCTAGTTAACGGAGCCTAGGAGGCTGGAGGAAGCGGGCAAGAGTCATGATCCAAACTATCGCCCCTACCACCGCATGCTAGGCCATATCTTAGAAGATTGCATTACATTTAAGGACTGGCTTGAGTGTAACTTCAAGTCGGGTGTCATTGTCATCTCCAAGGAATACCTATCAGAATAACCTTCTAATTATGTTAGAGGAATCCTTGGGGATACATGCGATCCTCTTAAGATGAAGGAAGGTTGGGATATCGCCCTATCCCGAACCTCCAAGAAAATTATTTCTAAGATCAGAAAATTATCCTTGTAGGTGCCTGAAGCAACTCAAACCTCCAACTCTAAGGAAGGTTTGTAAGTTGCTAAGGATAACTTGAGGGAGGTAGGAGCCCAACAGCAGCGGTGAAATCATCCACTTGCCCGGGATAGCATAGTAGCGTAAACACCACCAATTTTAGCAGTCCTTCCACATTTGCAGCTACAGTTTCTCCAACTAGCTCTTCTTCTAACCGTATTGTGTGGAGGGGTGCCTCACTCCCTCTTACTTTACATGATTTCTATTTTGTACTTCCATTCAAATCTAAGAAATCAATGAAGAGCTGATTCCACTTACATTTGTGTCACTTCTAATGATCTGCCTGATTTTATTCCTATAGATAGCTCTCCAAGTCTAATTAATAATAGCTCTAGTTCTGATCACTCCTCTTCTTTTGATTTAGAAATGGATTATCCATTTTTGAATCATTAAGGTT
This sequence comes from Cymbidium sinense, assembly GCA_021442155.1. Classification (NCBI taxonomy): domain Eukaryota; kingdom Viridiplantae; phylum Streptophyta; class Magnoliopsida; order Asparagales; family Orchidaceae; genus Cymbidium; species Cymbidium sinense. The sequence goes on along the minus strand of CM038223.1, from coordinate 9,770,867 downwards.
TGCCAATTGAGATTGATTTGGAGTCATCAGACTCCGATGATCCCATAGGAGATGTTGTAGGTGAACCTGATGAGTAGGTAGAACTTTACACTAAATCATCTCTTGAAGTCACTGAAGTCAACCTCCATAGTGGCAAAGTTCTACCTCCTAGGGTAGCACCTCAGGATAAGGTTAAGTAAGTCATTGGTTTTAGTGATCAAGAAGCCCCTCCAGAGGATGCTCCACCTATGGATATGCTTATGGAGGACCAATCCAGAGTTGACTACATTGTCATCGCTCACCTAAGAAAGTTGCCAGCTAAGCTAAGCATATATGACGCTCTTATCTTATCCAAAGAGATGAGGGAGTCATTGATCAAAGCCCTTCTCGATTCAGAAATATGCTTTGCTCAGTTGGCCGCTATTGGAGAGGAGACATGTTATTCAAGAGAATCCAGTGGACTTACATTTACCAATGAAGACCATCTTTTGGGAATAATCGTGCACAACCATCCCCTCTACATCACAGTGTACATGGGCCGGTTCAGACTCTCCACGGTGTTAGTTGATCCAAAATATAAATTTTGCATGACTTTCTATTCTTGTAGTTGTTTATACATCCACATGTATCTCTAAAGCGTATATTAAATATTCTAGGGATGCATGGCTTTAAGTCTCAAGGAGGTTCCTACCTGTTCCTCGGTAACAATGGCAATGTATATGCTTAAAATTTTTATACATGTGGATGTGTACTTAGCTAATGAATGAAAACCCACTTTTTCAATTAAAAAGACATGCATTCATACTTTGTTTATTTGGTTGAGTTGATTAGCCATGTGATTTAAGGTTCTTTCCTTATGCTTTTGCATAAGAATTTAAATATAGCTTTAAATTAATATGACAAAATCATTCAATCAAATGAAATGTCAATTCCAAATAAATTTACTCACATCCATCATTTTAGTGTGCCAAGATACAAATTTCATGTATAGTTATGCTTATGATTTAATCATATGTATGATATACATGATGGAAAGAAATGAACAAACGTGTGTTATGTGATAGTAATTCATTCCAACTAACCTTAAGATGTCTTTCTTATTGAATGAGTTTATTTAAAGAGAACCTAAACTTAGGATTAATTAAACCATGTAACAAGTCATTCACTAAAGGGAATTGATTAATTAATTTGCTTTAGATGTGACTTAAGGTAGGGATAAAAGAGAGTGATCCTCTCTTTCTTTCTCTTCATAGCACTTAGTTATTTTGTGTAGGTCAAATGAAACAACAGAAAATATTTAGTAAAGTTTGTAAATTAATTAAACCATTTAAAGTGAAACCACCCTCCATAATTAAATGTCCTTCATCTATAGAAAATATTAATTCTAAAGCCTAGCTAGGACATACCACACAAATCTTAACATATACACATTAGATTAAGTCACCACTTGTAGCTTTATGTTAGTGCAGTGTATAGTCTGATGTATGCTTATTTTGTGATGTATTATTGTAGATTGGATGTTAGGTTGTATATTTTATAGATTGGATATTAGGTCATGATTAGCTTAAACATGCTTTCTGTAGGAGATTATGTTTAAGTGGTGCTTAAAATAAATATAAATACTTTATTTTGCAGCTCGCTTAACCCCTAAGCATAATCTACATTAGGATAGGTGGACTTGGTTACCCATGTGTAGGGTGCTAAGTCCAAATTATTCATATAACTGTTTGGGTTATATGGTGTGTTTAGCTAACACTTTTTTATAGGTGTAGTTAGATTTACTTTTCCTATTTTTAATATAATTTTGCATTAGGAATTAGGATTAGTGCTATGGGGGCTTAGCATAAATGTTAGTTACAAGACCAAGTCTTATGTACCATGTGATCCTATGGAGCATGCCCAACTAAATAATTTATAAAGTTATTTGATGTTTGGTTTAGTTTGTGCATTAGAAAAAAGTATGTCTTTTCATAGTTTATTTATGATTGGTGATGTATGATGATGTGATGGGCTCGAGGATAAAAAAATAAATTTTCTATCTAACTATAACTCATAAATAAATTTTCTAAAATAACTCATAATCTCACATAAAGCCTAGGCATTAAATCAAGATAATAAAATATTTAACAACCCCTTAGCTTGATATTGAATGCTTAATATCATGCATATCATTTTATTTCACTCTTGCTAGGAGAGGGTTTCCATGTTTGCCAGATAGTAAAAAGGTTTAACCTTTGAGAGCCTATGATGGAAAATACCTCTTTCTCTTTTGATTTAGCCCATAATCAAATTAATCACACATTTAGGCATATAAAATCCTATAGCCAGCGTCAAAATAAAGAGTCCAAAATTAAATAAAATTTGATAAAATTTACATTAGACTAAGTCATTATTCATATCACTCATGCTCTAGTCTCTTAGAGAGTGAGTTTAAGGACTTAGTTTCCTTTCTAAATAGTAACAACCTAGCCATCTTGCAAAGCATATGACTTGACCACATGGTTTTAAAATGTAGGAGTTAGTCAGCCACCTGTGTGTGGTTATAAGTCTAGTGGGGTTTACTCTCTCTTGTGGAGGTGAATAATATACCCACTTTGGTCTTAGATTTAGGTCGTGCTTTGGCCCTCGCCAAAGCTCCCTAGATTTAGGATCCGAGGTTGCTGTTTCCCTTTAGGGATATAAGCATAAAGCCTCACCTCTTACGCATTTTCATAATCTTATATTGTGAAATTATAAGTTCTAGATTTTTAATAAAATTTCAACTCAAACATATAAAGCCCAACTATAGGATAGTTTGGGATGCTCACTAAGTTTTCTAGTATCATGAGCATCCCCTACTTATCTTCTTCTAGTTTCGATAATAAGTCTTTCATTTTGATCTATCCCATTTGACCTTCCAAATATAACCAATTTATTGATAGTCCTATCTTTGAATTCTTTGGAGACAACAATTACCTACTTTAATTGAGAGTATTCCTAAGGAATTACCTTTCTTAGGATGTAATTAACTTTGGGGGCTTGCCCCCATAGGAACTTTAGATTTTAGTTTAAATAAACCTTACTTTATTCATGCATGTAAAGTAGGGAAAAAATCTCTGGTACATTCGAAGACCCATCATGCCTTAGGAGTCCTTATTAGGTGATTAGGTCCATCGTAGGGTAGTGATTTCTATCTTTTGAGATAGTACACTATTCTTTGATGTTGTACTCAATTACCTCAATAAGTATACCCTCAAATCTGTGTGGTGTCCCCCCCCCCCACCCCATATACACACACATGCACATGAAATCGAAAATAAACACTACACGAGCACTCTTGAGTATTCCAAAGAATGGTAAATATTTGTCTCCCATTCGAGCCAAGAATCATGATAGGGCCACCATCCTCCTGTTCAGGCATTGCACCTCCTTTAAGCTCTTTGGGACCATCATATCTTGTATAGCCTTAATCTTTTCTAGATTGGTCTCGATCCATCGATGAGTGACCATAAACCCTAAAAATTTTCTATATGTAGCTCCAAAAGCACATTTAGAGGGGATTAAATGTATATTATACTGGAGAAGAAGCTTGAAGCATTGCTCAAGGTCATTTAGATGTTTTGTTCTTTCAGCATTTTTAACCAACATATCATCCACATATACTTTCATAGTATGACCAAGAAGAGTTTTGAAAACTTTATTTGTTAGGCGTTGATACGTGGCTCCTGCATTTTTAATCCAAACGGTATTACTCGATAACAATATAACCCTTTATCAGTCTGAAAAGCAATGGCTTCTTTATCATATGGATTCATCTTTATTTGATTATATCCAGAGTAAGCATTCTTAAAACTAAGCATTTAATGACCTAAAGTGCGACCAACTAGTCTATGCATGGGAGAGGAAAGCTATATTTTGGGTAAGATTTATTAAGGTCGATGTAGTTGGCACACATTCTCCATGTCCTATTAAATTTCTTCACCAGGATAACATTTTCCAACCACATAGGATAATGCACTTCTCGTATAAATCCTGTGTCTAAAAGTTCTTCAACTTTCTGCTTTATTTCTTGTAGATGATTTAGAGCTAAGTTTCTTTTCTTCTAAATGACGGGCTTGAAAGTTGAGTTGATTTTGAGGGAATGAGATATGACCTCAAGATCAATTCCTAGCATATCTACTGGACTACAAGCAAAAATATCTTGGTTTTGACATGAAAAGTTGATATACATCTTTCTTTCATCCTCAGAGAGCAACGAACCTACTTGCACTATTTTTTAGGGATATTCTTTTGATAACGCGATGCTAATCAACTGTTCGATTGCTGATGATTTCTGTAGCATTTCTTCATCTCTTAAATCAATTTTTTTGATGTTTAATATTATTTTAGGATCATGGCCAAGTTTGCCTCAAGTAACAGGTTTGTGCTATCTACTGGTTGTCATTGTCAACTAAAATTCTTTTAACATTATAAGAAGGATCTTCAATCCCTGTGTTGATAACTAAGGGATCTTGATGTAGAGTTTGTATCACTTCAAAGTTAGAATCATCAAATATGATGGACTAATCAATTCGTGACCTCTTCATTCTAGGCTCTTCGGGTGTAGTGAGTAGAACTTGAAAAAAAAATTATGGTTCTCTAGTGATAGTTTCATTTTCTATGACTATTTATTGATTTTCTTGTGGTTATCTTGGTTGTTATCTTGGCTGGGGTTAGTTTTGCATTCTGATATGATTATTATTATTTCTTTGTTGATTCTAAACAAACTGTTGGAGGTATCCCTGATGTAACAACCTTTAGATTTCTTCCTTTAGATTTCTTCATTTAAATGTCCGTATCCTTGATGAAAATAATAACGCTAATCTTGATTTATGGAGTTCGGTCTTAGGGGATTAGGCCATTTGATATTATTTTCATTCTGAATAGCCATTAAAATGTTCATACGAGAGGCATTTAAATGTGTATATCCTTTTTGCAGGTGAGGTTCATGCGATGATTGGGCAGGCTTAGGGGGTAGGTTCTGAAACTTCTTCCGATCATATTTTTTGGTCGAGAAGCGTGAAGACTGTCATTTGCATCTTCCTTACGCTTCTTAGAAGAATATTTGAATTGCTTCTTGTGGGTGTTGATGGCCTCATCCATGCCACTCCTCTACTCATTATGAGGTCTGCATAAGAAGGAAATATTTCTCTCATCAATGACGAGTAGAATGGCCCAGGCCTTAGGCTTCCCAGAAAAACACCTCATAATAATTTAGGGTATACTCTTGAAATTTATCGAGCTTCACTCGAGAATCTTTGAAAATACTCGTTTAGTATTTTTGCATCATTCTGGCGTATTCCAAAAATGTGAGATGGGTCCTTAATGGTTCATCAATTTGAGATGAATTGTTCAACAAAGAGTTTGGCCAAATGAGAGAAGTTGGAAATGCTCCCCTGATGAAGGGAATAGAACCATGTACGAGCTTGTCCATTAAGAGTAACTAAAAAAAACTTAGCAAAGTAAAGTATCGGAGGCTTGTTGGATGTGCACAATAGTTTTGTAATGATTGATATGCTCATAAGGATCAGAAGTCCCATCGTAAGGCTCCATGTTAGGTAGTTTAAACCCCACCAGGATGGTTTGTTGAAGAACTTTATCATGCAAAGGAGAAGATTCTTGAATGCTCCGATGAGGTGAATTATCTATCTCTTTAAGGAAATTCTTCTTGGACTAGACACTGTAACTCATTTCTAATGACTTCACGGGATGTTCCAATAAGACGGGGTTGATTTAACCCCATCAAAGAGGTAGGGGGATTGAAGGTTGGTCAGACGACATAAGAACGGTGAGTTGAACCAGTAGTATCATCAATATCCATATTAGAATGATGTACATGGGGAATTTCCATATTATCATGAGGGGGTTCTTCATTAGTTTCTCCAACAAAATCAACTATATCCTGTTGTTGATATCATCGATTTCCTCCAAGTTGTGGTGCCCTTCTCGGTTGTCCAGCTCCTAGTAAATGCTAAATGATTTGAGCCTGTTGTTTCTCCATTCTATATATGTGCTCCTCAAAGGTATGAACTGTTTCACCTGGTTGGTGGTTTTTATCTTATTGGAAAACTTAGTCATCTTACATGATGAAGTTATGGGAATCATATTCCCACAGAAGACGCCAAACTATTGCGTGCCGAAAAACTTATAACGGTAAAAAAAAACTTTGCATCTTAGTTGAAAATCCAGCACACACACACATATAGTTCAAAAGAGAATATGAAACCCCATAATTTTTACATGAAAAAACCACGAGGCCTAGTCGAGTAAAAATGCTCCACTATATATCACCTTTGGAATACAAAGTTTTAATCTTCTCGACAATAGGATTACATGATTATATGTAGGAAATCTTGATAATAGAAATTTTAGAATCAGATTACAACATATATGTGGTGGTAGTTAAACTGTAATGATTATTGGTGGCAATCGGTGATGATAATAGGTGGCGATCAGAGATAACGGTGGTGATGATGAACTTCGAACTTCTAGCTCTCTCCCGGCTTTCTCCCAAGTTTACTTCTAGCTCCTTCCTCCCTTCATGATAAGAATGAGGTTCTATTTATAAATTATGAAAGAGGTATTTTGGTCATTGTATCCAAAATCTCAAAACACTCCATCGGATGGTGTATATTGATTCATTTGATCATAGATAGTTTTTTTTTTTATGATTTGATCATTCAAATGATCTTTGATTTTGATCTTAGGCTCATTGTACACATCTCGGTAAACCACTCAATTCGACTATAACCATGCCAAATTTGAAAGTCATTTTATTATCCAATCAGTATTTTAAAGTTTTCATATATAGCTTTTGGGCTTGATTTGAGTTCATTTGGGCTCGATTTGACTCTATTCTAGTGTTGTTGGACTCGTCCGACTGAGTCAATTTAGATACATGCTTTAACTTAAGATTTGTGCTTGATTTATAAATTTTAAAAAGATATTAATAATTAAAGTAAAATATTGTGAAATAATGTTTATAATATTGTATATTAAAAGTTATTTTAAAAGTTATAAATTATAAAAATAATTTTATTTCTTTGTCTAAATATCTAATGTAAATGATATTTTAATAATATAAGGAGTATTAGATTATAGGAATTCACTCTTTAATTTTAAAAAATATTTTTTATGCACAATATTACTTAAAAAGAGAAGCCAAATTTACAATAGAAGCATGTTAAATAAGAAATATGCTAATATACTAAAACTATATATGTTAAAACTGAACTTGAGTACATCTCAAATATCAATGAAAAAAAATAAAGAAGTACATCACATAGCATACAAGTATGACGTACTATTGCCTACAACATAATCTAGGTGATATGGCTTCAATGTTTAGTGTATAGTGGCCAAGTCCACATCGTGGTCTATCTCATAAGTAATGTTGCTACTCTTCTAGATGCTTATACACATCTTCCTCTTTTATTGTTATAGACTATTGAACAAAGTAAGATAATAGTTGTTGCTTCTATGGTGTTAAACTAGTAGTAGGCACCCAAAAGGTCCTAGTCTATAAAATATTGAAGGTGTAAATGGCGATTATCTAGAGATGCACCCCTGTGGTCCTCCCCATTGTGAAACATATGATATCCATGTGGGACAAGTTGGGGGAGGGGTGGAACTATGTACATGGATGATCCAAAAGCAATATAGGTGGACAATCTGGGAACCACATGAGTAGACGGTGGAACACTTACATTCTCAATTGCAGCATCTTTTGTAGATGGTGTATTTGAGGAGAACACCAAACAACATCCTACTTGCATAGCTTCTTGAACTTAACAATCTCTACCTACTTTGAACTATCATCTTGATCATCAAAAAAGGCAGAAACAAAACCTTTGCCTCCACAATAAACTCACACTAAAAAACTAAATTGCATTCAAATTAAATGTTAAAAAGTAAGCTAAGCTTGTATTGGTGCAAAAAATAAGAACATATCATGGCCCGTTTGGTGGATTACCTTGAGTTAATTTATGTCTAGCGGATCAGTAGGAGATTTTAACAAGTAAAATGTCATCCATGACCAATACCACCTCATATATCATGCTACTGCTCTCTTAAATGCTTATGCCCAAGTCATCCTGTGCAATAATGCAATCATTCATATCATCCTAAATCACAATGTATTGTTGGTGGTAATCAGTCCAATAAATAGTACTACCTATCCTATGGCTATGAACGTGCTAGAAACCAACCTCCATTGGCTCTATGTCAACAAAGGGCAGTCGACCAAACTATCATGTGATTCATTCTGATTGGTGCCACTTCACATAACGCCAATATATCAATGGCATTCTAGCCTCCTAGATACCAGCTCTTGTGATAATTGTTAGGGGCTTTCACTTTACATCTCAAGCTTTCATGTAAGAAATTCATACATTAAATTTAACTTTCATCTAACATATAATCTCTATAGGGTTGAAGTCTATTTGGCGATGGATGATATGAAAAATAAAATAATAAATAAATTTTGAGGTGCACTGTCGGATTGCATCCACATCATGGATTTGCCCTTCACACAATAAATTTAATTCAATTGTTACATCATCAAAGTTAATATCATCATCACATTCTTTAGTTGTATGATAAGCATGAATGTATTCATTATTAGTTATCATTACATTAAGATATCTATATTAGTTGTCGAATACCTCCTAAGTAAGTCATGACTCATTATCCCAATTTTCCTATGCCTACTAATGCATATACATTATTTTTCAAGATCATTATCACTAAAACTATCACTTCTTTTAATATTCATCATCTCATAACTATCTCTAGGTAGTGCTTAGGTTATAAAAATAAGCTAATTTAATTTCTACAATTTTTTTTAACTCATAAGTAAAAGTTTTAAATTTATAGAATGTACTTATAGCATACCTATAAGCTTGAAAGTTCATAAGATTTAAGGTGAAAAAGTAAATATAATCAAGAGTAATGTACTCTAAGAAAAGTCCAACCAAGAACTTAGGCATCATGTGGACATAACTCAATTCAATCACAATAGTAGTCTTGATTTTGATGTAAACTACTAAGGTTTGCTTTAGATCCTTTAACAGAATACATTAAATAATCACATTACCATCAATAGGCATTGTAACAAATCCTTCACCAGCAAGAAACTTATATTGAATGAGGCAATGCTCGTCCTATGATCAATATTCATAGCACAGATGACTTTGTGGTGTAGCTAATAAAAATTGATTGCATAGGAATATAAAGTGGTTGAACGATGACCTCTGACCCTATTGATATTTTTTTTGGACTCGTTGTAATTATGATTTCTAAAAAAATTACTAGTTAATTAGAGCTTGGTCGTATTACCTTACCATTAAAATCTACATTTATTCAATTTTTGATAGTATAATGTAATAGTGACCAATAAAGATAAATTTTTGCAAAATATTCAACAATAAGTTATTAAATAATTAGTTAAAGAAAATATAACACAATAATTCATTAAATAATTACTACCATAACCAACAAAATTAGGCTTCATTGTTTGTGAAAAATTTAACTTTACAACACACTATAGGAAAATGCAAGATAAATTCTTTCTCTAACCTAGTAATGATGACAACTTTAGTATCCTCATCGATCCTAAATAGCAATATAGCTTCAATAACCTTTGTGGCTTAAAAAAATGTGAAAGAGAACTTGGGATAAATGAGCACTGAGAATGGGTGCTAATTTTCACTCATTTGTAGAGCTTAAATAGCCAAGGTAGCCCCCCAAGTCAGCCCAATGGTTAGCTGTAAGTTGGGGTGTGATGTTTAAAAAATAATTAATCTTTTGTCAATGGTGAAACTAGCAACAATATACGTATGTGGCATATTAACAATGAAAAACTCGTCAATAATGCACCACATCGGCATATTTTCGATGGTTTCACCATCAACAATGATGATAGTCAAATATTTTTTTGAGTGTTGTTATATTAAATGAATTTTAAATGTGTCATTTTTAAAAATTCATCGTTTCTAATTGGACTTATGTTATTACTATTTAAAATATAAGATTTTTCTTTTTAAAATAACTTTAATCTTATATATATATATATATATATTTTTTTTTAGTGTGTTATGATTAATTGAGTTTTAGCTAAGTTTTTATATGTGTGAAATATAATGAACTTTAAAAGAAAATAGTTGCTCTAAATTTGTGTCCAATTGGTCTTATTTAATCAAGAGCTGTAAGCTCTACTTGCATATTATATTATTTGATATAGTCCAAAAAATTTTAAAAGATTTTTATGTGAGTATTTTTTTCATGTATGGAAAGTTCATTTATTTTTTCATGATAACATGAACACTTAGTTGAAATCCAATTTCAATCTCACTAATGCTATATTGATATAAAACACAAAATGAATCCATTATTTATCTTTCCAATGGTTTGCCCTTGTAATATAAAGATTTCAATTTTTCAATCAAAATGTATATCATTCATCAATCACATTTTTATCAATAAGATATTCATTATGACCTTTCAATCAATTAGTTGTCAATTTTTTTTTCAAATGGCCTTTTTTTAGTCAAATTGCATTAAATTTCAAGTTGCTTTCCCACCCTCCTAAGATGAAGTTAAATTTTAGGTGAGTTCTATATTTATACAAATAATTGACATTCTATATCAAAAATTCAAAACCCATATGATTCTTGACATTATATACTTTTATGATTCAAACTTTTAAATGTATAATATAAAGATTTAAAGTAGTTGATCAATATATGTACTCCTCATGACCCTTCAATAAATTAATTATTAACATTTCATGTAGCTGATAAGTAGAAATATGTTAGTGAAATTATTGAGTTTAAAATACATATTCAATGTTAAATAAAGTTAAATTTGTCATTTTAATCTATTATTATTATTATTATTATTATTATTATTATTTTTATTATTATTATTATTATTATTATTATTATTATTATTCAATATTTTTATCAGGAAATTCCTAATGAAAAAAGTCGAGAAATCATGTGTAATGCCTAGATATTGCAGATGGAGGATACAAACACCTATGATCTTGCCAAGCGTTTATTCATGCCATGGCACTACATTAAGATCAAATTTGGCCAAATGATAGAAAGTTTGGCGTCGAAGTGTTGCATAACCAATTCCACAATACTATAGAGCTTTAAGAAATTAATGTTCAGGGATAGTAAGTTCAACACCAAGGTGTTGAAATATTAGTGTTGCATCGTTGAGGATTCAAAAAAATTGCAACACAAGAAGCTTTTATAGAAGCATGTACTACCCCTAGGCATTACATTCGTAGCATCGTGGTGCCAAAAAACTCCTGAATAATGTAAAAAAGATAGAAGTGACAGCATTGCAACATTATACTCAATGCTTAACACAGTTTTGACCAAAAAATAGTTTTGAGTAATTTCAATGGTCAGTTTGTGTGGTTTTCATTTCAATTTTGAGGAAAATAAGAGAGGAGCATATAGAGGCCTTAAAAAAGTATAAATAGGGTTGTGTTTTTGGCAAGTGCTGGAGTCCTAGTGTCGGTGTGCGAGTGATACTTGAAGAGTGACACTCCAAGTGTTCAATGAGTGTAATATTTTATTCATTATTGAGGTTGTGTGCTAGTGTGTTATTCATGTTTGCAGGCCAAAGAGAAGAAGAGACAATACAAGGAATTGCATTACAATTCCACCAAGAGGCACAAAAATTGGATTGAAAGGAAACTTAGAAGAACTACTCGATTTACTCTTTCATTTCTTTTCTTCTGAATTTCTATAATATTTTCATGTATTAATGTGTGCAAATATTCATCTTCTCCATATAATATGAGCACCTAAAATAATTAAGCATTCTAGAGTTTTTGTAATTTTGTGTTGTAATTCTTGTACCAAGTCAACATTATTGAAATCTATAAGAAAATTGTTTGTGCTTTTAAGTTTAAGTTATTTTGCTTTTCTCTATACTTCATTTACTTGCAATTTGGCCAATCATGATGTTGATACCTATTGTGATCTAGAGATATCGAAAGAGTCCCAGTGGAATTGAAGAAAAAATAATCAGATTTACTAAATATACATAGGCATATGATATTTCATATCCATAATCATTAAACAAAAATGTTGGTAACACAAGAACCTAAATTTTAATTTGATTATATGTTGACTCCACTTTTGAGTGAGGTTCACAACCATCTCCATAGACCTAGGATTCTATCTAGGCACTAAAGCAGTCCTAGAACTAAGATACTTCTAGTGGCTAGGTGAACACCTAAGCCTAGAATACTCATAAGGTTCAACCCGACCTAAGTTAGGTAAGGCCTACTTATCCCAAACCCAAATAATCTCCAATAACTAAATCAATTCCTCAAATCCAAACCAATTGATTACAAATCAAATCTCAACCAAGACCGAGTGATTCTAAACCTAATTTGACCCATTAGGATTCAATTTGGCAAGTTGGGTAAGTTGACCCAATTTGATCCATTTGGGCTTAAAAGGGATAAATCTAAAATTAATATTATCCATTTAAAATTCAGCTCACCCAAAGTCATTTGAATCTTAATTAAGTTTGATTAAATCTTGATTGTGATCCAATTGAACTAAATTGAACCAATTTGGCCCTTAACCCAAGTTAACTCAATTAACCCTATAGTGCCAAAGTTTAATCTAGTTTGATTTAAAGCCAAATTCAATCAATCCAATATTCATGATCATCCCAACCACATAATTGAACATTTCATTTGACTCTAATCAACCTAATTTGACCAATTGATCCACCTAACCCAACTTGACCCAATTTGACCTAAAAATTGAAATTGAGCCAAAACCCAATTTAAACCAAATTAACTACAATCAAAGCCACCAATCACTTTCAAATTGATCATTGATCATATCCCAACCTTCAATTAACCCAATCATGCTAATTGACTCATTTGACCCAATTTGACATAAAAGATTAAATTGAGTCAAGTCTTGATTCAATCTAAATTGAGCCAAACCAATTCATCCAAATAATTCCAAAATGATTATTGATCATGACCAATTACTCAATTACAACCAATTAAACCCAATTAAGCCAATTGGCCCTTTGACCCAATTTGTCCTAAAGGGTTCAATTGAGCCAAAACTTGATCCAAGTCAAATTTGATTGAACCAATGCCTACAATCATTCCTAAATTGATTATTGAATGCCTCTCAATCATTAATTGAAACCAATTTGGTCAATCCAACCCAATTGAACCATTTTGCCAAATTTAACTTAAAAGGTCAATTTGAACTAAAACCTTTTCTAAATTAAATTGATTCAAATCAAAGCTTCTAATCACTTCCAAATAATCAATCAAACATTACTCAACTTTCCATTCAACTCAATTTGATTAATTTGACTAAATTGGTCAACTTAGCTTATTGGACCCATATGAGCCAAATTCAAATTTAATCTAAATTAAATCAAATAAATGTCACCAATAAGTTTCAAATCATCATTTGAACTTAACCTAGTAACTCTCTTGACCCAATTTGATAAATTGGTCAACCAAACCCAATTGAACTCAAATTAATCTATATAGGTCAAATTGAGAAAAATCTAACCAAACTAAGTCCAAACCCAATCAAACTTTGCATGATTCATCCTTAGGTCCCCCTTAACCTGCCCAACTAGACCCAACCTAAGATGAACTTGATTAAGCCCAAACTAAGTAAACCAAGCCACCTAAATAGAACAAAAATCCAAAATAAGAAGGTCCAACTCCTTCATTTGCCTTAGGCAACCACCTTAGCATGTCTTGAGCTCCCCCATGCTAAATAGACCTAAACTAAAGCTGTTGGGCTCAGCCATTGACCAAGGATAGGCCACCGTCACCTTGGCCAAACCTTAGTTCAACCACCAAGCTTTGTCTCCATCACCTATGTCCACCAAACTCCACTAGACACTAGGAGACATCCACCTCACTAGTCCCATGCCATTTTAGACCACCCCCATTGGATGGCTGGTTGCTAGAGACTAAACCAATTATTTTGGTTGGTTCACTTAGGGAGGAGGGTATACAACTTCTCTCCCATTCAAATAGAGCACAAACATTTTTCACAAAGACAGAGCTAGTCCCCTAAGTTCTTAGAGCTCCTCGTGCACATAGCAAGTTGCAAGATCAACTGCTCCTTCAGCCCGAGCACTCCTCACACCCAACTCTACCAAATTGAAACCAAATCCAAATTAGCTCTTCCCACACCTTCCCTTCACTCTGGTGTACCAAAATAAATCGAAAGACGTTCGATTCGAGCACCGGAAGGCAATCCAAGAACAACCATGGCAAGGTTCATGGTGGTGCTAGGTCCACAGGATGATCAGTGGGGAGGCAACTTGAGTCTTCTTCAGTAGGGCTTCACCTCTTCAAGATGAAGCTACCTTACACATCAGACCACTGGTCTCTAGCTCCGACAAGATAAATTTGGGCATATCATAAAAATCATAGGATCTTAGGTCATTTTTAAAGTGAATGTACACATGACATGAATTAAGCTATAAGATCTCCCTTAGATTCAACCCCTGATCATTTTAGAGTCAATTCCATCTGCGAATAAGTTCTGGCGAGCTCAGATCGAGAGATGAAGACAAACAGTGTTTGCCTCTCGCCAGAGGTTAACGATGGATTATTCGTCATCCGTTCTATGTGATTAGAACGGATGACCATGATTAATTACATAAGAAATCTTAATTTAATCCGCAGGATTAATCTCGATCATTCGATTCGCGTCCGCCGTTGATGAGTTAGCTGCCATGCAGGGTAATTTATATAGCGAACTGTGTGACGCCACGTGGAAAGTGCTGATGTGGCACAGGCTATGTAAATCGGTTAATTAGGTTTAAAAATAAAATTTAATAATCAAAACTTTTAAAAAGCATAACTAATTATAAAAAATTCAAAAAATACAAATAAATATATTTTGGAAAGCTTAACAAAGGAGAACTTTGGAAAAATAAAAGCAATAATTTTTATTAAGTGAATAGTGACTAATTTGGGTTAAAAGTTTTTTTATATTATAATAATTAAGCCCTAATTATTTGACTAATTGACCTGAAATTTTGGGTGATTGTCCCACGGGATGACCTCTACCTCCCATAATTATTTCAAGTAAATTGATTGGATAATTTTGGAAATCCAAATTTTCAAATCCAAAATGATCATTTTGTGTAGTTAATAAATAAATAAAATTTAAAAAAATTATGAAATTTATCATGGGAGTCTAGTTATATTTCAAACAATATTGGTGATTAGAGAAATTAATTAGGACCTCTAGACCTAATTATTTCCCAAGACCACCCTTAAAGGGCATTTATTTAATTAATTAAACCATTACTTATCCTAACACTTAGAAAATTCATAGTAATTAGTATAGTTCTCAAAAAAGTTTGACCAATCCTTCTTTATGTTCAATTAATAAATAATTTTTCAATGAAATCAAAATCCCCAATTGGTCTGGGATATTTTGAGTTTTCCCCATTTCTTTAATTAACCCTTAATTGTAAGCCTAATTGCATTAGAACTTTTTATGCATGTTCAATAATTTTTTCATAATTTTTGGGCTTATATGTAAGGTCTAATTAAATTTTTGGACTTTTTTGGGATTAATTGGCTAAATAATTAATTAAGCTTAATTACTCCATAAAAATTCCCTAAATCACTTTAAATCACTTAATGAACAGAAATGGGTCAAGAGTTAATTTTAAATATCTTATCTTCTCATTAGGTTTAGATAACTCAAATTTTAAAATCGACCCTTAAAGAACTTGATTAGGCTTATGTGTGATTATCTTCATATGAATGTCCTTAGGAGTTAATGATTTCAAATAGGTTATTCGGTCATGTTTAATTGCTTTGATTCAATCATTTATAATTTGTATTTCATATGTTTCATGCATTTACATTTCAAAAAAAAATAAATAAATGATTGCATTTAATTATATGCTTTGGATTAATAGTGTGACTATTATCACTAATAAATCTCAAATTATTTTTCTTAATGGATTAAAATATTTATTAGTCTAAATATAATATAATTTAAATAAATTTGAATTTAAATTCTATATTTACGAGCTACAAATTTGAAGGGTATATAGTCTAGAAACCCGAGGTCGCAAGGCTGCTAGTTCAACAGAGATCTTGATATCTCGAATCCCTATATAACAATGACATGTACTTTGAGATTTGTAATAAAATATATAGTAAGGTTAAATTATTTTTATTTATATACTTAAGAATCTTAAAAATTTTATAATTTCATCCTTATATCTATATATATATATATATATATATATATATATATATATATATATATATATATATATATATATATATATATATGTACATATGTATATTAATGAACAAAACTATAGTGTGGACATCCCTAGAGTATGAGACTTTAAGTAGTCCCAAGGGACCTATGATTACCTTGTATGGTCAATAATGGCACGTACTTGCAAAAATTCAATATACTAATATGTATGTATATGTATAAGGGATAATCAAATTATCTTTTCTTCAAAATTCATGCATCATATCCTTATATCTTATATTAAATATTAACAAATAAAATACAATAATTTATTCATGCATCAAGTTGTGAAATACTCAAATGAAATACAAATATTATTAAATTTGATTACTTTATTAAGTATACCATTTAATTAAATGAATATTAGAAGTGATGAAATAAAGTTAAGTAGATATCACTAAATTAATCATGGTTTGAATTTATTAATCTTAAGATGTCTTTTGTATATAGATAAAATTATTTAAGTCAAATTCAAATATATATAGCTTAATAAGAAAATTTATAACACTTTATTAAGACGATTGAAAGCCATGAATATTCATCTTTAGATTCAACCTAAGGTTAGGGATTGAGATAAGTTCCACTAGTCCTCTCTCTCTTTAAAATTATAAATTCAAATAGACCTCAAATGAAATCAAACTATAAATTTAAAATTCACTTCAAATCATTAATCACTTGAAGCACAATCATTTTTTAATAAAAAATTTAAACATTCAACTTTAGATAAATTCAAACACTAAAGTCTAATACAATCATACCACACTAAGCCATAACACGAATGATAAGTCATCGATTCTAGACTTAAGTTAGGATGGTGTTTTATTATGGATTGATTTTTTATTTTGTGTTGTAATGTTTTATACTGGATGTTAGAATTATATGTGTATAGTCTGGATGTTATGGTGACATTAGACGAATAATATTTTCAAAAAGGTATTTTTTCTTAAGAGATCATTGTAATAAAAATTATAAAAGTATTTTGCTTGCATATGTTGCCTAAGTCCCTAAACACAATTTGTTAAGATAGGTGGGCTTAGTGACCCAAGGCAAGGTGTTAATCCCAATGCATGAAATATAACTGCTTGGTGTGAATGTATATTAAGTTAACTTCTATTTTGAAGTAGTTATATTTAATTTTCAAAAAAGATGTAATTTTTGCAATAGGTTTTATATTTGAGCTATGGAGTTCGAGATGAGTAGTAGCTAAAAAGCTTAGACTTGGGAGGCTCTATGATGCCTAGAGTTTCCAAGTCCATGAAGCGAAGATGAAGATAAAGACTGAAGACCCTCATAGCTTTATTTTTCATTTATAAATTAATTGTAATCAAGACTATATAAGAGTAGAGATCGGCTACCTATCTTTTTTTTTTTTCACATGCACACCTGCCGACCTTTTATTCTTTTAATAGATGATATTTATTTTATTTTTTTACTTTGATTATATAATAAAAATTACATGATTTTCATATGTTTCTTAAATTTTAATTATTTGTTGTGTGACTTAGATGTAGTAGGCTCTTTAGAAACTTAATTTTTCTACCCCAACTAATCAACTTTAATTAAAATTTTAAACAGCTTATAACCTTAGTTATATGGTTGTATGTTTGTTGACCTCACTTTTGGAGTGAGTTATTAATCTCCCCATCTTAGATTTAGGAGTCTTCTAGATATTAATACTTCCCTAGTCATAAGAAACTTCTAGCAATTAGGTGAATACTCAACCTAAAGCTAGGGACTTAAAAGGGTAATCATATGTTTAGGCTATGCCTTAGGACTTGGGAAGATCCACCTACCCTATAGCCTAAGCCCAATCCATGTTCACCTTCCTAAGCTAAATTCAAATAAAATTTAAATCAAATCCAAATCCAAATGCAAATTCAAAGCCAAATGATTGAAGCTCATGATCAAATCCAAACTCAAAATCAACCTAAGCCTTATGATTTTATCTTATGGACTTAGCCTTAGCCAAATTTAAATCAATACAAACTCAATTGATTTTCTCAACTATCAATTCAACCCTTCAACCCTTCAATCAATTTATCAAAATTACAATCAAACTCAATCCAAAATCCAATTTTCCAAAATCTAAAATCATAGCAAATCCTACCTAAGCCATGTGACCTACCTTCATGAGCTTAGCCAAATTTACCTTCAAATCAATCCAAACTCAATTGATTTTCTCACAAACCAATCATATCTTCAATCATCTTCACAAATATAAATGAAATATACTTTTAAATCATCAAAACTAAGTCAAACTAAATCAAAATCCAAACCTAAGCCACTTGACCCAACTCCATGGACTTAGCCAAATTTCTTTATTCTAAAAGCCAACGTCAATTGATTTCCTCATGAATCACTCATACCTTCAATCATGTTCATAAATATAAATAAAATATACAATCATCAAGCCAAACTAAAACCAACCCAAGTAAAACCCAACTTGACCCTTTTGACTTAAAATATCCAAATGAACCAAAACTCATCCAAACTCAAATCAATTGCAATTGAATTTATATATCAATCCAAAATCCATATATAAACTCAACTAAATCAAACTCAACCCAAAATCAACTCAATCTAATTGGTCCACTTGACCCAAAGTGACCAATTTAACATATTTGAGCCAAGTTCCAATCCTACCCAAATGGATTGAACCAAGCCCACCAAGACCTCCTATCATGATTGCTGATCACCCTAGGTTGATCAATTGTCATAAATTGGGTCAAACCAAGTCAACAACTTAACCCATATAAACCCAAACTAACCAAATTGCAACCTAAGCTAAATCCCTTTATCCAATGATTCATACCAACTAAAAATCAATATTTGAACATGACTTGACCTTCAATTGAGCCAAACCAAACCCAATTGGCCCTCTTGACCCAAGTTGACCCAAATTGACCTAAAAGACCAAATTGGGTCAAATCAAAATATAAACCAAATTGATTGCAACCAATAGCTCAAGCTCATCTCAAATTGATTATTAAACTTGACCAAAGCCATGATTGGACCCAATTGATCCAATTGAACTCAACTGACCTACTTAGCCCAAATGGATCTAAAGGGTCAAGTTGGCCTAAATAAAAAATAAATCCAAATAAATTGAAACAAAAGCCTATAATCATCTCCAATTGGTCAACCAAACCCAAACCAACACTTAACCCAAGCCAATTTGGTCAAATTGGCCAACTTAACCCATTTGACCCATTTGAACTCAAATAAGTCAAAATGAAATCTAAGCCAAATCAAACCAAACCAATGACACCAAAACATCTCAAATGATCATATGAACTTGACCCAACCCTTAGTTTGACCCAATTTGACTAATTGATCAACTTGACCCAACCTAACCCAATTTTACCTATTTGATCCAAACATAATAAAATCAACTCCAAATCACTTGAAATTTGAGTTGACCCACTTTTGACTCATTTCAAATCTGCCCAAATCAAGTTCAATGCCAAATGGCCATTCTACCCTTAGGTCAAGGGTATCACATGAGGCAAATCACCCATGTAAGTGGTCATTTCCATTCCTTGGCCACCCGAAACTCTCCCAATTGTCCATCTAGGCACCTAAGACACTGGCCAACCTAAATAAATGGGTGGTTGGGTTGGCCATGACCCATGAAAGGTGAAATCATCTCACCCTCCCCATTGGAGCATTTGAAACCCATAGGACACCCACTATCCCTCCTTAGCAGCCACCTCCACACTTTCACCCACTCAAACTGCCCCACTCCAACTCTAAATGAGCAATAGACCTCAGTTAGAACTCTAGCACCCCAAGGCGAGCATCCTAGGGGCCATTTCCAAGCTTCTCGAGCTTGCCTGTGGTCATTTTCCTTCAAGCCAAAATAGGGCATCCCTCCTTTGATCCCAACTTTCTAAAACCTCCATAGAAACCAAATTAACTTTGTACACACCATCCCCAGAGCTCGTCGAGCAAGAACGAAACTTCTTCTGAGGTTCCCAACCACCGAAGGGTGTACTTTGATCAATGCTAGCCTCCCAAGCTTTGGGTGTTGGTCTTCCGAGCAAACTACACCAAATCAAGGCTCGTGCTGATAAGTAGGGATTTGTCTCCACTAGTTGACACTTCCTCAATTATTTGTGTCATTGATCTTGAGCTCTAAAGAGATATACCATTAAAATTGAGCTCAAGAAAAAATTTGTTAGAGCTTTTCAAAGAAAACTTGCATGTCGTGTGATTTTATCCATTAGATCCCTTTGGATCCTTTGTGCGAGGATGTGGGATATGTTTGGAGTCTTTCCGAGCTCGAGTGAGCTCAAATCAAGCGAGAAATGGTAGATGGACTTCATTCTACCTTGCTCGTGTGATGATAGATCACGCCTTTGTCTATTCAAATGGAAACGTGATTAGATCATTAGATTAATTTAATTTAATCCTACACCAGATTAATCTAGTCATCACGTTAGATAAGAGAAAGTGCATCCCGCCACCACCACGTAAGCGTTGACTCGGATAAAATTAAATACCAATCTCATGCCACCACATGGAAAGCGCACTGTGGCAGCGTGCCACGGGATTAGGCTTTAATTAGGCTTAATTAATTATTTTTAATGGCTAAAACTTCTAAAAATCCTAACAAATCATAGAAAATAAAAAATACAGATAAATACCCATTTTAAAGGTATTTCAATGCAGAATTAATTAAAAATGATCTTAATTAATTTAAAATAGTAATTAAGGCTTAATTAGAGTTTAATTATAAAATTAATTAGCTTAATTACTCCTTAATTACATGAGCAATTAATCTCAAATTTTGTGGGTTAATTTAATGGGATGACCTCTGCCTCCTATGATTTTCTTGGAATTTATTGCTCACTTAATTAGGAAAATTGACTAATTAAATCTTAATTACTCTTTTAAGTTAATTTATTAGTAATTAATCCCATGAATAGTAACAAATTGGTTAGTTAAGTTTATTAATCATTGTTCAACAGTAAATGGACTAATGGAATAGGGTTGAGACCTCTTTCTTAGCCTCTTTCCCTAAGTTAATTCCATCAATTAAAATCAAATCAATTAAATTTTAACTAATTAATTTAATCACTTAATTAATTAAATTGAAATCATAATCACATCAGACCTTTATTAATTAAATCATGGGGTAGATCTTTAGGTGTTTAATAACCTAAAGGAGTTTAATGAAATTTTAGTTAGTCTATATGTGTCAAAAAACCATTAGAGTAATTAATTAAGTCCCTTAATCTAATTAACTATTAATCATGAGCCAATTACATTAGGCCCCTATATTTCTTAGGATCATTACAAGTTTATTTTCCATGCATATCATGTTGGCTCATAATTATTTAGTTAATTACTTTAAGGTCTCATAAGTAAGGGTGATTAATTGATCTAATTAAGAGGTCAACCTAATTAACCCATAAAATTAACTTAATTACATTTCCTTAAACTAAATAAAATCACTAATGTGGGAATGGGTTTAAAACAGTAAGTGATAATTTATCTTCTCCTCTTTAAATCAAATCAAAGGTAAAACTTAATTAATAAAGAAGCTTTGGTTTGCTTTAAATAATCTTATTTGATTTGATTATCCTTAGGAACTAGTTTGGTTGAATGAATCACATGTTTATATTTGATTGTTCTCTTTACAATCATGTTAAATTTGGTATGTCATTTGAATTCATGCATCCATCTTTTCAAAATCAAGTAAAGTAAAATGGATTTCCTTTATGTAAGCTTGCATGTGTTGATTTAATTAAATATATGTGTGGCTATTATCACTATTAAATCCAAATATATTTTTCAAAAGCTTATAAATAAATAATAATATGTGTTATGATGCTAGTTATAAATATAAAAGAAATGCATGTGCTTATAGCTTAAGTGTGTGAATGTTGAGCTCTCTTTCCTCTATTCATGTGTTGATTTATATAAGATTGAATGGCGTATATATAGTCGGACATCCAGGAATACGAGGCTTTACTAGATGAGATCATTTGATTACCTCACTTCTCTAGTTTAATAACAGCACGTACCCATTTGATTTCGTTCTTATGCATTTCAACATTAGAATTTCGGTAGAGCTTTAATTCACATTGTTGACCTCATTTTAAGAATGAGTTCTCAACCTCTCCATCTTATACACAGGACTCCTCTTAAACACTAAGAGTTCCTTAGTCTTAAGACACTTCTAGTGATTAGGTGAACACTCAACCTAACCCTAGAGACTTAGAAGAGTTAGCCATAGGAATAGGTCATGCCTTAGGGGTGTTAGGAAAACTTGCATACCCTATAGCTTGAACCAAATCCTCACTTCCTTCTTTCAAGTCCAAACTCAAATCAATTCCAACTTAATTGATTTTTTCAAATCCAAATCAACTTCAAACTCAAATTAATTCCAAATCAAATCTCAAATCAATTCCAACTTGATTGATTTTCTTAAATCTTAAATCAATTCCATTGGATTTTCTCAAATCATGAATCAATTCCAAATGATTGAAATCCATGATTGAATTCGAAATTCAAAAATATTTCCTAAGTCACTTGATTCCTTCTTGTGGACTTAGCTCAAATCAAATCCAAATAAAATCAAATTCAAGAGATTGTCTCATAACCCATTTATATTCTCATTTATATTCACAAATATAAATGAAATATGAATTCAAATATCCAAAACTAAATTCAAAACTCGAATCGAAATCTAACCTAAATTCAACCTAAACTCTTTCAAGTTAAATTCTTGAACTTAGTTAAATCAACCTCAAATCAATTCAAGCCCTTGGATTTTCTCCATGATTCAATCAATCCTTCAATCATGAATCCAAATATAAATATAAACTTCAATCATCAAACCAAAACTAAATTCAAAAATCAATCCTGCAAACTCATTTTCAACAAATGCAGAGATAGCAATTCAGTCCTTCATTCTCTTCTTCAATCAGTCTTCCATCATGTCTCCTAGAAAAATGATCTTCTCCTTCATGTCTGGTGTGGATTTGGTCTTAGATTAGGCCATACTCACCAACACCACCATGCATGTCATTCAGTTTGGGCATGGCTTTGGGGCTGTTCGAGTCACCTGCGAGTGGCCGGCCCTCATGACCATCAGCAGAGAAGTGGCGGGGTAGAAGCCACTCCTTCATTTTGACATTTCATCAAATTTTGAGTTTCCCTCACTAAAGAGGAAGGTCGTTGAGGTACCCACATCAATGCCAATATCAATTCCATTTATTTTAGTGCTAGTTTTAGTTTCAATGCCAGCGCCAGTTGTTACAGCTCCCATCATTCAATCTGTTGTCACCCCCGTTGTAATCCCAGCGAGGGCTAGCACCTCCTCACTAGTTTCCCCCATTCTGATGGGGAAGCTATCTTGGCCTCCAAAATAGTCTCCCCTACCTTTGATGTAGGTTTTAGTTATCACCCTGCCCCACTCACCAGAATGCAATGCCAGGAAGATCAAGCGGCATTCTGAGTGCACGGCTAAGCAGATAAATGTTGTCTCTCACATTGCTGATGAGGGTTCCCCTCGTGAGACCTCTCGACTTCTGAATGATAGCAAATTTCACCCCCTTTCAGCTTCGGATGGAGAGGAGGACCATAGGAGGATTGATGCATTGCCTCCACCACCAGCACAGTTTGAGGTACCAGTTAGGGAGAGGAGGAAGCCCTATGCTAGTTTACGATCAGTTCTTTGCCAGGTTGGTAGAGCCCACAAAAGATCGGAGTCCTGCACATTGTTTGATTTTAGGATTCTGATTCTTAAGAGTGTTAGGGATCAGATACACAAAGAGAAAGCCTCATAGGCTAAAGTTGTAGCCCAAGCGAGCAGAAAAGACAGGAGGAGGTATGCTAAACAGTCGGTGGCCTCAGCTTTGATATATTTCCCTAATCAGCATGCTATCTGAGCCGATCATACCGATAGCATAGTCCTTACAGGCACCAACATCCATAGGAAGAGAGCTCTGGTGGAGAGACAGCCAGTATCTCTACCATCACACCGCTCTACTCATTGCCCATCATCACCTGTCCAAGACCCTCCTTCCACAGTCCCCGCCAAGGTACAAAAGTTTGCATCTCGAGAGGGGACATCTCCATTGGTGATCTGAGCTCTCCCATTCAACCTTCCACCTCAGTAGTTGTAAAGAGGGAGTGACGACCCAAAAGCATGATAGTCGCTCAACCACTACAGCTAGTAGTAGAGGAAGAAGGGGATGTCAGTGCAGTCCCCATGGCAGTTGATCCCCCTGGGGAGGGTTCTCCATCAGTAGGCAGTTGTTGACATCACTTTTGGAGTGAGGATTCAATCTTCCTATCATAAGTCTAGGAGTCTTCTAGACACTAAGAGCTCCTTAGTCATAGGACACTTTTAGTGGCTAAGTGAACACTTAACCTGAACCTAGAGACTTTAGGAGGATTTTTTATAGGATTAGGCTAAGCCTTAGGACCCAAGGTAACTTACCCATCCTATGACCTAAATAAGCTCATGCCTACCTCTTTAGCCAAGATCCAAATTAAACCCAAATTTAATGAAACTCAATAGAAATCTAAATCAAACATAGTTTAATTAAAATCTAAATCCAATTGAGCTTGGGTTGAGGTAATTAGGTTGATTAACTCAATTAACCCTTTTAAGCTCAAAATCACCTAACTCCAAATAAAATTAGATTAAATCAAAATTAAACCAAATTAAATCAAATAAAAAGCACAAAATCATTGCATAAATATAAATGAACACAAAAATAAATTCAAATGAGGTTCAAAGTGTCAAATAGGTCATTTGACTTAGAGTTAACCCATGTGGGCCGCATTAAGTTAAAAGTCAACAAACCAAAAATTGTCCAAATTAAATCACTCCGAAGGCTCAAAATCATCAAATGAATATGCTTAAATATAAAGCTAAATAAATCTAAATCAAATAAGATCTAAAATGGGTTAATTGGATTATTTAACCCACTAAGCCAAATTTAAGTTAAAATGGATTCAAATCAAAATTAACATCAAATCAAATGAAACCAATTGTCTAAATCATAATGATCACTTAATCAAACATGATTAGAGCTTAAACACATCTTGGATGATTCAAACAAAATATTTAACTCAATTGAAACTAATTTTACCTATTTAAACTCAAAATGGGTCTAATCCAAATCCAAGCCAAATTAATCCAAAAATTTGACCAAACAAATTCTAAATAACTCATAAAATATAATTGAAACATAATCTAAACATAAAATAACAAATTGATCACATAAATCAACTTAACCAATTTTGGTCAAAGTTGGTCAAACTTGGGTCAAATTCAAAATTAATCCAAATTTAATAAAATTAATCAATCAAAATGAGCATAAATGATCAATTAAACATAATTAAAGAAAATTCAAAGCCAATGAGTCAAATCAGGTTGCTTGAACCCAACCCAACTCATTTGGGTCAACATGAGTTGACCCAATCCCTAATGAAGTCTAAATGAGATAATAACACTTAAATCATCATGTAAAAAGTTAAAATTCAACTTCTATGACTGGGTGAAACCAAGAAAGAGAGAGAGAGAGAGAGAGGGAGAGAGAGAGAGAGAAAACCAAATCTTGCAAAATCCCCACTCATCCACTCCTCCCCACCTCTTGCATTTAATGGGACTGATCCTATAGCTAAAGAAGGAGACTTTGGGAGCAACAATCCAAAGTCTCCAATCACCCATGGCCACCCAACCACCTCACATCACCATTGATGATGATTTTCGGCCACCATTAAAGAGGGACGAAAGTAGACCCCAATGAGATCCAATTCTACATTAGAGAAGCTATGGGAACTCCTCTAACCAAAAAGAACGCCTCTCCTCTTCTTTTTGACATGAAAATTACCCAATCTGAGTGGATTCCAGTAAAGCGTGATAGAGGTTGGTGATTATAATGTTTCAAGATAAGGAAAGAGTCCAGATTCATTTGAAAGCTTCATCTCGCATCCAGAAGTATGTTCAAATCAACTCTGCCATCGAAAATCATCCCCGATGAGGTAATTTTCAAATCCTGTAACTGGCCATAGGATTTCTTATTTGTGATGATGCTTGCACGATTTTAGGAATTTTCATTAGTTATCCCTTGCATCTTTCATTTTACACGATAATAATGCAAAATATGAGTTTTTGGCATGAATCGCTGTGAAATTAAGCCCAGAATGGACCCTCGGTGTTCGGTTTTCTTATTCGTTCGTCAGTCTCACATTTCGGAGGCCACTTTCATCCGTTGGGAAGAAAGCGCACAACAACCATATGATCCCCTATTAATAGGGATGGACGGCTACGATTAGAACGAGATCCGATCAAATTTCATCGTTTAGATCGCACGATTAAATTTGGATCGTCTATCATGATCGACGATGGCGAGCTCGCCTTCTTGCTCCATCGCGTCGACATCCATTGTCGGGCTTCACCACGTGGAACCGCATGGCCAAATCAACACTGTGTGGCCAATCAACACAGTGTGGCGCTGACTAGGTTAAGTAAGAAAATCAAGATTTTTTTATTTTAAAAATTATTTAAATTGTCTCAAATATTAAGAAGTTATATAAAATAAAATACTCAATAAAAAATTGCAAATAAAGGCTCGTTAGATTCTTCTTTTGGAGAGGAATCCAACAAGTCCAAAATCCCCAATTTTAATTGGGTATTTTGAGCTTAATTTATGTTTTAATGAAAATAAATTTTATTAATTAAATCAAAAATAGACATCAGATTGATCTGAAATTTTTAGGGATTGAAATTGAAATTAAAATACACATACCATAAAAATTTCAAATCAAAATGATGAGTGGATCAGGAGATATTGAATTTCAAATTTTAAATGTTTAAATTCTTGAATTAATTAATTGAAAATTCCAAAAAATTATAAAAATGTTCAAAATAACTTAAACCACTTCAGTTAAGATCTAAGATGCTAAAAAAATGATATGATCTTTTGAAACTAGATAAACCTAAACTAAACACTTATAATTAAGATTTAATAAAAAATAGAATTAATTAAAACTAAACTCATTATAATTTAAAAGTTAAATCAAACATCATAAATAAAATAACACTTAGATGATTATTAATCAAACCTCAAATCAAAAAAAAATATCACATAAATTTCAAATTAAATTAAATTAAACATAAATTTAAACCCAATTAAATTAATGAAACTCAATTAAATGATTAAATTTTAAATTAAACTCATAACTTAACAAATCAATGAAACTTTAATCTCCAATCAAATTAAACTTATTTAATCCTTCAACTAAAATAGATCCTTAACTAAAATCATAATGAAATGTCACATTAAGCTAATTACTTAAACAAAACAAAATTAAATTAAAGAAATCAAGAAAAGACTTAAAATTAAACTCAATTTGGATAAAATATTTTGAATAAAGTAAACTAAGACAATCAATAATCAAACTTTTAATTAGATAAGTTCACATTTCCATCCATAAATAATCAACCTAGTTAACTATATAAATAAAATTAATCTAATTAAACCACTTAATAACTTAAAGTAAACTAAAAATCAATTGATTACAAATCCAATTCATACTAATCATTTAATATTAATCAAATTAAATCAAATAAAGTTAAGGTAAACTTAATTAAATTAACATATAACTAAATGAGATCTAATTTAATCCATTTGGAATAAGATAACTAATTAATCATTAAATATATAAACCTAATAACTAAATTAAACATGAACTCATAATTAAAGTATTAAATGAAATTCAACGAACATAATAAATGAATGAAATTAGATGAAACTCTAATTATAAATAATCAATCTTAATTGAAATAAAAAAAACAATTAATTCACTTAATCTAATCAAACAATAATAATAATAATAATAATAATAATAATAATAATAATAATAATAATAATCCTTTAGTCAATTGAATTTAATTAAAATGCATAATTAAATCTATTAAATCAAATCAATCACATGTGGCCAATTAATTCATTAATCTCTATTTAAATAAATTTTTAATAAACTAATAATTTAAAATTGAAATATCCTTAATCAAATCTAATCAATTAAACATCTAATTAATGCAAACTTAATAAATTAATCCATCATTTTAATAAACTAAATTGATTTAAATAAATCACATTAAAACTAATTCTTAAATCGAACACTTAATTAAATTTATGCTCAAATTTTAGTCAACATGATAATGATAATAAATCCTTAATTAATCTAATAATTAATTTAATCACCCCTCTTAATTAAGTTAATTATATTAAGTTAATCATATTAAACATAAGCATCAAACATTAATTTGAACTTAATTAAATTGTAATTAAGTGTTAATTAAATCCTAAATTAAACCTAAATCATCAAATCATTAATTACATCATTAATCTAAACAAACATGAAATCAAGTTAAAAGTTAAATAAACCTTTAATTAATCTAATAATTAATTTAATCACACCTTTTAATTATGTTAATTATGTAATTAAGTTAATCACATTGAACCTAAGTAATCCCATAAACTAATAAAACTAATCAAATCAAATTAAATTAAATTAAGATAGACTCTCATCAATTTAATACATAATCAAATTGAATCTAATTCAACCTACTTAAATAAGATAAATTAATTAACTATTAAATGTGTGGAATCAAAACATAAACCAAACTCTAATAAACATGATAAATGAATGAGATTAAAATAAAATTCTAATCATAAATAATCAAACTTAATTAAAATCAAAATAAACTTTCAATTCACGTAATCCAATCGAATTATAGATAAATGAACCATAATCAAATTAAATAAACTTAAAATTAAACCTAAACTCTAAAGTCATAAAACCATATCCAAATTCCAATCAATATCAAAATAAGTTAAAATAAAAATGAAACAAAATAAACCTATTGATCTAGATAAGAGGTTGATCATCAAACTAAAAATAACAATCAATATATATAAACTAAATGACTAAATTTAAGAAATCAAACCTTTAATTGGAATTCAAATAAAAGAGCACACTAAACTTCAAATAAATCAAAATTAGAATACATTCACGAATATAAACCAAACTTAAATGAAATAATAGAATTTAAATAACATCAAAATAACATAAATTAAAATTTTAAATTAAAACTCAAAAGAAAGGAATTAAACATCAATTTAAAGAATATTGAACTATCATAATTTAATTAAATCAAAACATCTAATCTCAAATTAATCAATCAAAAAAATACATGAAATTAAATAAACTTGAACTTTATTAGATATTAATTTAAAGGATATTGAACTATCAAATTTTAATTAAATCAAAACATCTAATCTAAATTTAATCAATCAAAATACATGAAGATTAAACAAAGTCAAGTTTTCAAAATCTAAATCAAATTAAACAAACATTAATCAAATCAAATCAATCACATAAATTCAAATAGGCTAATTAAGATACTTAAGGACCTTAGTTAGACTTTTTAAGATGAAGATTTTGGAGTTAGGATGTAGAATAGGGTGAGTTTCATCCACAAATGGAATTTATTCTATTCTTCATTCTTGAAAACTTAAACATCACTTTAACCAAATAAAAGTGAAATAAAAATGGAAAAAAAATCATTAAATCATTTGAATTGAAATCACCCAATGGTAAAATTTAAACAAATTCAAACTCCAAATTGAAACTTAAACTAAAGAATCTTAGTAAAGTCTTTCCACATAAGCCCTCTTTTCACACACTAGAATACTAGGCCACTAACCCTAGAATTAGGTTTGGTTGATGTGTTGATTATATGTATGATGTTACGTTTTGTTTTGTGATGTAATATTTTAGACTAGATGTGAGGGTGTATGACTCGTAGACTGGATGTTATGATGTTGATAGCCTAATATTATTTTATGCAGTGGATTGTGCTTAAAAAGGACTGCTGTAATAAATATAAAAATAAATGCTATTTGCTTGTAGGTGATGTTTAAGTCCTTAAGCATAATCCAAGTTATAATAGATGGGATTGGTTACCCATGTGCAAGGTGCTAAGTCCAAATTATAAATATAATTGCTTGAGATTGAATGTATATTTAGCTAACCTCTATTTTGCAAGTGTAGTTAGATTTACTTTTTCACATAAAATGTAATTTTATAATAGGAATTAAGATTAGTGTTGTGGAGGATTAGGATGAGCAGTGGCCAAAAGGCTTAGTCCCAAGGGTGCCCTGTGATGCCTTTGGAGCAAATCACATCAAAAGATAAGGAGGACATGAAAAAATGAAGAAAAGAAGACCCTCATAGCATGTATTTTTTTTATAATCTAGGTTGTATAAGGGTAGAGCTCGGCTACCCATGTTTTCTCATTTTAGTGTGATGAAACGCATTGGGCTTTATTCTTATGGTAGTCTATAAAATTATTTGATGTTGTGTTTAGATTGCACACTAGAATTGCATACTTTTCCTAGTTTCTTTATGTTTGATGTTTGAATCTGTGGCCTGGATACGATAGGCCCTTAAGATAAAATTAAGTTTTCTACCCCAATTAATAACTCACAATTAAACTTTAAAATAACTCATAACCTCATTATAAAGCCCAGGACATAAATAAGATGATTAAAAGATTTAACAACCCCTTAGTTGTATTGTTGTATGTTTCACATCATGCATATCATATTTCTACTTCTTTGAATATGGGGGGTCTCCATCCTTGCACGATATGAGAATGCTTGTCCTGTGAGGGCATCCCTTGTGGCAGAGAACACCCCCTTCTCACTAATTTAGCCAACAATCAACTTTCATCATGCATTTAGGCATAAAGAAATCCCAAGCCTTTGTCAAAATGAATGAGTCAAAAGTAATAAAATTGTAAAATTTTGCATTTTAGATTATGTCATGTGCTCATACCACTCATGCTCTAGTCTCTTAGGGAGTGAGTTTAGGACTTTAGTTTCCTTCCAATTAAATAACAACCCAACTATCTTGCACTTTCATAAGACTTGCCTACATGGATTTAAACCGCAAGAGGTGTTAGCTAGTGGCCACTCTAGGCAGTTGTAAGTCCAGAAGCTGGACAGTTTATTCTCTCTTATGGAGGTAAACCATCATGTCCATTCTTTGCTTAGATTTAGGTTGTGCTTTGGCATCATGCTAAAGCTCCCTATATTTAGGATCTGAGGTAGCTATTTACTTCAGGCTACAAACATAAATTCTCATCTCTTAGGCATTCCCACAACCTTGTGTTTGTGGATTATAAGCCATATCAATCTAATAAAATTCAACTCAAATGAATAATTCTTTTCAATTTCAAACATATAAAGCCCAATTATAGGATAGATTGGAATACTCACTAGGATTTCTAGTATCATGAGCATTCCCTACTTATTCTATTTGGATCTCAAAAATAAGTCTTCTCCCTGAACTTTTCCAATTGATTTTTCAAACATAACCAATCCTTTGATAGTTTAACTTTGAAATCTTTGGAGATGATGATTGTCTACTTTAATCAAGAGTATTCTTAGAAAATTTCATTTCCTAAGATATAATTAACTATGGAGGCTTGCCTCCATAGGGAACTTTCCCAATTTAATATAAACCCTACTTTATTCATCTCTATAAAGTGGGGAAAAAATCTCTGGTATATTCGAAGATCCATCATCCCTTAGGAGTCTTTATTAGGTGATTAGCGTTCGGTACGTATTGCTCCTATCTTAGAGATTCCATAACTCAGCCATTTTCGATCACTTGATAAGTATCCCCATATTATGCGTGGTGTCTCCCAAACAAAATAAATATACGGTAATTATACGACACATAACTTGAGATGAGCAGTCTACAATCATTGGCGGTCATGTTCCGGTCTGACTAAGCAGTAGGTGATTATTCACAGATGACATCACAAATAGTCACTTTCTTTGAGATAAGGTAGATGGGTGGGAGTGATCATTCTGAGTAGGAAGAGGGTAGAGTAGATTTCAACCCCGATGAGGACGACCTATTAGAGGACTCAGCAGAAGTCCATATGGTCGATACTCGAAGATCCCTCCATAGAGACCATGAAAGTTAGGAAGGTGTTGTGGTTGAAGAAGATGATGCAGTTCATTCAACCCAACATCTCCTTCAGCAACTCAAGCAAAAGGATGAGCAGATCAATAGGATGTAGAAGAGGGTTGAGGATTTATTAGCAGTAGTTCCAGTACTCCAAAACCAAGCTCTAGTTTTATAGCCTAGTCCCATGGAGGTTGATCGTCTTGAGCTCTTACATGTTTTAGATCCTCCCAAGAGTACCTCTCCCATGGATCAAAATAATGGTAGTTTGCATAAGAAGGTCATAGACAGTACCTCTGTGTATGAGAAGGACATCAAGCATATAGTGGAACAATAAGTGAAGGAAGCGTTGGCATAAGCACGAGGGAGCTCATCCATTCCAAAGGGTAGACCTTACCCAAAGGAATTTGATTTAGTCCAATACCCCAAGGGGTTTGTGCCACCATCCTTAAAATTTTTTTGATGATAGGGAACCCGACAACATATGGCACATTTAGTCATTTGCTGGGTGGCAAGTGCTTCTTTTCCATATTTTCATTAGTAGTCTATCAAGTGTTGCATTTGATTGGTATGTTGAACTGTCCAATAATTCGGTGAAGAATTTTATTGAGTTGGAGCAAATCTTTATCAAAAGATTTGCTGGAGCCCAGTAGAGGATGACTATAGGTGACCTCATTGTAGAGAAGCAAAAGACCAACGAGTCCCTTGTTGATTACATTCTTAGGTGGCGTAACCTAAGTATAAAATGTGAACCATGACTGTTCGAACAACATGCCATTGAGATTCTTCTCAAGAATATCCATGGCCTAGTCGCCATCATGCTTAAGGGATTTATAATCAAAATATTTGAGAAATTAATTAACAAGGTGGCTAGTCTACAATAAGAAGCCAAATAGTTTCATTTTCAAGACCAATCATCCAAACCCAAGCCATAGAAGGTATTTGAGAAGAAGCTAGAGAAAAAGTGTTAGTGGATAAGGGGAAGTAGTCAGTTAGAGTTAAGTTTGAGAGAACACAAGCTCAAGACTTCATACCTCACCATCATGTCATTTGGCCTGACTGATATCTACCGGTAGCTATTATCCACCTACTCTTTTAGACAAGATAAACAAGCCATATTCATTCAAGAGGGAGGTAGTTAGAAAAATCTTTAAGAATCTCTTAAAGAAACTTAATTTTCAATTCCAGAGCCTAAGAGGACAGAGGGAGTGGGCAAGAGTGATGATCCTAGATATTGCCCCTACCACTGCATGTTAGGCCATGTCTTAGAGGATTGTATCACTTTTAAGGACTAGCTTGAGCGCATCTATAAGTTAAGAGCCATAGTAATCCCTAAGGAATACTTATTAGAACAACCATCCAATTATGTTAGAGTAATCCTTGGGGATACTTGCGATCTTTTTAAGACTAAAGAAGGTTGGGATATCTCCTAATCTCGTACCTCTAAAAAGATCATTACTAAGATCAAGAAATTTTTCTTGTAGGTGCCTGAAGCAGCTCAAACCTCCAACACCAAGGAAGGTTTGCTAGTTGCAAAGAACAACTTGGGGAGAGTGATAGCCTGGTGGCAACAGCACACTTTCCCAGATATTCCGTGCAACCATGTCCGTCTAACTCCCTCCATTATTGCGACTTCTTCTTCATCTAGCTCCCCTTCTATGCGGACATTGTATCAGTGGATAAGGGCATCAAATCCCTTACTCTATGTACTTTACTTAATTTTTATCATGTACCTCTACCTAAAAAGAAATCAATGGAGAAAGCAGATTCTACTTATATCTTGTCTACCGATGCTCTAGATTTTATTCCTTGAAAGCTCTCTAAGTCTAAATAATAATAGCTCTAGTAGTTGATCTTTTCCTTTTGATTAGATCGACTTTCCTTCTCTGAATCAATCGAGTTCACCTCTTGAGATTGACTTGGAGTCAACTGACTCTGTGGATCCCATACAAAAAGCTATAGGTATGCCTGATGAGAAGGTAGAACTTTCCATAAACTTATCATTCCAAGAAGTCACTGAAGTCAACCTATGCAGTGGAAAAGTTATACCTTTTTGGATTGCACCTCAGGATAAGGGTAAGCAAGTCATTAGTTCGATGGCAGATAGCCCCTCACGATGCTCCACTATGGATATGCTTGTAGGTACCATAAGTTGATTACAACATTTTCGCTCATATTAAAAAGTTGTCAGCTAAGTTAAGCATATATGACGCCCTTATCTTATCCAAAGAGATGAGGGAATCTCTAATCAAGGCTTCACTTGATCCTGAGATATGGTTGGCTCAATTGAATACTATTGGAGAGGAGGTACACTACTTGAAGGACAACCTTAGGGATTACATTCAGTGATGAAGACTTACAGGGGCGATGCACAATCATCTTTACATTACAGTGGATGTTGGTAAATATAGGATATCTAGAGTTCTGGTTGAACCAAGTGCATCAGTCAACATTATGAGTCTAGGAACCCTTGTGTACTTGAGGATCGACATTTCCAAACTCCAAAAAGAAAGGATGATCTTGAGAGGATGCAATGAACAAGGAGAGAGGGCCTTAGGCTCCATAGTGATGCCATTGTAGATAAATGATTGGAAGACTGAAGCCAAGTTTCATAATATAGACTTGATACAACTTTGCTTTGCAGGACCATATACATGAAAATAACAGTTCCATCCTCTCTACATTAGTGTATGAAGTTTATGAGAGGTGGGATTATCAACTATGTCAAAGGAGATCTCAAGTCATTTATAGTTCATGAGATTAGAATATATGAGTATGCAGCTTACTACCTCCCTCAAAATCAACAAGTCTATTCTCACAAACTTGACCAAAGTTCAAAAATAAAAGTAAAATAAAAATTAAAAGAAAAAGAAAAATAAAAAGAAAAGAAAAGAGAAAATAAAAAAGAAAATAAAAGGGAGTGAGAAATAGACTTGGAGGAGGAAGTGGAACCTGACATTAGATTCCACCCACAATTCATTACTCCATTCAAACATATGGATAAGATGACCCGACCTCCATCGAAGGAAGAGGATAGTTGAGGCGGTCTAGGGGTGAAAATCTTCTTGGCTACCCAATAGAGATATGTTGCACAGGTACACCTACAATCCATATAGACTTAGAATCTAGTTGAGGATGAGTCTTATATGGTTAGCACCGACCTTCTTCTAGATTCCTTTGGAGGTAACACTTGAGCTAGATATGATGAAGAGCTCTAAAGCGAAGCATAAGTGTATCCAAGTCTATATGTGAAACTGTTAGGCATTAGTTGGGAACCTCAACTCTAATCCCACTTTTCTCACAAAAAGTTGAGGGTTTGGAAGTTAAGGAAGCCCCTAAATCATCCATAGATGTGAAGACTCAGAGGTTCTTTCTGGGAGCAACATCCTCAAGTCAAGAAGTTGATGCAGAAATTGAGGATGATTCATCTAAAGATTTAATATAATCACCTCTTGATTGGTACTCACCGTGTGTTCATAATTTAGCAAAAAAAGGGTTAATCCCACAAACTTGGTCAAAGTGCAGGTCAAACTATTTTGAAAGAATATGGAAGAACAAATGCAAAAGCTCTCAATCAAGAGCAGGACTAAGATTCATTACAATGGGTCTAGTCGATGATGATAATTACTATCTAGTCATCACTAATCATTTGGAATCTGATAGGTTCTTTTCAAATCACATTAACTCATATAAGGATGTGTGCTTAGAAACTTCAGATGGTTTAGATAATTTTGAAGTCAAAGATGCATCGCCAAAGTTCAAAGAAGAGATCAATTCAACTATGGATGAGCTCAAGGAAATCAATTTAGGAACTAAAGGAAATCCACACCTGGCATACATCAATTCCTTACTAAATGAAACTGAAATCAATGACTTAGTTAGGATATTGACTGAGTTTAAGGACTGCTTCACATAGAGTTATAAAGAGATGCTCGATTTATCTCCTGACGTAGCAGTCCACAAACTATATAGTGTTAATCCTATCAAGCAAGCTCCTAGACACATGCGATTAGACATTGAACAAGAGGTCATTTTTGAAGTCAAGAAACTGATCGATGCTGATTTTATCTGGGAAGAAAAATACCCCACTTGGTTGGCCAGTGTCATCTCAGTTAAGAAGAAGAATGATTAAAATTGAATATGCGTCAATTTTAGGGATCTAAATAAGGCATGTCTAAAAGATGAATTTTCACTAGCAATCCCAGAACTGATGGTGGAGATTGCCTCATCTCATGCAGTCTTCTCTTTCATGGATGGCTCATATGGATACAACCAAATAAAGATGGCATATGAGGATAAGAAAAATACTATTTTTTGAACCCGATTGAAATATTATATGGTCATGCCTTTTACTTTAAAATGTTATACCTACCGGTGCCACTGAATCTTTGATGAACATTCATCATCAAGTTGAATACTATGTCGATGATCTCGTAGTCAAAAGCAAAGAAAAGGAAGACCATCTCTTTAACTTAAGAGTAGTTTTTGAATAGTTAAGATAATTTTACCTCAAAATGAACCACCTAAAGTGTGCATTTGAAGTAGCTTTAGGAAAATTCTTTGGGTTTGTTGTTCGACACCATGGAATCAAAATCAATCTGGAGAAGATCATGGTGATATTAGAAATTCCATCCCCTAAAAGTTTAACTCAACTTAGATAATTTCAAGGGCGGTTGGCATATCTAAGATGCTTTATATCCAACCTATCAGGGAGATGCCAGCTATTCTCAGCGCTTGTTAAGAAGGATGCCAAGTTCAAGTGGGATGACAAGTGTCAATATGCCTTTGAAGACATCAAGCATTACCTTATAACATGTAGCGACCCAATCTAGCAAGCCTCATACACTTGCGTTGCATTAGATGACTCTCTTGGTGCTTTTTTGGCTTAAGCCAATGAAGAAGGGAAGGAAAATACACTATACTATCCCAGTAATCATCTAATCCCTACTGAAGCAAACTATTAACCTATTGAGAAACATTGCCTAGCTTTAATCTTTGCATCCCAAAAGCTTGACACTAAATGCTTTCTCGTGAGCTTGATCTTTAGAATCAATCCACATATATATCTTATGACGACACTATCAGACGATTGGCTCCATGATTTTATCGCTTTGATTACTTTGTCCCTGTGGTGAAAGGATAAGCACTAGCAGATTTTTTAGCAGCATGCCCACTTCCTGTTGACTCTCCGCTTAGTGATGACCTCCTTGATGAATAAATCATGAACTTAGGGGACACTAGCATTCTTCATTAGTAGATACATGATGCGGCTTCCTCTCAAAAGAGAAGAATCACAATCTACTCTTCGAAAGGTAGGGTAGGAGTAGTTCTCTAACTGACTGATGTGATGAGACTTATCATGTCATCCTTGCACCAACAATGAAGCTAAATATGATGCTTGATCTAGAGTTCATTACTCAGCATCTAGAACATCAATATTTTGGGGATTCTCAAATAATCAATCAAATCATTAGGTCCTATAAGGTTCTAAAGCATAAGCTCCATCACTTCTTTACTATGGAGTTGTTGGCCCAAATCTTGAGGTTACCATTTACAAGATTCCTCAGGAAAATATTATATGCTTTTTAAAACTTACCAGTTGGCATGTCATGGAAGATGAGTCCATATCAGGGTCCAAAATAGAAATCTTATCCCTTATAATTCTTATCAAAAGTACTCTCTTGAAGGGGAGGTTGCCATTGCCAAGGACGAGGTTGGGTGGAGGCAACCATTTCTGGATTACCTAACTAAAGGAAAACTACCTCAAGAGAAGTCCCAAGCCCATCAGATGAAACAGAGACTTTCCCCACTCTCGTAGATGGCACCTTGTACTGGCGATCCTTGGACCATATGTGGTTATGCTATTTGGACAAACATAAAGCCCATACGATTGTGTCGAGGTATACTCAGGATTATGTGGAGCTCACTAATCTAATCTAAAAATGAAAGCCAAGATCAACAGACTAGGATATTATTGGCCTTTGATGATCATCGATTGCATGGATGTGGCTAGTGATGCCACTAATGTCAGGTACATGACGTGGTCCTACACCAACCACCCAACATTCTACATCTGTTGGCCTCATGGCCATTGTCTTGATAACATAGGATGACCCTCCTTCTTCTAATGGTCATTTCATCCTAGGATTAACTACTTTTCCAAGTGGTGAGTGATTCTTAGAGGTCATAGCTCACATGTGCTCTAATCTTTTAGGAACCATATCGTATATATGTTCGGGGTGCATCAACAAATTATATCGATAATATGCGCATTCAAAGCACTAAGATCAATAACTTTTAGACTCAACATAGATTGGAGATATCCTACCATCTACCCAAAATGGCTTAGCAGAAGCCTTCAACAAAACTCTCATCTAAATACTAAAGAAGACACTCGATGATAATAAACGATAGTGGCATTAGCAGTTAGTTGAAGCCTTGTGGGCCTATCGTACCACATACATAACTCCAACTCAATCTATCCCTTTCTCCTTAGTGTATGGGTCTGAAGCCATCCTACCATTATAAGTCCAACTCTCATCACTAAGGATAGCTGTGGGTAGCAAGATCACAACAGAGCAGGATGCCAAATTACAGTTAGAAGAGCTCAGACATTTAGAGGAGAGACGCCTACATGAATGCCAAAATCTTGAGTTGTACAAAGCTAAAATGATTCAAGCTCACAATAAGTTGGTCCGTCCTAAAGCTTTTTAAGTAGGAGAGCTTGTTTTAGTTCTAACGAGACCAATTATTGCCCATCACAAGATGGGAGGCAAGTTTGAACCCACTTGGGAAGACCCTTTTGCCATAAAGAAAGCCAACCAAGGAGGATCATATCAGCTCATCAATCATAATGGAGAGTGCCCGATGCTTCTGATTAATGGGCTCTACCTAAAGAAATATTATCCATAAATTCATGTTTAAAAATAATTATCAATGAAAATTCCATTTCAAATTCAATTTGTTCCATATTGAAAACATCCTTATTTACGAATCCACCACGATGTATTTAGGGTAGGTGTAAGGAACCTGAGCG
The DNA here is from genome assembly GCA_021442155.1 of Cymbidium sinense. Lineage (NCBI taxonomy): Eukaryota > Viridiplantae > Streptophyta > Magnoliopsida > Asparagales > Orchidaceae > Cymbidium > Cymbidium sinense. The sequence goes on along the minus strand of CM038223.1, from coordinate 9,731,504 downwards.
ACATCCTATTTCCTTTTCCACAATACAAACACAAACTACACACAAGCACATAAACAAATACACATCTTTTATCTTGGGCTACTTTGATGTGAGATAACTACCCCTATGGCCCTCACTCATTAGCTACTCTAGGTCAAGCTAACATGTTACCCTTGTTCTAGAGGATGTAAGTCTGCTACGCTATCTTTCCTAATTTGATCATTGCACACTGACGAGTGCTTTAATAGCATGGTAAGCCTTACTGCATGATCGATAAGTTACCGTCATAATGGGTTTTTTAAGAGGATGTAAGTCTACTACACATTCTTCTTAAATTAGCCATTGTGTGTTGATTAAGTCGAGTATATCTGAGAATTAGGGCATGTCCTCAGCGGCTCCTTTCCTCCTGATTACTTCAAGTCTGGGTCCAGTCCTTCTTTATGACTCCCTGCTTAGTAGTCGCCCTTAGGTTCGGTTTGATCTATTGTGCACTAATAGGTCACCCCAACAGTTGTCCCTTGATTTGGAGGATATAAGTATACTATGCATTCTCCCTAGCACATCTGTTGCATACTGATGGATAGTCCTACGTCGAATAGCACCTATCGAACCAATGATAGACTATCATGATGATCATTTTTGCTTTAGGGAGATATAAGACTACACGCCTTTTCGCTAGACTAATCATCGCACACCGACGGGCACCTTAGGTTGGTTGGTGTTCACTATGCAGATAGCGACCCACCTAGTGGATACACCACTCATGGTAGGTGTAAGTCTACTATACTTTTTCCTTGAGTTGGCCATCGTATACCTACAAGCTTTCTTCTTTACAGGGTCCAAAATAACGCCCCTAGTGGCACCCCTATTGGCACTCTTTTGGATCACATCCTTTACGACCCCATTTAGACACTACCCGGTGGGGTGTTTATTTTTATTTGAGATTCATGTGTGTTTATGTGAGGTGGCACCACATAGATCTATAGATGTATTCATTAGGGTGATTGGGTACAACATTAAGGAATAGTTTACTATCTTGAGAGATAGAAGTCACTACCCTATAATGGACCCAGTGACTCTTAAGGCATGATGGGTCTTCAAATGTACCAGAGATCTTTCCCCTACTTTGTATGGAAAAGTAAAGTAGTATTTATTTTAAGTCGGGTTCATTAAGTTATCTATGGATTCAAGCTCCTATAGTTAATTACATCCTAAAGAATGAGATTTTTTAAAAATACTCTCTATTAAGGTAAATGATCATTGTCTCCAAAGATTTCAAAGATAGGACTAGCAATCAATTGGTTATTTTTAAAAAATCAAGTGGGATTGATCAAAAGGAGAGAGTTATTATTGAAACGAAAGAGAGATGAGTAGTGGATGCTCATGATACTAGAAAGCCTAGTGAGCATCCCAAACTATCTTATGGTTGGGCTTTATATTTTTAAAATTGAGGAGAATTATATGTTTGAGTTGAATTTTTTATTAGAAATCTAGGGCTTATAATTCTACAATACAAGATTGTAGAAATGCCTAAGAGGTAAAGATTTATACTTGTAGCCCCAAAGGAAAACAACAACCTCATATCCTAAATCTAGGGAGCTTCGTCATAAGCAAAAGCATGACCTAAATCTAAGGCAAAAGTAGGTATATGGTTTACCTCCACAAGACAGGATAAACCACTGACTGTTGGACTTACAACCGCCTGGGGTGGCTACCAACTAACTCCTCCTATGATTTTAAATACATGTATGCAAGTCATATGCTTTGTAAAATGGTTAGGCTGTTATTTACTTAGAAGAGAAATTAAGTCCTTAAACTCACTCCCTAAGAGACTAGATCATGAAGGGCATAAATAATGACCTAAATCTAATGCAAATTTTGTCAAGTTTTATTTTAATTTTTGGACATTTTTATTTGACACTATGGATATATATGCTAATGCATGAGAAAATCGTTATGGGCCAAAATCAAAAGAAGGAGGTGTGTTTCCACCATAGTTCTCAAAGGTCAAGCCATTTTCTTTAGCAAAGGTGGAAGCCCTCCATTGGCAAGAGTGAGACAATATGATTTATGCATGATATGAGACATACAACATCCAGCTAAGGGGTTGCTAAATCTTTTATTATCTTGATTTATGTCTTAGGCTTTAGGTGAGGTTATAGATTATTTAATTTAATTTTGAATTGATTAATTGGATAGAAAATTTATTTTTTTTTCTAAGAGCCTATTCACATCCAGGCCATTCAACAATCATCAAACAATTAAGAAACTAGGAAACTCTTGCCATCCTAATTGCGCAATCATAAACATAACATCAATCAATTTATAAAATTAGCGCAAAAGGATAAGAGGCTGGTGTGGTCGGGTACCACCATATAATTAGAAAAGAAATATAGGTAGCCGAGCTCTACACCTATACAACCCGAATTACAAATGAATAATTACAATTAAAAGGAATTAATGTTATGGGGGTCTTCATTCTTCATTCTTCATTCTTCGTTCTTCATTTCTTCATTTCTTCATTTTGATTTGCTTCTTTTCTTTCTTCCTTTTGGCTTGATTGGAATATGGATGCTCCAAAGGCATCACATGGTACATAAGACTTGATCTCATAACCAATGTTCATCCTAATCCCCTATAACATTCATTCCAAATCCTAATTGCAAAATTTACATCAAAATGAAAATGAAAATCTAACTAAACCTGTAAAACTAAGGTTAGGTAAACATACCACACAACCCAAGCAGTTATATGAATAATTTGGACTTAGCACCTTACACATGGGTAACCAAGTCCACCTGTCCTAATTTGGACTATGCTTAGGGGCTAAGCAACCTGCACAACAAAAGCATTTATATTATTTTTATTTTTATTATAGTGGCCCCTTAAGCACAATCCTCTGCAGAAGGCACGATTAGGTTAAGATCGCCCTGTCATCAAGACTACACACATCATGAATCAAACCATGCACCGCCCTAACATAGAGCTAGAAGTGGTGACTTAACCTAATGTGTGTGCCATTTAAGGCTTGTGTGGCCTGTCTTAGCTAGGCTTTAAGGTTAAAATTTTCTAAATGTGAAAGATTTAATTTAGATGGTGATTTTATTTTAAGTGATATAGTTGACTTGTCAGTTTTAGTTGGTGATTTGATTTAGTTTGAATGAACTTACACTCAGTGACTAAATGTTATGAAAAGAAGAAAAGAGAAGAGAACTCTCTTTCATCCCTACCTTAAAGCATTTCTAAGGTCGATTGATAAATTAAATTCTCTTTAAGGAATGATTTATTATGTGTTTTAATTAGTCCTAAGTTTGGGTTCTCTTTAAATAGTCCTATTCAATAAGAAAAGCATCTTAGAATTAGTTAGGGTGGATTACTACCACATAACACACACCCATTCATTTCTTTCACTCATGTATACCATGCATATGAATAGTCCTGAGCATACCTATACATGCAATGTAAATCTTAGCGCACTTTGATGATGAATGCAAAAAGATGTGATTTGAAAATTTGGATATTCTAATTGCTAATTGGATCATTAATGCATATATTTATTATGTAGAAAAGAGGGATTTCTCATCCATTAGCTAAATTCACATCAGCGTGTATAAAAGTTATAAGTGAGTATGAAACTATTATTTTTACATCATGGGCATAAGGTACAAGACCTACTTTAGGCTACTTAAAGCCTCGCAGCCCCGGGATGTCTAGACTAATATACCACTTTTCTTAGATACATGTGAATGTACAAAAAGAGTCAAATGGAAAAGGAATCATGCAAGAGATTATGTTTGATTTGGCTGTGTGATTTACATGTGTAATATGAAGATCCTTCTTAAGTCTTAACATAGAAATGCATAGGAATAGATTTAGGCAAGTATTGTATTTTTTTTAAATGAACTGTACACTTGTAAATCCTATGTAAATCCATGTTAAGAAAAGGAAAGATAACTTCATAATACACATCTTATGCTATAATCACATGCAAGCTTATAAATATTTATAACTATGCATCACTTCATTCATAATCTTTGATTTATAGTTTTAAAAGATAATTTTTAGTTTAGTAGTGATAATAGCCACTCATATTCTTAATTTTAGCAAACACATGCAATTTGACATAAAAGGAAACATTTTTTATTTAATTAATTTTTAAAAGAAATGAATGCATAATTTCATATAGCAAACAATATTTAACATGATTGGAAAGAAATAAAAGAATGTAAGTACATGACTTTATTCACCCTAATTAATTCCTAAGGATAATCATATAAAATAAGATCATTTAAAATGAATCAAAGTTCTTTAAGGAGATTATTATCTTTGAATTTAATTTAACTTAGAAAATATGAGAAGGGTTTGCTAGTCCTAACTTATTCCCCCATGTTTGGTTTAATTTAGAACAATTAGGTTAATTTTATATTTTGATTAAGTTAAGGTATAAATTAAATCCATTAATTACCCCTTACCTATACCACTTTAACATTATTATCCAAGTAATTATGAGCCAACATATGATATGCAACCATATGGAAATTAAATCAGCAATGCACCTAAGAAATGAAGGGGTCTAATGCAATTGGCTCACAATTACTGGTTAATTAAGCTAAAGGGTTTGATTAAGTAGTTTTATAACCCTCCTACACATGTAGTTTGATTATAATCTCCTTTGGAATTCTCTTAGGTTATTGAATTAAATGATTGAGATCTGGAATGATTTGGCTTAGAGTTTGATCAATTAAACTATTTAATAAAGTGATTAAGTCATTAATTAATTGCAAATTGATTAAGTGTTATCCAAATGAAATCAACTTAGGGGAAAATATTTGAAGAGAGGTCATAATCTCATTCCCTATGTCCATTCATGATTTAATAATGATTAGCCAACTTAATTAATGAATTCACTAATGTTTAACATGTTAATTAATCATTTAATTATTTAGGAAAGTGATTAAGAATGAAGCAAGCTATTCCCCTAGTTAATGAAGCAATAAATTCCAAGAAAATCATTAAAGGCAAAGGTCATTCCAATAATCAATCTCAAAAAGTTTGGAATTATTTGCTAGAGTAATTAAAGAGTAATTACCTTAATTACAATTATAATAAAACTTAAATTAAGTTAAAATTAGTATTCAAAATTAATTGATTTTAATTTTTTATTATTCTTCTCTGAATTACCTTTAAAATGAGTATTTATTTATAATTTTTAGATTTTTCAATAATTATTTATAAATTTTAGAAGTTTCACCATTAAAATTGGATTAATTAAGCCTAATTAAACTCTTAATCCTATCGGGCCACGTGGCGACTGACGCGGTGCGCTTTCCAAGTGGCGGGACGGGATTGGTTATTTAAGTTATCACATGCATCGACTGAGACAATTGGAGGTAGATGTGTTTTCTCTGTGGGCACTCCATTCTAAGATCAGACGGGTGAGATTAATCCTGTGGTTTAGGAGGAAATTAGAGGGATCTGAAGGGAGGTTTGATCAGGATCATCCGATCTAATCATGCAGAATAGACGGTCTGTGATCTGTCTCCTCTTGAGCGGCAAGAGACGGATGCTGTCCATCGATCGTCGCTCGATTCGAGCTCACCTGAGCTAGAATGGAGCTCAAATTCATCCCACGCCTTCGAGGAAATGCAAGCAATACATCTAATGGTGGAGATCACGTGACATAACTATTTCCTTTACAAAGGACCAAGCAAAATTTTCTTCAAGGTCAGTTTCAATGGCATACCACGTCGGAGGTTATCACTGGCACTTCTAATGATTGAGGAAGCTTCATTTGGATGAAATGAAGCCCTGTTGAGCCCCACGAGCTTTGATTTGATGTAGTTAGCTTGGAAGACCAATCCACGGCACGTAGGTGATCAGCTTCAATTGAACTCCTAGCTCTGGTCATGGGGAAGCTCGAGATTTAATTCATTTTGACTCACCTTGGTCCAAAGATGGTGTATGCAAGACTAATCTAACTTTGGTTGAGGATTGAGTGAATTGGATTCAAAAATCACCTCCCCTATTTCATCTTTGAGTAAAATTGAGAGTAGGGAAGCAAGGGTGCTCAAAAATGACTGAGGTAAGCTCTAGGATGCTTGGCTTCAACTCCTAGAGCTTTGAGGATTGAATGTTTTTTTTGAGTGAGAATGAGTCAAACGGTGGATGGATGAGTTGCTATTTTGGCTCAATGGCTTGGATTGGCTGATTGGTTTAAGCTAAAAAAAGTCGCGCATGTGTTATTTTGGGTAGAGGAGTGAGGGAGAGTGGCTGCCTATGTGATTGGTGAGTGAATTTAGTGAGCCAAGTATCCAAGGGTGATTGGGGATGTCAATTTGGCCTTGCCTTGGGTCATGCCCGACCCAAGCTCATTTGGTCATGTTCGCTACACTCCTTGGTGCCCATGTAGACCAATAGGCATGAAAAAGAAATGGCCAAATTCTAAGTGAATTTGGTCATGGGATACCCTTTCACCTAAGAGAAAAGTGGTCATTTGGCAATGGGTTTGATTTGGGAAGATTTGAAATGGTTAAAAAGTGGGTTGGGCCAAATTTCAAGTGATTTGGAGTTCATTTGATTTGATTTGGCTCAATTCAACCCATTTAGGTCAAGTTCGATCAAATTAGGTTAGGTTGACCAGTTGGTCAAATTGGGTCAAACTATGGTTTAGGTCAAGTTTAAATGATCATTTGGAGCCTATAGGTATCATTGGTTTGGTTTAATTTGGTTTTGGTTCATTTAGGTTCATTTAGTCAAATGGTCAAGTTGACTTAACCCAATTGTTAGGTCATGGATTGGTTTAGGATTGGTTGCTCATTTGAAATGTATTGCTAGCTTTGGTTTCAATCAATTTTGATTTGGTTTGATTTCAAGTTGATTTGATCAAAGTTTGGGTTCATGGTCAATTGGGCTAGGTTGAGTCTAATTGGTCAATTGAAGCTTTGGTCAAGTTCAACAATAAATTTGGAATAAATTTGACTCATTGGTTGCAATCAATTTGGATTAGATCAAGATTTGACCCATTTTGGCTTTTTAGGTCAATTTGGGTCAACTTAGGTCAAATGGCCAATTGGGCTTGGTTTGGCTCAACTGGTGGTTTGTTCATGTTCAATCATTGATTATGATTGGGTTTGAGTCAACGATTTTAATCAGATTGGCATATGGTGGCTTTTGGCTAGTTTGGGTTTCATTTGGGCAAAGTGCTGACTATGTAAAAGGCTAGGTTTGACTTGGTTTGACCCAATTTGAGTGATTGATAATTCTAGGATGATTGTTGATCACAATGTGAGGCTTGGATGGGCTTAGTTTAATCCAATTTGGGTTGGATTAGAATTTAGCTCAAAAAAGGTCTTTTAGGTCACTTTAGGTCAAGTGAGCCTAAATTGGTCAATTGACTTGATCAAGGCTTGATTCAAGTTTGGTTGAACTCACATATGGACTTATGATAGAAATATAAATCCAATTACAAGTGGTTTGGAGTCAAATGGGTTTTGGTTCATTTGATAATTTCAAGTCAAAAGGATGAACATGGGTTTGATTTGAGTTAGTTTGATTTTGTCTTGGTGATTATAGTTTATGTTTATATTTGAGCATGTGACTGAAGGGGTGATTGTTTGAAGAGAAAATCCAAGGGTTTGGATTGATTTGAGAATGATTTGGCTAAATCCAAGAAATTGGCTTAAAGGATATAAATTGGGTTTGGATTTGAGTTTTGAATTTATATTGATTTGATTTTGTCCATTTGAATTTATATTATTTCATTTATATTTGTGAATATAAATGAGAATATAAATGATCCTTGAGAGAATCATGTGAATTAGGAGTGATTTGAATGTTAATTTGGCTAAGGTAGGTTAAAAATTTGGAAAAGGGGTTTAGATTTGGTTTGACTTATATTCATTTGATTTGGATGATTTGGATGCCAATTTCATTTATAGTTGTGAATTTAAATGATGGAATAAGTGATTTATAAATAAATCAATTAGCTTTGGGTTGATTTGATGGGTTTGGCTAAGCTTATGGATGTGATTCATAAGGCTTTGGAAGGTTTTGGATTTAGAATTGATCATGAGTTTCAATCATCTGAAATTGGGGTTAGATTTGGAACTGATTTGGATTTGAATCATTTTGGATTGGAATTGAATTTGTAGTTGATTTTGTATTTAAGAAACTCAATTGAGTTGGATTGATTTGGATTGGTTTGAAGGAGTTTATATGGTGATTTGAGCTTGTAGGTTAAATCTCTAATGCATAGTCTAATCCTATGATAAACCCTTCTAAGTCTCTAGGTTAGGTTAAGTGTTCACCTAATCACTAGAAGTGTCTCAAGACTAAGGAACTTTTAATGTCAAGAGAAGTCCTATGTATAAAATGGAGAAGTTGAGAACTCACTCCAAAAGTGAGGTCAACACCCAGGTTACTTTTGGATTGGACAGTTCCTTTTTTCTAGTAACCGCCCCTGTGGTTGGAGATTTTGTTCCATGGATGCACAGATTCTTCCTTGGTCCAGTAAATCTAAGATAGGTCAAGGCTGACATAGCCCCTTTCAATGTGGTCCCTCGCACACCAATAGGGTTCACGCAAATATATGAAAATAAATAAATATATATTCGCTTGTGGATTAGGAGGATAATCCCAACGGCACCTTTTCTCAGTGATATCCTATTATTATCAACAAACTTCCTGGGAATTGCACTACTCTAAGTTGAGATAAGTCCCGGCACTCGAGTCACCCATGGGTTTGATTTGTTGTGCTACTAATAGGTCACCCCAGTGGTTGTTCTTTACTTTGGAAGATGTAAGTCTATTATGCCTTCTTCTTAGCATAGCTGCTGCATACCGAAAGGCAACCTTTAGGTTGGCTAACACGGTAATTATCTCTGGATTTGTAAATCTGAAATAGGTCAAGGCTGATATAGCCCTTCTTAGTAGGTCCATCGCACACTAATAGAGTCCATCAATTGAATCAATTTAATTCAATTTGCATAAATAATCTTCAAATCAAATGAAATTAAAATGAAATCAATCTTGACTACTCTCGAGTTGAGGTAAGATCCCTAGTGGCACTCTCTTAGTAGTCTCCCTAGGTCAGGTTTGATTTATTGTGCTACCAACAGGTCACCCCAGTGACTATTCTTTGCTTTAAAAGATGTAAGTCTTTTACTCCTTTATCCTAGCATAGCCGTTGCACACCGAAAATCACCCCTTAGGTTGGTTATTTCTACCCCATGGCCGGTAGGCTATCCTTTTAGATTTATAAATCTAAGATAGGTCAAAATTGATATAGCCCCTTCTCAATGAGTTCATCGCACACCGACAAGGTCCATGAATTAAATCTATTAAATTTGACCGAGTTCACATCCCTAGTGGATATGCCCTCAATTCAAAATCATCCTCCCCAGTGGAACCATAATAAATCAAACTGACTTCCCCATTGAAGTCTAAATTGAAATAATCCAAACCCTTTTCTCCCTAGTAGAGATGATTGAAAGAATTAATAAGATCCAACCAAACTCTTATCCCTAACAGATACTCCTTCAAAATAAATTAAATCAGATCTAATTCCAACTCCCCTAGTGGAGCCAAATCACATTCCTCTCTCAGTGGAGCCCATGATAAGACAAACAATCAAACAATTATATTTAAAATCAAATTCAAATCTATATTCCCCAGTAAATACACCCCCACAAATCATATTTGTAATCAAACTCAAATCCATATTACCGTAGATAGCTCAAACCTGCTTCCCTAGTGGGAGGTTCACATATCCAATCCCTAGTTGATTCCTCCTTTATGCTTTTGGCATAAATCTCCCACATGTCATATCCAATGCATGTATGATCCTATCTTTTCTTCATGTCCTTGACATGAAATTCTAAATCCTTTTCCCTCTTATTCTTGGAATAAGATGGTTATTGCACTAATATCGTGATTTTATCTACCTCTTGGGTTTAGGTATAGATCATTTCCATTAGTGCTTGTAATCTTCTGGACACTATTGATCATTTCGGTCAATGTCAATACATGCGGTGTGCTTTGTTAGTTACACCACATCTTTTATATCATAAAGAGGATGAGCTTCAAGAGAATGATTCAATTCTGAGAGTGGAACCATGCGATGACCAAGATAGATCTTCCAAAGAACAAGACTTTTTCATCCATTCATTTGGGATGATCCATTCTTTTCCCTATTCAAAGAGTCTCTTTGTGCCATGTCGAGAATTCTTTGCAGATGAAGAGATGTCAAAGAGTGCTTATTGCTTCCCAAACAAATCCTCATACATCTATATATAAACACTAGTTCATCAAGAATACTCAAGAAAAGCACTTCGAATTGTTGATTCATTGCCAGAGATGATTTAGAACCAATAGTTCATTATCTAATGGATCTTTCCATTCTACTACTCTATTCGAGAGTTATTAGTATTTATATATTTCATGTTTCTATGAAATATATACTCTATCTGAGAGTTATCAGATCTAATTCCAACTCCCCTAGTGGAGCCAAATCACATTCCTCCCTCAGTGGAGCCCATGATAAAACAAATAATCAAACAATTATATTTAAAATCAAATTCAAATCTATATTCCCAAATAATCATACGACAAATCATATTTGTAATCAAACTCAAATCCATATTACCATGGATAGCTGAAACCTACTTCCCTAGTGGGAGGTTCACATATTCAATCCCTAGTTGATTCCTCTTTTATGCTTTTGGCATAAATCTCCCACATGTCATATCCAATGCATGTGTGATCCCTTAGCAGATCTTTCTTCATGTCCTTGACATGAAATTCTAATCAAATCCTTTTCCCTCTCTTATGCCCTTGGCATAAGATGAGTTGCATTGCACTAATATCGTGATTCTATCTACCTCTCGGGTTTAGGTATAGATCATTTCCATTAGTGCTTGCAATCTTCTTGACACTGTTGATCATTTCGATCAACGCCAATACATGCGATGTGCTTTGTTAGTTACACCACATCTATTGGGGGTCCTTTTGTTGACCTCACTTTTAGAGTGAGTTCTCAATCTCCCCATCATAGATTTAGGAGTCTTCTAGACAATAAGACATCCCTAGTCATAAGACACTTCTAGCAATTAAGTGAATACTCAACCTAAGCCTACAGACTTGAAAGGGTTAATCATAAGTTTAGGCTATGCCTTAAAACATAAGGAGATCCACCAACCCTATAGCCTAAGCCCAATCCATGTTCTTCAAATCAATAAATTCAAATCAAATCTAAATCTAAATTTTAAGAAAATGATTTCGTGATCAAATCTAAACTCAAAATCAACCTAAGCCTTATGATATTATCTTATAGACTTAACCTTAGCCAAATTCAAATCCAAACTCAATTAATTTTCTCAACTATCAATTCAACCCTTCAATCAATTTATCAAACTTAAATCAAACTCAATCAAAATCCAATTTTCCAAAATCTACAATCATAAATCCTACCTAAGCCATGACCTACCTTCATGAGCTTAGCCAATTTTGCCTTCAAATTAATCCAAACTCAATTAAGTTTCTCATAAATCAATCATTTCTTCAATCATCTTCATAAATATAAATGAAATATATATTTTAAATCATCAAAACTAAATCAAATCAAAATCCAAACCTAAGCCACATGACCCAACTCCATGGACTTAGCCAAATTTCTTCATTCCAAAAGCCAAGGTCAGTTGATTTCCTCATGAATCAATCATGTTCACAAATATAAATGAAATCTACAATCATCAAGACAAACCAAAACCAGCCCAAGTAAAACCCAACTTGACCCTTTTGACTTGAAATATCCAAATGAACCAAAACTTATCCAAACCAAAATCAATTGCAATTGAATTTATATATCAATCCCAAATCCATATATAAACTCAACTAAATCAAACTCAACCAAAATCAACTCAACTACGCCCAATTGGTCCACTTGACCCAAAGTGACCAATTTGACATATTTGAGCCAAGTTCCAATCCTACCCAAATTGGATTGAACCAAGCCCACCAAGACCTCCTATCATGATTGTTGATCACCCTAGGTTGATCAATTATTATAAATTGGGTCAAACCAAGTCAACTTAGTCATTTGACCAAGTCAACTTAGTCATTTGACCAAGTCAACCCCTTAACACATATAAACCCAAACTAACCAAATTGCAACCTAGGCTAAATCCCTTGAAACCAATGATTCATATTAACTAAAAATCAATATTTAAACATGACTTGACCGTCGATTGAGTCAAACCAAACCCAATTGGCCCTCTTGACCCAAGTTGACCCAAATTGACCTAAAAGATCAAATTAGGTCAAATCAAAATATAAACCAAATTGATTGCAACCAATGGCTCAAGTTCATTCCAAATTGATTGTTGAACTTGTCCAAAGCCATGATTGGACCCAATTGATCCAATTGAACCCAATTTATCTAATTAGCCTAAATTGACCTAAAGGGTCATGTTGGCCTAAATAAAAAATAAATCCAAATATATTGAAACGAAAGCCTACAATCATCTTCAATTGGTCAACCAAACCCAAAAAAAATACTTAACCTAAGCCAATTTGGCCAATTTGATCAAATTGGTCAACTTAATCCATTTGACCAATTTGAACTCAAATGAGTCAAAATCAAATCTCAGCCAAATCAAACCAAATCAATGACACCAAAACATCCCAAATGATCATATGAACTTAACCCAACCCTTGGTTTGACCCAATTTGACCAATTGGTCAACTTGGCCCAACCTAACCCAATTTGACCTATTTGAGCTAAATTGAGCCAAACATAATCAAATCAACTCTAAATCACTTAAAATTTAGGCTAACCCACTTTTGACCCATTTCACCCACCAAATCTAATAAATGACCATTCTACCCTTGGGTCAAGGGTATCACTTGAGGCAAATCACCTATGGAGTGGTCATTTCTATTCATTGGCCACTAAGACTCTCCCAATGGTCCACTGCAAAGACACTACCCAACCGACCCAAGGGGTAGTTGGGTGACCATGACCAAGGGAGGTGAAATCACCTCACCCTCCCTATTAGAGCATTTGAAACTCATAGGACACCCACTATCCTCCTTGGAAATCACCTCCACATCTTCACCCACTCATGAGCCACCCCATCACTCCTGCCACCCACCATCTAGGTGGTGGACAACTACTGAGCCAAATCAAATCATCAATCGAGAGGAGGGGGTATAACTCATTCCAACTCCAAATGAGCAAGAGACCTCAGTGAGAACCCCAAGGAGAGCATCCCAGAGTCATTTCATTTCCATGCTTCCTGAGCTCCCCCGTGGCCATTTTCCTTCAAGCCAAAATATGGCATCCCTCCTTCGATCCCGACTTGATCAAACCTCCATAGAAACCAAATTAACTTTGCACACACCATCCCTAGAGCTCATCAAGCAAGAATAAATCTTCTCCCAAGGTTTCAGACCACCGGAGGGTGTACTTAGATCAATGCCGATGTCCCAAGCTTCAAGCGTTGGCCTTCAAAGCAAACTACACCAAATCAAGGCTAGTGCTAATCAGTAAGGCTTCGTATCCACTAGATGAAGCTTCCTCAATTATTTGTGCCATCGGTCTTGAGCTCCTGTGAGGTATGCCATTAAAATCGAGCTTAGGAAAAATGTTGTTAGAGCTTTTTGAAGGAAACTTGCATGCCAAGTGATCTTAGCTGTTGGATCCCTTTAGATCTTTCATGCGAAAGTGTGGGATCCATTTGGAGTCGATTCGAGCTCAGGTGAGCTCGGATCAAGCAAACAATGGTGGACAGACTCCGTTCTCCCTCGCTTGTGTGATGATAGATCATGCACCATTCATTCCACATGATCAGAATGGATGGTCATGATTAGATCCATTAGATTAATCTGATTTAATCTAAGATCGAACGACACACGAGAAAGCGCATCCCATCGATGCCACGTAAACACTAACTCAGATAAATTTAAATAACCAATCCAGCAGTGCCACGTGGAAAGCGCTGCATTAGCACGCCACATAGCGTCAATGGGATTAGGCTTTAATTAAGCTTAATTAATCATTTTTAATGGCTGAAGCTTTTAAAAATTATAGAAAAGTAAAATAAATGCAAGTAAATACTCATTTTAAATGTATTTCAGAGAAGAATTAATTAAAAATGATCTTAACTAATTTTGAACAGTAATTAAGGCTTAATTAGGGTTTAATTATAAAAATAATTATCTTAATTACTCCTTAATTACTTGAGAAATTAATCCCAAATTTTATGGGTTAATTTAAGGGGATGACCTCTGCCTCCCATGATTTTTCTTGGGATTTATTGCTCACTTAATTATAAAAATTGACTAATTAAACCTTAATTACACCTTCAAGTTAATTAATGATTAATTAATCCCATGAATAGTAACAAATTAGTTAATTAAGTTTATTAATCATTGTTCAACAGTAAATGGACTAATGGAATAGGGTTGAGACCTCTTTCTTAGTCTCTTTCCCTAAGTTCATTCCATCAATTAAAATCAAATGATTTAAGATTTAACTAATCATTTAAATCACTTAATTAATTAAATGAAAATCATAATCACATCAAACCTTAATTAATTAAATCATGGGGTAGATCTTTAGGTGTTTATTAACCTAAAGGAGTTTAATGAAATTATGGTTAGTCCATATGTGTGGGAAAACCATAAGAGTAATTAATTATGTCCCTTAATCTAATTAACTATTAATCATGAGCCAATTACATTAGACCCCTTTATTTCTTATGATCATTTCAAGTTTATTTTTCATGCATATTATGTTGGCTTATAATTATTTAATTAATTATTTAAGGTGACATAGGTAAGAATGATTAATTGATCTAATTAAGAGTTCAACCTAATTAACCCATAAAATCAACTTAATTATATTTTATTAAAATAAATCAAACCACTAATGTGGGAATGAGTTTAAAATAGTAAGTGATAATTTCTCTTCTCCTCTTTAAATCAAATCAAATCTAAAACTTAATTAATAAAGAAGCTTTAGTTTGCTTAAATAATCTTATTTGATTTGATTGTCCTTAGGAACTAGTTTGGTTGAATGAATCACATGTTTATATTTAATTATTCTCTTTCCAATCATGTTAAATTTGGTATGTCATTTGAATTCATGCATCCATCTTTTCAAAATCAAGTAAAGTAAAATGGATTTCCTCTATCTAAGCTTGCATGTGTTGATTGAATTTAATATATGTGTGGCTATTATCAGTATTAAATCCAAATGTATTTTTTAAAAGCTTATAAATGAATAATAATATGTGTTATGATGCTAGTTATAAATACATAAAAAATGCATGTGCTTATAGCTTAAGTGTGTGAATGTTGAGTTCTCTTTCTCTATTCATATGTTGATTTATATAAGATTGAATGGCAATGAGTATATAATTTGGACATCCCGGGAATAGCCATCCCCAAGGAGGTCATTTGATTACCTCACTTCCCTAGTTTAACAACGGCACGTACTCATTTGATTTCATTCTTATGCATTTCAACATTAAAATTTGGGTAGAGCTTTAATTCAAATATATAAATGATTCAATCAAATAAAAATATAATCTTTGTACGGTTTTCTTTTCTTCATTTATGTATACATTCATGTGCATTTAACAAAAGCAAGTAGAAAGTCTGGACATCCCGGGAATATGAGGCTTTAGCTAGCCCTAAGGAGGTCATTTGATTACCTCACTTCTCTTAATTAACAATTGCATGTACCTATTTATGTCTTTATACATGTGTATATATATGTGATTAATGAATCAAAATCCCCTTTATATTAAAATTGCATGCATTCATAATAATTTAGTGGTTGGATTAATTAGCCATATGATTTGGAGTTTACTTTCTATGTTCATGTGTACTACTTTACATATGTTTGAATGCAAATGGGTATATAGTTTGGACATCCTGGGAATACTAGACTTTAGCTAGCCCCTAGGAGGTCATTTTATTACCCCACTTCCCTAGTTTAACAACGACACATACCTATTTAATTTCATTCTTATGTCTTTTGTATAAGAATTTGAATAAATCCTTAAATTAATATGTTTAAATAATTCAATCAAAAAAAATATAAATTCTAAACATGCACATACATTCATCATTTAAGTGTATTAAAATATGTTGCATGTATAGATACACTTAGGAATAAATCATATGCATGTTACATGTGATAAAAAGGAATGATTTAATATATATCATGTGGTAGTAATTCAATTAAATTAATGTTAAGAAGCCTTTCATCTTAATAGGATTATTTAAAATGAACCTAAACTTAGGATTAATTAAATCATTTATTAAGCTATTCACTAAAGAGAACTAAATCAAATTAATGTATTTTAGAAAGTGGCTTAAGGTGGGGATGAAAGAGAATGATCCCCTTTCTTTTCTTTATAACACTTAGTTACTAAGTATAATCATTTGAAACTAAAGAAAACATAAATTAAAATTTTCAAATCAATTAAATAACTTAAAGGGAAATCAACCCTTTATGTTAAATTGAATCCTTCTACACTTACAAAATTGCAACTTCAATGCATAGTGAGACATACCACACAAGTCTTAACACACACATTAGAATTAAGTCACCACTTCTAGCTCTATGTTAGAATGGTGCTTGATGTGATGTATGTTTTATTTTGTGATGTAATATTTTAGACTAGATGGTAGGATATAGGTTTCGTAGGCTGGATGTTATGTCGTTCTTAGCCTAATCATATTTTTTGCAAGAGATTGTGCTTAAGGGGATGCTTAAAAATAAATATAAATGCTATCTTTCTAGGTTGCTTAAACCCCTAAGCATAATCCAAGTTAGGACATGTGGGCTTGGCTACCCATGTGTAGGGTGCTAAGTCCAAATTTTATATATATAACTGCTTGGGATTGTATGTGTGTTTAGCTAACACTTATTTTACAGGTGTAGTTAGATTTACTTTGCCTATTTTTAATATAATTTTGCATTAAGAATTAAGATTGGAGCTTTGGGGGATTATGATGAGCATTAGATAGAAGGCTTTGCCTTGGGGTGTCATGTGATGCCTTGAAGCCAACCAAATCAGGGAAGCAAAGAAGTGAAGCATGAAGAATGAGGAAATGAAGGCCCCCCATGGCATTTATTCATTTGTAAATTATAATTATTCTTTCATATTTGGGTTGTATAACGGTAGAGCTCGACTACCCATCTTTACTTTTCGAGGTATGGCACCCGACCTTTTATTCTTTTATGATAGTTTATAAATTTGATCGATCTTATGTTTAAATTGTGCATTAAGATGGCATGCTTTCATAGTTTCTTATGATTGATGCTTTAATGTGTGGCCTGGATGCATTAGGCTCTTTGGATAAAATTAATTTTTCTACTCCAACTAATCACTCATAACTATATTTTTCTACAACTCATAACCTTAGCATAAAGCCTAGGATGTTAATCAAGATAATTAAAAGATCTAGCAACCCCTTGGCTAAATGTTGTATGAATCACATCATGCATGCATATTATTTCACTCTTGAAAATATGGGATTTCCATCCTTGCACGATAAGGGAATGCTTGACCTGTGAGGACATCCCTTGTGTTGGAAAACACCCATTTCTCACTGATTTAGCCAAGAACTTTATTTCATCATGCATGTAGGCATCAAAATCCTAAAACCTTTGTCCAATAAAGCATCAAAAATTAAATAAAACTTAAAACTATTTTTGCAGTAGATTAAGTCATTACTCATACCACTCATGCTCTAGTCTCCTGAGGAGTGGGTTTAAAGATTTTAGTGTCTTTTCTAAATAAATAATAGCCCAACAATCTTGCAATTTCATATGACCATACCACATGAATTTGAATCATATGAGGAGTTAGCTGGTGGCCACTCCAGGTAGTTGTAAGCCCAGCAATCGGGCAATTTATCCTCTCTTATAGAGGTAAATCTTATGCCCATCTTTGCTTAGATTTAGGTCATGCTTTAGCTTGCACTAAAGCTCCCTAAGTTTAAGATCCAAGGTAGATGTTTCCTTCAAGCTACAAGCATAAATCCTCATCTCTTAGGCATTCTCATAACCTTGTGTTGGTGGATTATAAGCTCTAGTAATCTAATAAAAATTCAACTCAAATAAATAAATGTCTTTACTTTCAAATATATAAATCCCAATTATATGATAGATTGGAATGCTCACTAGGCTTCCTAGTATCATGAACATTCCCTACTTCCTCCCTTTGGATCCCAAAAATAAGTCTTCTCCTTAAAATTTTCCAATTGATTTTCCTAACATAACTGATCCTTTGATAATCTAACCTTAAAATATTTGGAGATTATAATTATTT
This sequence comes from Cymbidium sinense, assembly GCA_021442155.1. Taxonomy (NCBI): domain Eukaryota; kingdom Viridiplantae; phylum Streptophyta; class Magnoliopsida; order Asparagales; family Orchidaceae; genus Cymbidium; species Cymbidium sinense. The sequence goes on along the minus strand of CM038223.1, from coordinate 9,713,181 downwards.
ACTTTAATTGAGAGTATTCTTAGAAAATTTCATTTCTTAAGTTGTAATTAACTATGGAGGCTTTCCTCCGTAGGGAACTTTAGAACCTAGTTTAATTTAAACCCTATTTTATTCATCCATGTAAAGTAGGGGAAAAATCTCTGGTATATTTGAAGGCCCATCATGGAGTCCTTATTAGGTAATTAGGTCCATTGTAGGGTGATGCATCTATCTTTTGAGATAGTACATCATACCTCAATGTCATACCCCATCACTTCAATAAGTACCCTCTACGATCTGTGTGGTGTCCCCCACATCCAAAAATAAACACCATAATGTTATAACATTATGCATGCATTTTATTTCTTCTTTATAAGTATGAGGACTTCATTCTTGTACGATAAGGGATAAGACTTGACCTATGAGAACAGTTCTCTTGTACTGGAGAGCAACTCTTCTCTTTAATTTAGCTCATAACTTAATTTCAGCATGCATATAAACATAAGCTTTCCCAAGCTTGAGTCTAAAATATAGAGTCAAATGAAATAAAAATTATAAATTTTATTGCACTAGTTTAAGTCATGATTTTCAAACCAGTCATGATTTAGACTCTTATAGAGTGAGTTTAGGACTCTATATTCTTTTCTAATAAATAACTATCTAATTATCTTTAATTTACATAAGACTGGTGATTTTGAATTGTAGGTGTTAGATTCCAACTACTTATGGTATTTTAATTTAGAGTCATAGGGACACCACATAGATCTTAGAGAGAACTTATCGAAGTGATTGAGTGTGACATTGAGGTATGATGTACTACCTCGGAAGATAGAAACACCACCCTATAATGGACTCAATCACCTATTAAGAACTATTAAGACAGATGGGTCTTCGTATATTTAGAGTTCTTTCCCCTACCTTACATTGATAAGTAAAGTAGGGTTTATTTTATATCGGGTTCCTTAGTTCCCTATGAAAGCAAGCTTCCATAGTTAATTACATCCTAAGAAGTGGGAATTTTTTAAGAATACTCTTGATTAAAGTAGTCAATGAGTATCTTCAAAGATTTTAATGCTAGACTATCAAAGAATTGACTGTTATTAGAAATCAAATGGGATTGCTCAAATGGGAAGACTTCTTTATAAATTTCAAATGAGAATAAGTAAGAAGAACCCATGATATTAGGAAGCCTAGTGAGTGATAAGGGTTTACATTTTTGAAAGAGAGAAAATTATTTATTTGAGTTGGAATTTCATTAAAATGCTAGGACTTAGATTCCAGCAATACAAGATTGTGAAAATACCTAAGAGGTAAAGACTTATACTCATTGCAAAAGAGAAATTACCTTGGAACATAAAATCTAGAGTACTCTAGTACAAACCAAGAGCTCGATCTAACTCTACTCGGGAAAGTAGGATACAAGATCTGAATTTTGACTTAAAAATCATGTTAGGTCTCTATGTAGATGCAAGATAGCTAGATGATAGTTTAATTAGGAAGGAAGCTAGAATCATAAACTCACTTAAGTGACAGAGAGAATGTTTGGTATGCAAACATGACTTAGACTAATGTTAAAAATTTACAAGTTTTTTTAAAATCATTTGACACATTTATTTTTACACCAAGGCTTGGGACAATTATTCCTACATGCATGATGAAATTAAGTTATGGGCTAAATCAACTAGAAGAGGTGTTCTCCACTACAAAGGATTGCTATCAAAGGTCAAGCATATCTCTTATCATGCAAGAGTGGAGACCCTCTCTATTCAAGAGTGATACAATATGATATGCATGTTGTTGTAGTATACAATCATTTAACTAAGGGGTTTTTATATCTTGTATTACCTTGATTAAAAGCCTAAGCTTTAAAATGAGGTAGTGAGTTACATTAAAATTTGGTTATGAGTTACTTATGGGCTGTTTGAAAGGAAGTATTTTGGGTGTAAAGTAAAGTGAATGCAGGAGTTTAAAATCTTTTTTTATGTTTGGCATCCTACAAAGTAAAATTCCAATGTGATGTATGTATTTGGAATAAATTACAAAGGTAGAATTTGCCTGACTTGGGTGAATTCTAAATACACCGGCCAATGCAAAGCATTATGGCCATTGCCGCCTGCTACCACCCATCGTTTATCACTTCATTTATTGTCACTTAACCTCTCATACTATTGTCGGCCGTCATAACTTCGCCGTTGACCATCACCGCACCGTACCGCCACATTGCTATGCTCAATCTCAAAAATACTTTACATTACATTTATTTTACAAAACAAAAAAATAAATTTATGTATTTGTAGAGTTTTTGACCAAACAAATTAAAGTAATCCAAATACAATGCATTCTTTTTACATTGCATTTATTTTACATTGTATTCCTTTTTCATGCAACCAAGCAGCTCCTTAGTGAGGATAAAAAATTTAATTTTATCCTAAAGAGCCTACCGCATCCAGGCCATGCATCAAATCATCAAAATTTAAGAAACCTAAGAAATCATGCCATTTTTATTGCATAAAATAAACACAACAATCAAGCATTTAAATTTCATAAAAGAATAAGAGGATGATGCGGTACCCAGACACCAAAAAAAAGAAAAGAAATTGGGTAGTTGAGCTCTGCTCTTATAAAACCTAGATTACTATTAAATTTTACAAATGAAATGAATGTTGTAGGGGTCATCTATTCTTATTCTTCTTTCCATCTTTGAATCTATTTACTTCAAGCTTCACACGGTATCCCAGGTCTCTACTTTTTAGCCACTGCTCATCCTAAACCCCATAGCACTAATCCTAATCTTATTACAAAAATTACATCTTTATGAAAAAAAAATCTAACTATGCCTGCAAAACATACATTAGCTAAACAAGCATATAAGCCAAACAATTATATTTTAAATATTTGGACTTAGCACACTACACTTGGGTAATCAAACCCACTTGTCCTAATTGGATTATGCTTAGGAGCATAAATAGTAGCTACAAGCAAGAATATTTATATTCATTTATTATCATAGCAGCCCCTTTAGCATAATCTCCTACATAAAATATCATTAGGCTACTAACGACCTAACATCCAGTCTATGTATGAACAATCCTAACATCCAATCTAAAATATTACATCATAAAATAAAATACATCACTATAACATACGCTGGCCTAACTTAATAATAAAATCAGTGACTTAGCATTCTAATGTATGTGCTAAGGTTTTGGTGTGGTATGTCTCCGCTAAACTTTGGAAGTATGATTGTCTAAAGTTTTGGAATTATTTAAATTAATCATTAGGGATGGTTTCATTTCAAGTCCTTTAACAGATTGATTAATTTTAATTTGTATGTCTCATTTAATTTAATACTTACTTAACATCTAACTATTATAAAGAGAAGAAAGAGACTTAGCCCCCTCCATCCCTATCCTAGGTTATTATTTAAAGGCAAACTATTATAGCTTTGGTTTTCTTAGTAAAATACCTAAGAATTTTTTTTATTGAGATTAAGTTTGGGTTAGTTTTAAGTAATCTTATTTAAACATGAGAGGCATCTTAGGATTAATAAAATTAAGTCACCATCACATGAGTAATACTTTGCTACTTCCTTTCATTACCAATAACATTCATATTCTTTTATTTTTGGTCTTCTTAATATTTGATTTAACATATATATACATGCAATATACTCTCTTTTTTCACACTTAATGAATGTTAATGCATGAATTTGATGGAAGAGAAAGATTCCATCTCATAGCTAAGCATATGAAAACATGTATTAGAAATTTAAGCAAGTACATGTCGTTGTTAAACTAGAGAAGTGATCTAAGACCTCCTTGGTGATACTTAAAGCCTCGTATTCCCGGGATGTCCAGACTACATACTTGCTAATTCAAATGCATATAAACATACACATATGCATAGAAATAAAATCATGCGAATGTTATAAAATCTTTTATTCATGTAAAGTTTAATGACATGAAAAGAAAAGTTTTATCATATATTCTAGCATATGCATCATATAAATGAAGTTAAGAAAATACATGTAGTTGTTAAACCAGGGAACTGAGATTATTTAAGACCTCTTTGGGGCTACTTAAAGCCTCATATTCCTGGGATGTTCAGACTATATATTTGCTAATTCAATTACATGTGAGCATACACATAAAATATAAAGATAAAATAATCTCTTATTATCTTTAAGTTACAACTAAGTGGAAGTTTCATTAAGTACTTACAACAAACATTGATTTATATTTTATACTCTTTGATTCATCATTAATTTATAATTTCAAAATAATTTAAGATTTATTAGTTATAATAGTCACGCCATATCATAACATTTATCCAACTCATGCAATTTGAATGCAATCATATCCTTTTAATTTTCATTTTGAAAACATGAACTCATGAAACCAATGACATGCACATTTAGGATAATTGAAAGGAACTAATTAAATATCACCATATAAAATACTCAACTTAATTAAATTCTAAGGATAATAAAGTCAAATAAACATTCTTTAACACTAACCAAAATCTTATACAACTTAATTTCAGTGTTTAAGTTATTAAAACACTGAAATTGGGTCAAACCAACTCAACTTAGTCATTTGACCCAAGTCAACCCTTAGCCCATATGAAACCCAAACTAACTAAAACTCATCCTACACCAAATCAATTGAAACCATTGATTCACATCAACTCATAATCAATGATTGAGCATGACTTCACCATCAATTGAGCCAAACCAAACCCAATTGGCCATTTGACCCAAGTTGACCCAAATTGACCTAGAAGGCCAAAATAGGTCAAATCATGATCCAACCCAAATTGATTGTAACCAATGGCTCAAGTTCAATCCAAATTGATTATTGAACTTGACCAAAGTCACAATTGAACCCAATTTGACCAATTGGCCAACCTAACCCAACTTAGCCCAAATTGACATAAAGGATTAAATTGGCCAAAATCCAAATTAAATTTGAATTGATTCAAACCAAAGTATACAACCATTTTTAATTAACCAATTTAACTTGAACCAATACCCAACCCAAGCCAATTTGGCCAATTTAGTCAAATTGATCAACTTGACCCCATTTGACCTATATGAATCCAAAAGAGCCAAAATTAAATCCAAAGCAAATTGAATCAAACCAATGACACCAATACACTCCAAATAGTCATGTGAACTTGATCCAACCCTTGGTTTGACCCAATTTGGCCAATTGGTCAACTTGACCCAACTTAACCTAGTTTGACCTAAATAGGTCAAATTAAGCCAAATCAAACCAAATGAACTCCAAATCACTTGAAATTTAGGCCAACCCACTTTTGACTCATCTCAAATCTGCCCAAATTAAATCCATTGCCAGATGACCAAGATACCCTTGGGCTAAGGGTATCACATGAAGCAAATCACTTGGGGGAATGGTCATTTATCTTTCTTGGCCACTTGGCACCCATCCATTAGTCCACTTATGCACTAAGGACACTGGCTAACCTGACCCAAGGGTGGTTGGGTCGATCATGTCTCATGGGGATGTGAAATCAACTCCCCATTCCCATTGGAACACTTGGAAAGCCATAGGACACCCACTACTCCCATGCCAGCCACCCACACACCCTCCTCCACTCAAGTGAAGCCAACTAGGATGATTCTCTGCCCAAAATTGAGCTCCTCATTATAGCCATTTGATCAAAATGTCCAAACAAAGCTGGCCATCCGATCCAAGGAATGAGGGGGTATACCCCACCTCTTTCTCACTCAAATCATAACACTTGCACTTGATTCAACCCTAACATCCAGAGATGCACATCCCAGACCAATTTTAAAGGTTTCCTGTGCTCCCTAACTCTTCCTCTCTCAATTTTATGAAAAACTAAAATAAGGGAGCCCCAATTTGATTGACATTTGCTCAAACCTCCATCAAAGCATAATTAACTTTGCACACACCATCCTTGGAGCCAGACGAGCGAGAATGAATCATCACCCAAGCTTCCTGATGACCAGAGAGTGGAGTTCGATCGAAGCCAACCACTTCCATCCCGTGCCTTAGCCTTCCGAGCGATCCACCCAAAATCAAAGCTCATTCCGCTCAATAGGGCTTCATTTCTACTAAATGAAGTTCCTCAATCATCGAAACCACCAGTCCTAACCTCCGATGAGGTATTCCATTGAAACTGACTTTTAGCTTAAAATGGTTTGGAGCTTTTTAAAGAAAAATTACATGTCATGAGATTTTCACCATTAAATCTCTTCGTTTTGCTTCCCCGATGGTGTGGGATCAATTTGATCTCCATTAGAGCATGGGTCGAGCAACGAACGCGATGGGCGTCTCATTTCTCTCGCGGGAGGAGGCAGATCACGTGCATTCGCATGATTGAAATGGATGGTCTAACCAAATTACGCTAGATCAACTAGATTAATCCTACTCAATCATGGGTTTGTAGCCATTTGATCTTAGATCGGACGGCTCACGAAAAAATGCATCCCACCGTCGGCTGACTCAGCCATTGGATGTGACAACTTAAATAACCAATCTCACAGTGCCACATGGAAAGCGTGTTGCGCCAGTGTGCCATGTGGGGTGCTGAAGAGATTAGGGTTAATTAAATTCATTTTAATGGCTAAAACTTTATAAATTTATAACTAATTATAAAAAATCCAATAATACAAATAAAAGCTAATTTTAAAGGTATTTCAGAGGAGAATGTAATAAAAATATTCTTAATTGATTTTGAATAGTGATTAAGGCTTAATTTGAGTTTAATTAAAAACTAAATTAACTTAATTACTCCCTAATTGTCCAAGTAATTAATTCTAAACTTCTTGAGGTTGATTAATGGGATGACCTCTACCTCTTATAATTTTTTTGGAATTTATTCTTTAGTTAATTAGAGAAATTAGGTGTCTTAGTCTTAATTACTTTTTAATTAATTAGGTGATTAAGTAACATTTAAATAGTAAAGAAATTATTAATTAAGCTTACTAATCATTGTGGAATAGTGAATGGGCATGTAGAATGAGATTGGGACCTCTTTCCCAATCTTTCCCTAAGTTCATTTCACTTAACTTGAAAATAATTAATTTGAGACTAATTAATAGTTTAATTCATTAATTAAATGGCTTAATTAATTAAATTGAAATTATAATCATTCCAGTTCTCATCTAATTATGTTTCTTGGTAGACTCTTAGGTGTTCAATAACCTAAGAGAACCCTAAGGAAATTATAATTAGCCCACATGTGTGGGAGAATTATAAGAGTACTTAATTAAGTCCCTTAACTTAATTAACCATTAATTATGAGCCAATTGCATTAGATCCTTTTGTTTCTTAGGATCATTGTTTATTTTATTTCCAATGCACATGCATATCATTTTGGCTCACCATTATTTGGGTAAATATGCTAAGGTGATATAGGGAAGGGTTAATTAATGTACTTAATGCATGTTACAACCTAATAACTCATAAAATTAATTTAATTCCTTTTCATTGAACCAAATTAATTAACTAATATGGGAATGTGTTAGGAGCAACAAATGATTGAATTTTCTCTTCACATTCATTAAATCAAATTGAAACATAAAAGTTAAAACTAACATAAGAAACTTTGGTTTGCTTGAAATAATTTTATTTAGTATGATTATCCTTAAGAATTAACTTAGTTGAATGAAGTCATGTGTTTATGTTCAAGTATTCCTTTCCAATCATGCTAAATGTTATATGTTATTTGAAATCATGCATTCATGTCTTTCAAAATAAATCAAATGAAATTTTCCTTATGTTGCATGTGTTGAATTAAATTTATAATATGTGTGGATTATTATCACTATTAAATCAAAGTTATTTTAAATAGTTTATAAGTCAACTATAATATTTTGATTGATAATAGTTTTAAATATTTATAAGCTTGCATGTGTCTATGGCTTAGAGCATGTGATATGGAGTTCTCTTTCTTTAGTCTATATGGATTTATATAAAGTTTGAATGTTAACAAGTGTATAGTCCATCTGAAAAGGACATAGAATTTATGAGAATTCATTTTGCATATTTATATATTAGAATTTAGATAGAACTTAACCTCACATGTATAAATAATTAAATTGAAAGAAATATATTTTTTGCATAATTTTTCATTCATGTAGTCACTTTTGCATTCATGTGTATTCAAGAATAGTGGGTATATCTAGTCTGGATATTTCAGGGATGCAAGGCTTTAAGTAGCCCCAAGGAGGTCTTTACCTCACTCCCCTGATTTAACAATGGTGAAGTACTTACTTAAAACTTTTATACACTTGTATGTACATTTAGCTAATGAATGAAAATCTCCTTTTCAACTTTAGCTCACATGTATAAAAAATTCAATTGAAAGAATTACAACTTTTGCATGATTTTCATTTAGTCACTTATACATTCATGTGCATTCGAATAGTGGGTATATCTAGTTTGGACATCCGGACGTAAGGCTTTAAGTAGCCTCAAGGAGGTCTTTACCTCACTCCCCAACAATGGCAAGTACTTGCTTAAACTATATACACTTGAATGTGCATTTACCTAATGAGTGAAAATCCCTTTCTCTACAAAATACACATATGCATCTTTCCTTTAAAGTGTGCTAAAAGAAATACATTGCATGGGTATGTATAATTAGGATTTAATATCATATGCATGTTTTATGTGATGGAAAAGAATGATTGAACATATGTCATGTGATTGTAATTCAATCAAATTAATCTTAAGATGTTTTTCATATTGAATGGAATCATTTAAAGTGAACCTAAACTTAGGATTAAATTAAAATGAGTAATAAGTCATTCACTAAAGGGAAATAAATTAAATTAACATGTTTTAGAGAGTGGCTTACGATAGGGATGAAAGAGAGCAATTCTCTTTCCTCTCTTTATAACACTTAGTTGTTAAGTGTAGGTCACATGAAACCAAATAAAACACAAATTAAAATTCTCAAATAACCTAAAAAAATTAAAGTGAAACCAACCCTTTATGTTAAATTGGATCCTTCTACACATAAAGAACTACAACTCTATTGCTTAGCAAGACATACCACACAAGTCTTAACACACACATTAGAATTAAGTCACTACTTCTAGCTTTATGTCAGGGTGGTATTTGGTTTAATGTCTATTTTATTTTATGATATAATGTTTTAGATGGATGTATGTTTCAGATTGGATGTTATGATTAGCCTAATCATATTTTTTGCAGGGGATAATTCTTAAAGGGCCACTTAAAAATAAATATAAATGCTCTCTTTGAAGTTTGGTTAATCCCCTAAGAAGAATCCAAGTTAAGACATGTGAGCTTGGTTACCCATGTGCATGGTGCTAAGTCTAAATTATAAATATAACTACTTAGGTTGTATATGTGTTTAGCTAACACTTGTCTTGTAGGTGTAGTTAGATTTACTTTTCTTATTTTTAATATAATTTATAATTTTCATTAGGAATTAGGATTAGTATTATGGGGGGATAAGGATGAGTATTTGCTAGAAGGCTTTATACTGGGGTGCCATGTGATGCCTTTAAGCCTATTATATCAAAGGGAGCAAAGACATGAATAAATGAAGGAGACATGAAGAATGGAGACTTGAAGACACCCCCAACCCCATCATAGCATTTATCATTTGTAAACTATAAATTAATCATTTTGTATCGATTGTATAAGGGTAGAACTCGGCTACCCATTTTTCTTTTCAAGTTGTACTGTAGCACCTGATCGCACCGGTCTTTTATTCTTTTACGTTAGTTATAAAATTAATTGATGTTTTGTTTAAATTATGCAATAGAAATGACATGCATTTTCATAGTTTATTTATGAATGATGATTTAATGTGTGGCCTGGATCCGATTAGGCTCTTAGAAAAAAAATCTTTTACCCAACTATAACTCATAATTAAAGTTTTAAATAATTCATAACCTCGCATAAAGTCTAGGTGTTAAATCAAGATAATTAAAAGATTTAGCAACCTCTTAGCTGAATGTTGTAAGTTTAACATCATGCATTCATATTGTCTCACTCTTATTAAGAGAGGGTTTCCATCCTTGCACGATGGGGAGAACTAGACCTTTGAGAGTCTCCTTTGTGGGAAAAATACCTATCTCTTTTGATTTAGCCCATAATCTCATTTCAACATGCATTTAAGCATAAGAAATCATATGGCCTTTGTCAAAATGAAGTGTCAAATACAAATAAAATTTGAAAAGATTTCTCATTAGATTAAGTCATTACTTATACTACTCATGCTCTAGTCTCTTAAGGAGTGGGTTTAAGGACTTAGTCTCTTTCTAAATTAACAATAGCCTAATTATCTTGTAAAATCATATGACTTGCCTACATAATTTTAAAATTGTAAGAGGAGTTAACTGGCGGCCACTCCAGGCGGTTGTAAGCCCAACGATCGGGCAGTTTATCCTCTCTTGTGGAGGTAGACTTTATGCCCATTTTTGCTTAGATTTAGGTCATGTTCTAACTTGTGTTGAAACTCTTTAGATTTAGGATCTGAGATAGCTATTTTCTTCAAGCTACAGGCATAAATTCTCACATCTTAGGTTTTTCCACAATCCTATATTGTTGGATTATAAGCCCTAATTTTCTAATAGAATGTCAACTTTAATAAAATTAATCACTTCAACTTAAAATATATAAAGCCCATATATAGGATAGGTTGGAATGCTCACTAGGCCTCCTAGTATCATGAGCATTGCCTACTCATCTCCTTTGGCTTCGATAATATGTCTTCTTCTTGAGTTTTCACACTTGAATTTCCAAATACAACCAATCCTTTAATACAGCCTTAAAATCTTTGGAGACTTTAATTTTTTTACTTTAATTGAGAGTATTCTTAGGGAATTCCACTCCCTAGGATGTAATTAACTATGGAGGCTTGCCTCTATAGGGAACTTAACGAACCCAACTTAAAATAAACCTTATTTTACTTTTTCATGTAAAAATAGGGGAAAAATCTCTAGTACATTTGAAGACCCATCATGCCTAGAGTCCTTAGGTGATTAGGTCCATTATAGGGTGGTAATTTTTATCTTTTGAGATGGTATACCATTCCTTAATGTCATACATGATCACTTCAATAAGTATCCCCTAAAATCTATGTGGTGTCCCATATCTCAAAAAATAAACACCACTGATTTTTCCTCGGTGACTCGTTGATGGTTCCTCTCTCCATCTTTAGTACATTATTGTCTCCAAGCATCGAAAGTGGACTAATGTTTTATATAAGTCCAAGACTATCTTTCTTTCCACTGATACTTAGCTTATTTCATCCTTAAGCAAAGCTAGCCAATATCCTTTAGGTTTTAGGACTTCACTCCGTGTAAGTCTTAAAACCTTTATTGGATCCCTATTGACCTCACTTTTGGAGTGACTTCTCAACTTTCTAATCATAGATCTAGGACTCTTATAAATACTAAGATCTCCTTAGTCTTAAGACACTTCAAGTGATTAGGTGAACACTTAACTTAAGCCTAGAGACTTAGAAGAATTAGCCATTAGAATAGGTCATGCCTTAGGGATTTAAGAAAACTTGCCTACCCTATAGCTTTAAATCCAATCCATGCTTCCTTCCTCAAACCAAACCTTTGATTCAAATCCAAATCTAAATCTAAATTTCAAACCCAAATCATTGAAACCCATAATCAAATCCAAAATTAAAACCCTTTCTAAGCCCTTTGATTTCATCCTATAGGCTTAGCCTTAACCAAATCCAAAACAATCCCAATTCATTTGATTTTCTCAAATATCAATTCAATCTTTCAATCAAAATATCAAATTCCCAAATCCAACTTCAAATGATTTAATCCTAATGATCAAAACTAAATCCAAACTCAACCAAATTTCCTTCTAAGCTCTTTTGACCTTCCTCCATGAGCTTAATCAAATTTGCTTCCAAATCACTCCAAACTCAAGTTATTTTCTCATGAATCATTTATATCTTCATTTATATTCCCAAATATAAATGAAATATAAATTCAAATAGCCAAAACTAAATCTAAAATCCAATTTATAACCTTTAAGCCAATCTCTTGGACTTAACCAAATCTTATCCAAATCAAGTCAAAACTAATAGATTTTCTCTTGAATCAATCATTTCTTCAATCATCTATCCAAATATAAATGAAACCTATAATTAACAACCCAAATCAAAATCAACTCAAGTCAAACCCAACCTTGCCCATTTGACTTGAAAGATTCAAATGAATCAAAACTCATTTGAACCCCAATCAATTGTAATTAAATTTATGTGGCAATCTCAAGTCCATATATAAACACAACCAAACCAAACCCAACTCAAAATCAAGCAAACAAAACCCAATTGGATCACTTGACCAAAGTGGCCAATTTGACCTACATGAACCAAAATCCAATTCAATTTAAATCAAAGTGAATTAAGCCAATCCAAACTTCTTATCATGATTGTTGATCATCTTAGGTTAAGCAATTATCATGAATTGGGTCAAACCATGTCAACATAGTCCATTGACCAAATCAACCCTTTAACCCATATGAACCCAAACTAGCCAAATTACAACCTAAACCAAATTGATTGCAACCAATGGCTCAAGTTCATTCCAAATTGATTATTGAACTTGACCAAAGCCATAATTGACCCAATTTGACCAATTGGTCAACCTAACCCAACTTATCCCAAATTAGCCCAAATTGACCTAAAGGATCAAATTGGCCAAAATTCAAATTAAATCTAAACTGATTCAAACCAAAACCTATAATCAATTTCAATTAACTAATTGTACTTGAACCAACACCCAACCCAAGCAAATTTTGCTAATTTGGTCAAACTAGATAACTTGACCCATTTGACCTATATGAATCTAAAAGAGCAAAATCAAATCCAAAGCAAATTGAACCAAACCAATGACACCAAAACACTCCAAATGATCATGTCAACTTAACCCAACCCTTGGTTTGACCTAATTTGATCAATTGGTCAACTTGACCCAACCTAATCCAATTTGACCTAAATAGGTCAAATTAATCCAAATCAAACCAAATGGACTCCAAATCACTTCAAATTTGGGCTAACCCACTTTCGACTCATCTTAAATCTGCCCAAATCAAATATATTACTAAATGACTAAGATAACCTTGATCTAAGGGCATCACATTAGCCAAATCACATGGGGGAATGGTCATTTCTCTTCCTTGGCCACTTGGCACCCATCCATTGGTCCACTTAGGCACCAAGAACACTGGTTAACCTAACCCAAGGGTGGTTGGGTAGGCCATAACTCATGGGGAGGTTAAATCACCTCCCCACTCCTATTGGAGCCACTCTCACACCCTCCTCCAGTTAAGGGAAGCCAGCTAAGGTGATTTCCCCGCCCAAATCGAGCTCCCATGATAGTCATTTGATCAAAATGGCCAATAAGCTCAGTAAGCAAATGAGGTAACCCCCCCCTCTTATTCTCACTAAAATCAAGACACTCACACTCAATTCAACCCTAGTGCCAAAGATGAGTGATTTCTAAGGCTTCCCAAGCCCCCCAACTCTTCCTCTATCAATTTTATGGAAAATTTAAATAGGGGAGCCTCAATCTGATTACTATTTGCTCAAACCTCTATCAAACTGCAATTAACTTTGTACACAACATCCTTGGAGCTAGACGAGTGAGAATCAATCATCCCCTAATCTTTCCAATGATTGGAGGGTAGATTTGATCAAAGTGACCACTTCCATCCTGCAGTCTTTGAAATTCACCTCAAATCAAAGCTCATGTCGTACAACAGGGCTTTGTTTATACCAAACAAAGCTTCCTCAATTGTTGGAATAGTGGTCCTAAGCTCCAATGAGGCATACCATTGAAACGACCTCTAACTCAAAATAGTTTGGAGTTTTTTGAAGAAAAGTTGTATGTCGTGAGATTTCCACCATTAGATCTCTTCATTTTGCTTTCTTGACGGTGTGGGATCGATTTGATCTCCATTCAAGCTCAGGTGAGATTGGATCAAGAGAAAAATGATGGATGATCTCTGTCTCTCGCCGCTTGGGAGGAGATAGATCACAGACTGTCCATTCCACATGATTGGAATGGATGGTCCTGATCAAATCATGCTAAATAACCATATTAATCCTATTCAACCGTGGGTTTGATCATGGCCATCCGATCTTAGATCAGACGGCCCACACGAAATCGTGTCCGCCATAATTTGAGTCACCTGACAAATGTGAGAACTTAAACAACCAATCCCGTCACGCCATGTGGAAAGTGTGCCGCATTAGTAGGCATGGACGGGATTAGAAGGGGCTTAATTTAATTTTAAGACTGGAACTTCTAAAATTCATAATTAATTCTACAAAATCCAAAAAAATATAAATGATGGCTCATTTTAAAGGTATTTTAAAGGAGAATCCAATAAAATTATTATTTATTTTAATAGTAATTTCTACTTAATTAAAGTTTAATTAAAATTTAATTAGCTAATTATTCTCTAATTACTTATCCAATTTCAAACTTTTAGAGATGTTTGGGGATGACCTTTATCCTCTATTTTTCTTGAAATTTATTGGTTAGTTAATTAGGAAAATTGATTGATTAAGTTTTAATTACTCTCCTACCCTAGTTAATGATAATTAAGCAAATGAACATACCCATTAATTAAGTTCAATAGCCTATGTTAACAATGGAGAAACTTAGGAAAATTGATTGGGACCCCTCTTCCAATCTTTTCCTCAAGTCTTCTATTTCCTATTTAAAAAATTAATTAATTAAGACTCATTAATTAATTAATTAATTAAATCAATCAAAGCCCAAATCATATCTGAACTTTAATTAACTAATTGAAAGGATCTAGGGATTGAGACTTAGGCTTCCTTCTTTGTCTCTTTTCCTAAGTCCATTTCATATTGTTGATAATAATTAGGACCCAATTAGATAATTAATGAACTAAATTAACTTGATTAAACATACATTTCCTAATTAACTCTTTGGTAGCTCTTTGGGTGTTCAATAACCTAAAGAGAGGGCTAATGAAATTATGGTTAGCTCACATATGTGAGAAAACTATAAAAGTAATTAAGTGAGCTCCTTAAGCTTAATTAACTATTAATTATGAGCTAATTGCATTAGGCCTCTTTCATTTCTTAGGAGCATTGCTAATTTACTTTTCCAAGTGGTTGCATCTCATGTTGGCTCATCATTATTTAGCTAATTAACCTAAGGTGATGTAGGCAAGGGAAAATTATTTGATTTAATCCATATTTAACTTAACCAATCCATAAAATCATCTAATTGCTTCTCATTAAACCAAATTAAATCTCACACTTGAGGAATGGGACTAGGATTAGCAAACCTCTTTCACATCCCTTAAATCAAATCAAATCAAACATAAAGATCAAAAATGACTTTAAGAAACTTTGGTTTATTTTAAATGGGCTTGTTTAATATGATTGTCCTTAGGACTTAGTTGGATTGAATGAAATTACATGTTTGTGTTTATTTCTTTCTAATCATGTTAAAAGGTTGGATTACACTTGTTCATGCATTCATTTCTTTCAAAATTAAATGAAAAATGATTTCCTTTATGTCAATTTGCATGTGGTTGCTTAATTAAGAATATGTGTGGCTATTACACTATTAAATCTTAAATATATTTTCAAAAGTTTATTAATGAATAATAATACTATATGTTATGACTTTAGTTACATATACATAGGAGGTGCATGTGAATATAAGCTTAGTGTATGAAGTGAAGTATCTTTCTTATATTCATGTGTTGATTTGTATAAGTTTGAATGTTAATGGGTATATTAATCCGGACATTCCAAGGATGCACAGTTTTAAGTAGCCCTAAGGAGGTTCCTACCTCACTCCCCTAGTACAGAATAATGGTGACATACCTATTTGATTTCATTCTTATACATTTTGAAATTAGAATTTAAATAGAGCTTTAATTCATTTACACAAATAAATCAAACAAATCAAATACAACTTTTGCATAATTTTTTTTCATTCTTATAGTTGTTTTATAAATTCATATGTATTTAAGAATAGTGGGTATATTAGTATGGATATTCCAGGGACGCACGGCTTTAAGTATCCCCAAGGAGGTTCCTACCTCATTCCCCTAGTGTAGAATAATGGTGACGTACTTGCTTAAAACTTTCATACATCTAAATGTGTACTTAATAATGAATGAAAATCCATTTTTCTATTGAAAAGAGATGCATTCATATTTTGTTCAAGTGGTTGGATTGATTATTCATATGATTTAGAGTTCTTTTCTTATACTTTTGTATAAGAATTTAAATAGAGCTTTAAATTAAAATGACAAAATAATTCAACCAAATGAAACATCAATTCCATGTACATTTACTTACATTCATCATTTAAGTGTACTAAGATACAAATTACATGTATCGGTATGTTTAAAACTTAATCATATGCATGTTATATATGATGAAAAGAAATGAATAAGCATGTGTTATGTGATAGTAGTTCATTCAATTAATCTTAAGATGACTTTCTTATTGAATGGGATTACTTAAAGTGAACCTTAGTATTAATTAAAATATGTAATAAGCCATTCACTAAAAAGAATTGATTAATTAATTTGCTTTAGATGTGACTTAAGGTAGGGATGAAAGAGAGTGATCCTCTCTTTTCTTCTCTTTATAACACTTCGTTGTTAAGTGTAAGCCAAGATGAAACAAAAGAAAACATTAAGTAAAATTCAAAAATCAATTAAGCCACTTAAAATGAAATTATCCATCATAATTAAATTTATTTATATTTAGAAAATCTTAACTCTAAAGCCTAGTTAGGACATACCACACAAGCCTTAACACACATATTAGATTAAGTCACCACTTCTAGCTTTATGTTAGGATGGTGTATGGTTTGATGTATGTTTTGTTTTCTGATGTAAAATTTTAGACTAAATGTTAGGATGTATATTTTGTAGACTGGATGTTAGGTTGTGATTAGCCTGATTATACTTTCTGTAGAAGATTGTGCTTAAGGGGTGCTTAAAATAAATATAAATGCTCTCTTTTATAGGTTGCTTAACCCCTAAGCATAATCTAAATTAAGATAGATGGACTTGGTTACCAATGTGTAGGGTGCTAAGTTCAAATCATATACATATGACTTCTTGGGTTGTATGATGTGTTTAGCTAACACTTATCTTGTAGGTGTAGTTAGGTTTACTTTTTCTATTTTTAATGTAATTATGCATTAGGAATTAGGATTAGTGCTATGGGGGATTGGGATGAGTAGAGGCTAGAGGGCCCATGATGCCTTTGAAGAAATTAAATCCAAATGAAGAAATAAACGAAACATGAAGAAAGAAGATATGAAGACCCGCCATAACATTTATGCATTCCTAATTATAATTATTCTTTTATATTACCAGATTGTATAAGGGTAGATCTCGACTACCCATTTTTATTTTCGGGTTGTATGGCAGCACTCGACCGCACCGGCCTTTTATTATTTTACGATAGCTATAAAATATTTGATGTAATGTTTAGCTTGTGCATTAGAAATGGCATGCCTTTTCATAGTATCTTTATGATTGGTGTTTGTTGTATGGCTGAGGCTTCTTAGGAGAAAAACTTTTCTACCCAACTATAACTCATAATTAAATTTCTAAATAACTCATAATCTCATATAAAGCTTAGGAATTAACTTAAGATAATTAAAAGATTTAGGAATCCCTTAGCTGAATAATTGAATGCTTCACAATATGCATATCATATTATTTCTCTCTTGAAAATAGGGGATTTCCATCCTTACATGATAAGGGAATGCTTGGCCTATGAATGCATCCCTTATGGTAGAAAACACCCCTTTTTTTGTTGATTTAGTCAATAATTTAATTTTATCATGCATATAGGCATATAAAATCCCAAAGCTTTTGTCAAAATGAAGTGTCAAATATAAATAAAATTTGAAAAGATTTGCATTAGACTAAGTCATTACTCATACCACTCATGCTCTAGTCTCTTTAGGGAGTGGGTTTAAGGAATTTAGTCTCTTTCTAAATAATAATAACCTAACCATCTTGTAAAACATATGACTTGACCACATGGTTTTAAAGCATAGGAGGAGTTAGTTGGCTGCCACTCTAGGCAGTTATAAGTCTAGCAGTCAGGTGATTTATCCTCTCTTGTGGAGATAAATCATATACCCATCTCCGCTTAGATTTAGATCATTTTTAGCCCTCTCTAAAGCTCTCTAGATTTAGGATCCGAGGTAGTTGTTTCCTTCAGGCTACAAGCATAAATCCTCATCTCTTAGGCATTTTCATAATTTTATATTGTGAGATTACAAGTCCTAGCTTTCTAATAAAAATTAACTAAAATAAATAACTCTCTTCAATTTCAAACATATAAAGCCCAACCATAGGATAGATTGGAATGCTCACTAGGTTTCCTAGTATCATGAGCATTCCCTACTCATCTCCTTTGGCTTTGATAATAAGTCTCTCTTTTGATCTATCCCATTGATCTTCCAAACATAGCCAATTTATTGATAGCCCTATCTGAAATCTTTGGAGACAACATTACCTACTTTAATCGAGTATTCTTAAGAATTCACCTTCATTGGGGATGTAATTAACTAAGGGGCTTGCCCACATGGGAACTTTACAACTCAATTTAAATAAACCCTGCTTTATTCATCCATGCAAAGTAGGGGAAAATCTCTGGTATATTCGAAGACCCATCATGCCTTAGAGTCCTTATTAGGTGATTAGATACATTATAGGGTGGTGATTTTATTTTTGATATAGTGCACCATTCCTTGTTGTCATACTCAGCTCAATAATAAGTATACCCCTCGATCTGTGGTATCTCCCATACACATAATCCAAAAACAAACACCACAGTCCCACAATAGGTAAAAATAAATTAACTAAACTAAAGAATATGACTAAAAAATTTTTAGAACCTCTTTACCATCCTCTTGGTGAGGCAAAGTTCATCCCATAATAAATCCTTTGCAAAAATATTATTTTAAAAAAAATACTTTCAAATTAATTAAAAGTCACATGACAAAAGATTTGCATAAGTTTTCAAAAGATTTAAAGATAACCAAACCCATTTAACAATGTCTACAATTGTTGCATGAAGGTTCCTTTCAAAATCAAAATCAAATAATTTTAAAATCCCTTTTTCAAAAGCACATTTTTGAAAATAGCTATCTCCATTTCAACATACCTAGGTTAGTTGGATAAAGATCCTATTTCCAAATGAAATCTTGGCATAAAATTGAAATTCCATTTAGCACATTCCACATGTGCTAAGTTGGAGTTTTTTCAAAAGCAATATCACAATAAAAAACCCCATTTTGAAAATCAATGAATATAATTGAATTTCATTTAACATACCTAAATTTGTTAAGTGGAACTCCCCTTTTTTTAAAAAAATCACCAAAAGAACAAAATCAAAACATATTTGAATTCCATTTAGCACACCCAAAATTTTCAAAGGAGATGAGAATTCCTTCTTTCCAAAATCAAAACAAATTGGACTCTACTTAACATACCCACATTTGCTAAGTAGAATCCCCTTTTTCAAAATTCACAAAAAAAAAAATCAAATTGAACTTTATTTAAAATTTGTCAAATGAGAGTTCTATTTTCCATTTGAAATACATTTGAACTCCATTTGAAATACCCAAATTTGTCAAATGAGAGTTCTATTTTCCAAAATTCAAAACAAATTGAACTTTATTTAACATACCCACATTTGTTAAATAAGAGCTCCCCTCTTTCAAAATAAAACAAAACAAACTCATCAAAAACACTTGAGCCTTACTTAACATACCTAAATTTGTTAAGTAAAGATGTCATTTTTCAAATAACATCAAAGTACGTCAAACACATTTGGTCCTTACCTAGCATACCTAAATTTGTTAAGTAAGGACCCCATTTTCAAAAAAAATTAAATACATGAGACACATCATCGAAAACAAACAAAAATGCTTCCAAATATTTTCAAACATACACTTGAATCTCACTTAGCATACCTAAATTAGCTAAGTGGAGATTCCAAAATCAAATTTTCAAAATAAAGGATAAATAAAATAAATACATCTCCAAAGTCTCTCCGAAATGGAATGAGCCTCATTTAACATACTTAAATTTGTTGAATGTGGGTTTCAAATCAAAATCAAATCTTATGGAAAAAGCTCTCCTCAAATCTCTCAAATTCAATGAACCCCACTTAGCATACTTCTAAATTTATTAAGTGTGTTCAAACTTAATATCAAAATCAATTTTTGAAGACAAATATCAAAGCAAGGGTACTCGATTATATTTTAACAAATGCTGATAGTTAGTTCTTTCTCTTTAGTTAGTTCTACTATGGCTACCACCAAGTTTGTTTTCTCCTTCCCTTTCAGTGTAGATCTGGCCATGGATCAGACCAATGTCACCTCACGATACCACCCATCGATTTACTTTAGTCATGGTTTAGGGAGTCATCACGTGAAGGGACAGCCCTCACTGCAGTAGGGAGGAGGTGGGTGAAGCCACCTCCGCTTTGACATTCCATCCAACTCGAGTTTCCCTTTGAAGAGGAAGGCGTGAGATTCCCATGCGTCAATTCAGCTTTAGCAATGTCTGTGCTAGTTCCCTTCAGATTGTTGTCCCTACTACCCTGAGCTAACACCTCCACTTTGGTCATCTAAGGGAAAAGCTATCTTCCAGATAGTTTCCCACTTGAGGTAGTTCTCACCACACTCTCCCACCCAATGTCTAATAAAAATAGAATCAATCATGAGAGCCTGGGAGGCCCTCCCACATTATCGAGGTTCTCCACGGAGGTCTCCCTTTCTTGGTAGATTCCACTCCAGATGGAGGAAGATGTTAAGAGGATCGTCATCACCATCATGAGGTACCAGGGAGAGAAGGCATGTTGGTCTCGACTCACTAGGTTAAAAGAATGACGCCGTGGTCTCATCCATTATTTAATCTTAGGTTAGTGCTTCCCCGTAGTGTCAATGGTCTGATCCACTGGGAGAGGGCCGCTGAGGCTAGAGTAGTAGCCCTGGTGGGCAGGAGAGAGAGACGGAAGTACACCCAACATTTGGTAGCCTCCACCCTTATTTATTTTCTTGATCGGCCATTAGGGCTGATCATACCGACATAGTATTGATCTCACCACTAGTAACCAGAGAGAGTTCAGTGGTCACCACCATCACAGCTCCACTCTCATCCATCATCACCCATTCAAGTTCCCTTCTATAATCCTCGCCAAGACAAAAAATTGGCATCTGGGAGAGATTTCCATTGACTAGGGATCCACTCCCCATCTCCACTGAGTGAAGCTCCCCATTCAACCTCCCACTTCAACGTGGAAAGAGGGAGGCGACAAAAGTGTCATCATCATGGCACTACCCTCGACCATAGTAGTAGAGGAATGGGGATGACAAGATTCCCATGGTAGTGGACCCTCATAGTGAGAGCACCCATTCAGTAGGTAGTGTCACATGCATAGAGTCAGACAAACACGCCATAGTCAGTGGGTGTTTATGCCTGCAAAGATGATAGATAGGATATTGTTCCTTAAATGGCATTCTAGGACTACTTTGTCAAAAAGAAATAGATTCAGGAGCGATCATTCAAATCGGAAGAGGAGGGTATCCTTGACCTGAGGATGAACTATTTGAGGACTAAGAAGAAATCCATATGGTCGATGCAGGATCCCTTCTTAAACTATCACGTGAAGGTATTGTGATTGAAGAGGATGACATTGTTCATTCAACCCAGCACCTCCTCCAAGAGCTCAAGCAGAAGGATGAGTAGGTTAGTAGAATGGAGAGGAGGATTGAAGACTTATTAGCTCCAGTTCTAACCAAGCTCTGATTTTACAACCCAGTCCTATGGAGGCCGATCAGCTTAAGCTCTTCCATGTTTTAGATCCTTCCAAGAGTGCATCTTTCATGGATCAAGATAGTAGAAGCCTGATAGGAAGGTCATAGATAGTACCTTCGTGTAGGAGGACATCAAATAAATGGTGGAATAGCAGGTGAGGGAAGCGTTGGCGCAAGCCTAAGGTACTTTATCCATTCCAAAGGGTAGACCTTACCTAGAGGAATTTGACACAGTCCAGTGTCCCAAAGGATTTATGCCACCTTCTTTCAAGATTTTTGATGGTAGTGGGAACCCTCGACAGCATATAGTACACTTTAGAGCCGGTTGTTGCAACGTCGGTGGTAGCGATGCACTCCTCTTTCACTTATTTGTCAGTAGTCTATCAGGGATTGTATTCGATTGGTATGTTGAATTTCCCAATAGTTTTGTAAAGATATTTGCTGAGTTGGAGAAACTCTTCATTAAGAGGTTTGTTGAGCTCAAAGGGTAACTATATGACCTTATTGCACAACAAAATACCAATGAGTCTCTCGTTGATTATATTCTCAAGTGGCAAAATTTGAGTATGAAATGCGAGCCATAGTTGTCTATATGTCATAGAAATTCTTCTTAAGAATATTAATGGATTACTTTCATGCTCAAGAGATTTACTATCAAAATATTTGAGAAACTAATCAACAAGGTGCTACAAGGGAAAGTCAAATTATCTTTTCAAGACCGCCATCCAAGTCCAAGTCAAAAAAGCTTTAAGAAGAAGTCAGGGGAAATAGTGTTAGTTGATAAGGGGAAGTAACCGGCCAGAGTTCAGTTTGAGAGACCATGAGCTCAGCAACTTTCACTTCTACCTCCTCTACCATCTCCTTGATCATCATACCAGCCACCATAGCCACCTCAATGGCCATTACCACTGCCACCTCCTCAGCAGTATGCTCAGCAGAGGTACTCATATCCACCGTCAAGTAGCTATTAACCACCTACTCTTTTGAAAAAACTAAACCAAGCCCTATTCATTTAAGTGGATGAAGTCAGGAAGATCTTTAAGAACCTCTGATTTTAGCTACCGCCTAGAGGCCAGAGAGTGGGCAAGAGTGATGATCCTAACTTTTGCCCCTACCACGCATGTTAGGCCATGTCTTAGAAGATTGCATCACTTTCAAGGACTTTGAGCATCTCTACAAGTCGGTACCATAATTATTCCTAAGAATTACTTGTTAGAACAACCATATAGTTTTATAGGTAATCTTTGGGATACATGTGATCCTCTTAAGACAAAAGAAGGTTGAGATATTTTCTTATCTAAACCTCTAAGAAAATTATTTTTTAAGATCAAGAAACTCTCCTTGTAGGTGTCTAAGGCATCTCAAAGCTCCAACACCAAGGAAGGTTTGCAAGTTGCCAAAGATAACTTAAGAAAAGTGGGAGCTCAGTAGCAACCCTCACTTGCCTGGGATAGGCTAGTGGTATAACCATCGATTGAGTCGAGCATGCCCTCCACCATTGCAGCTATTACTACTTTATCCAGCTCTTCTTCTACTAGTAGAAATATTATATCTGCTGATGAGGGAACCTAACCCCTTGCTCCGCTTACTTTACTTGATTTCTATCATGTACCTCCATTTAGAAAGAAATCAATTAAGAAGGCAGATTTCACTTACATCTTCTCTACTTTTGATAGTCTAGATGATCTCATTTGAATTGGAATCTCTCCAAGTCTAAATAATAATAATAATAATAATAGCATAAATAATTTTGATCCTTTCTCTTATGATTTAGAATTGAACTTTCCTTTTCTGAATCAATCGAGTTCACCCATTGAGATTTACTTAGTGTCATCTAACTCTGAGGGTCCCATAGGAGAAGCTGTATGTATACCCGATGAGTAGGTAGAACTTTCTAACCCCGCCACATGAAGTCACCAAAGTCAACCCCCAAGTGGCAAAGTTCTAAACTTCTGGGGTAGCACTTCAAGATAAGGGTAAAGTCATTGGTTCTAGTAAATAAATAGCCCTCCATAAGATGCTCCACCCATGGATATGCTGGAGGACCAACCTAGAGATTACAATGTCCTTGCCCACTTGAGAAAGGTTCTAGCTAAACTAAGGATATATGACACCCTCATCTTATTCAAAGAGATGAGGGAATCTCTAATCAAGGCTTTACTTGATCCTAAGATTTGCTTAGCAGACCCTTATGAGAGGAGGCTCACTATTCAAAGGATGTCTGAGTCACATTCGTGATGAAGATGTGCTTTAGAATGATCAAATGTAACCGCCCCTTGACATCACAATGGACATGGGCAGATTCAGGTTATTAAGGGTGTTGGTTGACCCCGATGCATCAGTCAACATTATGAGTCTAAAAACCCTTGTCTACTTGAGGATCGACATCTCCAAACTCAGTTCAAAAAGGATGATGCTGAGATGATTCAATGAGCAAGGAGAGAGAGCTTTAGGCTTTTAATGTTGTCATTAGAGATAGATGAATAGAAGATAGAAGCTAGGTTTCACATTATACACTCAGATACATCCTTCAATGCTTTGCTTGGAGAGGATACATGAAAATAAATGTTCATCCTCTCTACATCAATGTATGAATTTTGTGAGGGGTGGGATCGCCTATTATGTCAAAAGAGATCTCAAGTCATTTACAGTTCATGAGGTCAACATATATGAAGATGCAGCCTACTACCTCCCTCAAAATTAATAAGTCTATTCTCGTGAACTTGGCCAAAGTTCAAAAATAAAAGAAAAAAAAAGAAAGAGAAAAAGAAGAAAATGAAAAAGAAAGTGAAAGGGAGTGAGAAGTAGGCTTGGAGGAGGAAGAGCCTAACATTAAATTCCACCCACGTTACTCCATTCACACATTGGATGACCGACTCCACCAGTGTGAGAATAGGTAGACCTAGAGACGGAAGACCTCCTTATTGGCCACCCAAGAGGAGATATATCCCTACCACTAGGAGTACACCTACTATCCATATATACTTGGAATCTAGTTTAGAGGATGTGTCTTATATGGTTAGTATGCCAGCACTTCTCAGAGATCCCGAGGTGATAGTTGAGTGACAGGATGAAGATCGGGTCCCAAAGCAAAGCATGTAGTCCATGTGAAATAGTTAGGCATCAGTTGGGAACCGTAGCTCTAACCCCACTTTCATCTTAAAAAGTTTAGGGTTTGGTAGTTAAGGAAGCCTCTAGATCTTTCACATATGTGAAGGTGCAGAGGTTCTTTATAGGAGCATCATCCTCTAGTCAGGAAGCTAATATAGAACTTGAGGATGATTCATATAACAATTTAATACAATTATCTTTTGATTGGTACTCGCCTTGTGTTCTTAATCTAGCAAAGAAGAGATTAATCTCACATATTTGGACTAAACACAGGCCAAATTACTTCAAGAGGTTATGGGATAACAAATACAGACATTCTCAATCAAGACTGACTAATCAAGATAATGATGATGATGATTATTGTTTAGTCATCACCAACCATTTGAATCGATAGTTCTTTTCAAATCACATTAACTCTTATGAAGAGGTGTGTTTTAGAAACTTTATGATCCATAAGTTTCAAGTCAAAGATGCACTGCTAAAGTTTGAAGAAGAGATCAGGTCAATCATTGATGAGCTCAGAGAATTCAAATTAGGAACTCAAGAAAATCCATGCCCAACATGCTCAGTTCTATGTTGAACAAATCTGAAAATAATGACTTAGTTAGGCTATTGACTAACTTTAAGAACTACTTCACATGGAGTTATGAAGAGATGCCCAGTTTATCTTCTAACATAGCAATCCACAAACTAGCAATAGAACCTAATGCTAACCCTATCAAGCAAGCTCCTAGATGCATGCAATTACACATTGAACAATAGGTCATTTCTGAAATCCAAAAACTAATCGATGTTGGCTTCATCAGGGAAGAAAAATACCCTACCTAGTTGGCCAATGTCATCCTAGTTAAGAAGAAGAATAGCCAAATTTGCATATATGTCAATTTTAGAGACTTAAATAAGGCATGTCCAAAAGATGAATTTCCACTACCAAACCCAGAGGTGATGGTGGACATTGCCTCATCTCATGCAGTATTCCCCTTCATGGATGGTTCATCTGGATACAACCAAATAAAGATGGCCCCTGAAGATGAAAAAATAATTACCTTTCAACCCCGATTTTATTGTTATAAGGTCATGCCTTGAGCTTAAAATGATGCTACCTACAATATGACTCAAATCTTCGACGAACTCATTCATCATCAAGTTGAATGCTATGTCGATTATCTCATAGTCAAAAGTAAAGAAAAAGAAGACCATCTCTTTGACTTGAGAGTAATTTTTGAATGGTTAAGACAATATAAACTCAAAATGAATCACCTTAAGTGTGCATTCAGAGTAGCTTCAAGAAAGTTCCTTGGGTTTATCCCGACACCGGGAATCGAGATCGATGAGAAGATCAAAGCGATATTAAAAATGTCACCCCTAAAATTTAACTCAACTTAGATCATTTCAAGGGTCATATCTAAGATGCAATTTCCAACCTATCAAGAAAATGCCAACCATTTTTAGCACTTCTCAAAAAGGACACCAAGTTCAAGTGGGATGACAAGTGTCAACATGCCTTCGAAGACATCAAACACTACCTGATAATGCCACCAGTTCTAGTAGCCCCTATCCAATCAGCGTGCCATGTGGCGTTGGTAAGATTAGGTTTAATTAAGGATTATTAATTAGATTTTAAGGCTGAAACTTTCATAATTCATAACTAATTATAGAAAAATCCAAAAATTATAAAAAAATAGCTCATTTTAAAGGTATTT
The DNA here is from genome assembly GCA_021442155.1 of Cymbidium sinense. Lineage (NCBI taxonomy): Eukaryota > Viridiplantae > Streptophyta > Magnoliopsida > Asparagales > Orchidaceae > Cymbidium > Cymbidium sinense. Next base: position 9,686,535 of record CM038223.1, on the reverse strand, counting down.
TAGAGAAGAATCTAGTAAAATTATTCTTAAGTAATTTGAAACAATAATTTTGGCTTAATTATAGTTTATTTAAAATTTAATTATCTTACTCACTAAGCATCCAATCACCCAAACTCAGGATGTTTGGGGATGACAACCAATTCTATTTTTTCTTGGAATTTATTTATTAAATTAGGAAATTGATTGATTAAGCTATTACCTTTAAACTTAATTAAAGGATAATGCATACAAATAATTAATTAATTGTTTAGATTCTCTCAATGAAATATGAGACTTAAGTGGATAGCCTCTCTGAATCCTTATTTCCCTCTCTTCAAACCAAAGTGCTAATTAATGTTTACTCATTAATTCATGACTTAGCCAAATTAAAAAATCCAAATGTCATGTTTGCTCAAGGGTGGCTTATGGAATTAGTCAATTCCCTATCTTTTCCCCTTAAGCCCATCTCATTTTCAAGAAGATAATTGTTTAACTTTGTTAATTAATTAAAGAAAAATGAATTAATGGATTAATCATTTAATCCTTAATTTTAAAAATTTAATTAAGGATCTAATTTTCCTTTAATCCATTTCGGGTAGAGCTTTAGGTATTCAAGAACCTAAAGAGATTAGTGAAATAATGATTAGCTCACATGTGTGAGAAATTCATGAAAGTAATTAAAATAGTTTCTGCTTAATTAGGAAATGATTATGAGCTAATTGCATTATCTTTCATCTCATAGAGCATTATTATTTACTTCTCAATGTATTTGCATATTACATTAACTCATAATTATTTAAGCAATTACTTTAAGGAAACATAAGTAAAGGTTTAACTAATTGATTTAATCCATATTTAACTTAATTAATCCATAAAATGAACCTAATTACTTTTCCTAAATCAAATTAACTTACACATGAATGGGATTAGTATTAGCAAATCTTTCTTGCATTTAAATCAACAAACATAAAATCAAAAGTGGCATTAAGAAACTTTTTTTTTTTAAATAAGCTTATTTGATTTGATTGTCCTTAGGAATTAGTCCGATTAAAAAAAAATTACATGCTTGTGTATCATTATTTCTTTCCAATCATATAAAAAAAAATATTGTATGCCACTTGATTCATACATTCATTTCTTCAAAAAATTAATCAAATATAAATGATTTCCTTTATGTCAAACTTGCATGTTGATTTAAATTAATATATGTGTGGTTTATCATTATTAAACCCAAATCTACTTTTAAATCTTATAAACAAGTGATTACATATGCTATAAATGTTAATTATGAATACATAAGAAATGCAAATGATTATAAATTTTCATATAAGTTTATTTCCTTTCAATATTAGAATCTAAGACTTTACCATATACATAAACCTCTTTAATCAAATAAAATACAATTTTTTCATGGTTTGCTCTCCTTATTTGTATGCACATTCATATGTATTTGAGTAAGCAAAGTTGGTATGAACACCGAATCTGAAGCCTTTAAGTTTTCAAGGAAGTCATTTGATTATCTCACTGTTAATAATGGCATATACTAGCTCATATCTCAAACATGTATGTGTACTTAATTATGGAGTCAAAACCCTCTCTTTTACAAAAAACATATGCAATTGTTTAAATGATAGATTTAATTAATGTGATTAAAAGCTCTTTTCTTACATTCATGTATGCACACTTACATGTTTGAATGAAATTATCTATCCTGTGAATAATGGGTTTAAGTAGTCCCAAAGAAGGTCATTTGATTACCTCACTAGTTAGTGACATTTTATTTAACTTCATTCCTATGTATTTTGCATAAGATTTAGATAGAGCTTTAAGTTAATATGATAAAAAATAATTCAATAAAAAAGAAAAATATAAACTTTAAATATATTCATATTCATCATTTAAATGTGCCACTATTACATGTATAGATATGTTTAGGACTTAGTCATGTAAAGCTACATATGATAGAAAAATGAATAAAAGAATTAATTTTAACTAATCTTAAGATGCCTTTCTTATTGAATGGGATTGTTTAAAGTGAACCTAAATACAATTAACTAAATATAATAAGCCATTCACTAAAGAGAATTTCTCATTATGCTTTAGATGTGGCTTAAAGTAGGGATGAAAGATAACTCTCTTTTTCTTTTATAACACTTAGTTGTTATGTAAACTATGAAACAAAAGAAGACATTAAGTAAAACTTGAAATCAATTAAGTCACTAAGTGAAACCATCCTTTATAATTATACCCTTTCATACTTAAAAAATTACAATAAAGTCTAGTTAAGGCATACCACATGAGCCTTAATACACACACCTTAGAATTAAGTCACCACTTTTAGCCTTATGTTATGGCGGTCCTTTTGGATGATGTGTGTTTTATTTTATAATGTATTATTTTAGACTGGATGTTAAGTTGTATGCTTTATAGATTGGATGTTAGGTTGTGATTAGCCTAATCATGTTTTCTACAGGAAATTGTGCTTAAGGGGTGCTTAAAATAAATATAAATGCTATATTTTGCAGGTTGCTCAACTCCTAAGCACAATCTAAATTAGGATAGGTGGACTTGGTTACCCATGTGTAGGGTACTAAGTCCAAAATATTCATATCCGCTATTGTATGGTGTGTTTAGCTAACACTTATTTTATGTAGTTAGATTTATTTTTTTCTATTTTTAATATAATTTTGCATTAGAAATTAGGATTAGTGTTATGAAGTATTAAAATGAATAGTGGCTAGAAGGTTTTGTCCTGGAGGCTGATGCCTTTAAGCAAGCAAACCAAGTGAAGAAATAAAGGAGATATGAAAATGAAGACCCCATAGTATTTATTAATTTTAATTGTAATTATTCTTTCTTATACCATGTTGTATAAGGGTAATCACTACTCATTCCTCTTTTCGGTTATATGGTGGTACCACAGCCCCTATATTCTTTACGATTTAAAATTATTTGATATTTTATTTATAATTGCACAATATAAATGGCATGACTTTCCTAGTTTCTTCATAATTAATGATTTAATGTGTAGCCTAGATCCGATTAGGCTTTTAGGAAAAAAAAACTTCTACAACTCATAACTAAATTTTCTAAATAACTCATAACCTCACATAAAGCCTAGGCATTAAATCAAGATAATTAAAATATTTTAGCAACATCTTAGCTGAATGTTGTATGCTTAATATTATGCATATCACCTTGAATCACTCTTATAAAATGAGGGCCTCCGTTCTTGCACATATGGGAATCGCTTGACCTGTGAGAGCAACTCTTACTAACGGAGCTTCACCCTCTTCTCTCTTGATTTGACCCATAACTCATTTCAACATGCATTTAGATATATAAAAATCCTTTGGCCTTTATCAAAATGAAGAGTCCAAAATCATATTAAAAATATATGCATTGACTAAGTCATTACTCATACCACTCATGCTCTCCCTTGGGAGTGGTTTAAGGACTTTAGTTTTCTTCTAAATGATAATAACATAACCATCTTGCAAAAAATTATATGACTTGACCACATGGTTTTAAAGCATAGGAGTTAGTGTCGCCACTCAGCAATTATAAGTCATGTGGTTTATCCTCTCTATGGAAGTAAACCATATACCCATCTTCACTTAGATTTAGGATGTGATTTGGCCCTCATTAAAGCTCCTAGATTTAGGATCTGGGTTGATGTTTCCCCTGCCAAAGCATAAATTCTCATCTCTTAGGCATTTCCATAACCTTGTTTTATGGGATTATAAGCCCTAACCTTCATATAAAATTTCAACTCAAACATATTATTCTCTTCAATTTCAAACATATAAAGCCCACCCATAGGATAACTTAGAATGCTTACTAAGTTTCTTAGTATCATGAGCATTCCCTACTCATCTCCTTTGGCTTCGAGATAAGTCTCTCCTCTATCGATTGATTTTCCAAACATAGCCAAATTAATAGTCTATCTTTAAAATCTTTGGAGACAATGATTGCCTACTTTAATGTAGTATCCTAAGAAACACACCTTCCTTAGGATGTAATAATGGGGCTTGCACAGGAAACTTTAGAACTCGATTTAAATAAAACCTATTGTATTCATCCATATAAAGTAGGAGAAAATCTCTGGTATATTCGAAGACCCATCATGCCTTAAGAGTCCTTATTAGGTTATTAGGTCCATTATAGGGTGGTGATTTCTATATTTTGAGATAGTGTGCCATTATCAAACTTTTATCCCCAGTGGATACACCCCAAAAAAAATCATATTTGAAATCAAATTCTTATCCCCAATGGATAACCCGAACCTGCTTCCCTAGTGGAAGGTTCACATGCCCAATCCCTAGTGATTCAGTCCATATCCCTAGTGGATATGCCTCTACATCAATTAAGACAAAATAAGTCAAAATTAATTTAATCTTGATCCCCGGTGTATTATAGATTCTTATCTCCATCGGATCTTTTTTCCATAAATCATATTCACAATCAAACTCAAATCCATATCCTCAGCGGATAGCTTGAACTTGCTTCCCCAGTGGAAGGTTCATGTACTCAATCCCTAGCGGATTCATTCTGGCTCTCTTATCCCTTGGCATAAAAAGAGCTACATTGCACTAAGATCATGATTCTATCTACCTTCGGGTTTAGGTATATATTATTTTCATTAGCGCTTGTAATCTTCTGGATATTGTTGATCATCTCAGTCAATGCCAATACGTGTGGTGTGCCTTGTTAGTTACACAACACCTATTGGGGGTCCTTTTATTGACCTCACTTTTGGAGTGAGTTCTTAATCTCCTCATCTTAGACCAAAAAAATCTTCTAGACACTAAAATTTTCTTAGTCATAAGACACTTCTAGAGATTAGGTGAACACTTAACCTAAACCTAGAAACTTATAAGGGTTAATCATAGAATTAGGCTATGCTTGGGACTTAGACATACCTAGTACTTATAGAAACATACCTATCCTATAGCCTAGATCCCATCTATGTTCACCTTCTTAAACCAAACCTCAATTCAAATTCCCAAATTCAAAATTAAAATTTTCAAAATTCACCAATCCCATGATCAAACCCAAGCTCAAAACCCTTCTTAAACCTTATGATTGAATCACATGGCCTTAACCTTAGCCAAATTCAAATCAATCTAAATTTTGATTTCTCAAAGATCAATCCCTCAATTATTTCTCCAAACTCACTTCCAAATGACAAAACCCAAGATTAAATCCATGCTCTAAATCCTCCTTAAGCTTTATGAATGAATCCCATGGATTTAGCCAAATCAACCTGAAATCAATTGATCTCCTCAAAAATCAATTGTATATTCATTTATATTCACAAATATAAATGAAATCCACCTTCCAATGATCAAAACTAAATCGATTTCCTTCTAAGCTCTTTTGACCTACCTCCATGAGCTTAGTCAAATTTGCTTCCAAATCACTCCAAACTCAAGATATTTTCTCATAAGTCATTTATATCTTCATTTATATTCACAAATATAAATGCAATATAAATTCAAATAGCCAAAACCAAATCCAAAATTAAATTAAAACCCAATTCAATCCATTTAAACCATTTCCTTGAACTTGGCCAAAACCCACCTAAATTAAGCCAAAAATCAATGGATTTTCTCTTGAATCAATCATTCCTTCAATCATCTATCCAAATATAAATGAAACCTACAATCATCAAGCCAAATTGAAATCAACCCAAGTCAAGCAACTTAGCCTTTTGACTTGAAAATTCAAATGAACCAAAACCCATCATCATTGGCCAAATTACAATAGATTTATATTTCAATCCTAAGCTCATATATAAATTCAACTAAACCTTAATCAAACCAAAACCAAGTCAATTAACCCATTTAGGTCCACTTGACCCAAAGTGATCTAAAGAACCCATTTGAGTCAAGTTCTAATCCAACCCAAATTAGATTGAACAAAGCCCACCCAAACCTCATACCATGATCATTGATCATCCTAGGATGATTAATTGCCTCAAATTGAGTCTAACCAAGTCAACTTGGTCATTTGACCAAGTCAACCCTTAGCCCATATGAAACTCAAACTAACAAAAACTCATCCTACACCAAATTGATTGAAACCATTGATTCACCTCAACTCATAATCAATGTCTGAACATGACTTGACCATCAATTGAGCCAAACCAAACCCAATTGGTCATTTGACCCAAGTTGACCCAAGTTGACCTAAAGGGTCAAAATTAATCAAATCATGATCCAACCCAAATTGATTGCAACCAATGGCTCAACTTCATTCCAAATTGATTATTAAACTTGACCAAAGCCATTTTGAACCCAATTTGACCAATTGGTCAACCCAACAATATAGCCCAAATTGACCTAAAGGATCAAATTGGCCAAAATCCAAATTAAATCCTAATTGATTCAAACCAAAGCCTACAACCATTTTCAATTAACCAATTGAACTTGAACCAACACCCAACACAAGCCAATTTAGCCAATTTGATCAAATTAGTCAACTTGACCCATTTAACCTATATGAATCCAAAAGAGCCAAAATCAAATCCAAAGCAAATTGAACCAAACCAATAACACCAATACACTCCAAATGGTCATGTGAATTTGACCCAAACCTTGGTTTGACCCAATTTGATCAATTGGTCAACTTGACCCAACCTAACCTAATTTGACCTTAATAGGTCAAATTAAGCCAAATCAAACCAAATGAACTTCAAATCACTTGAAATTCGGGCTAACCCACTTTTGACTCATCTCAAATCTGCCCAAATTAAATCCATTACCAAATAACCAAGATACCCTTGGGCTAAGGGTATCACATAAAGCAAATCACTTGGGGGAATGGTCATTTATCTTCTTTAGCCACTTAACACTCATCCATTGGTCCACTTAGGCACCAGACACTAACTAACCCACCCAAGGTGGTTGGGTCACATGACTCATGGGAGGTAAAATCACCTCCCCATTATCATTGGAACACTTGGAAAGCCATACACTCATTACTCCCATGGTAGCTCACCCTCATCCACTCAAGTGAAGCCAACTAGATGATTCTCTGCCAAATCAAGCCCCATTATAGCCATTTGATCAAAATGGCCAAACAAATCTAGTCCCGATCCAAGGAATAAGGGGGGTATACCCCATGATTCTCACTCAAATCATAACACTTGCACTTCAACCCTAATAGCTAGACTCACATCCCGAGTTTGCAAGGTTTCTCGAGCTCCCCAACTCTTCCTCTCTTACAAAATTAAATGGGGAGCCCCAATCCATTATCGTTTGCTCAAACCTCCATTAAAGTGGCTTTGCACACACCATCCTTGGAGCTAGATGAGTGAGAATGAATCATTCCCAGTGGAGTTCGATCAAAGCCAACCACTTCTATCTCGTGCCTTAGCCTTCCGAGTAATCCACCCAAAATCAAAGATCGTGCCACTCAACAGGACTTCATTTCTACTAAACGAAGCTTCCTCAATCGTCAGAACTGTTGGTCCTAAGCTTCGGTGAGGTATGCCATTGAAACTGACCTTTAGCTTAAAATGGTTTGGAGCTTTTTGAAGAAAAGTTGCATGTCATGAGATTTCCACAGTTAGATCTCTTTATTTTGCTTCGATGGTGTGGATCGATTTGATCTTATTCAAGCTCGTGAGCTCGATCTATGAATCCATGGATCTCCATCTCTCACCGAGAGGTGACAAATCGTTCCATTCCACTGATCGAATGATGGTCCTGATCAAATCATGCTAGATCAACCATTAATCTTACTTGACCATAATTCCGATCATGGTCGTCCGAGAAAGCATGTCCCAATCACGTCGAAATTTTGGATGTGACAATTTAAAACCAATCCCATGATGCCCCATGAAAAGCATCGCATTACATGGCACCAATGGGATTATAGTTAATTAAGTTAATTAAATATATTTTCATGGTTGAAATTTTATAAATTCATAACTAATTGTAGAAAAATCAAAAAATATATAAATAAATGCTCATTTTAAAGGTGTTTTAGAGGAGAATGTAATAAAAATATTCTGAATTGATTTTGAACAATAATTAAGGATTAATTTGAGTTTATTTGAAACTTTAATTAACTTAATTACTCGAGCAATTAATTTCAAACTTCCTGAGGTTGATTAATGGGATGACCTCTGCCTCCCATAATTTTCTTGGGATTTATTGCTTGGTTAATTAGAAAAATTAGGTCTTTTAGTCTTAATTACTTTCTTAATTAATTAAGTGGTTAATTAACATTCTAAATAGTAAAGAAATTATTAATTAAGCTTACTAATCATTATGGAATAGTGAATGGGCATGTGGAATGAGATTGAGACCTCTTTCCTAATCATTCTCCTAAGTTCATTTCACTTGAATGTAAATTAATTAATTTGGAATTAATTAATAGTTTAATTTGTTAATCAAATTGCTTAATTAATTAAATTGAAATCACAATCATCCTGGATCTCATCTAATTAAGTTTCTTAGATAATCTCTTAGGTGTTCAATAACTTAAGGAATCCTAAGAAAATTATAATTAGCCCACATGTGTGGGAGAATTATAAGAGTACTTAATTAATTCCCTTAGCTTAATTAATCATTAATGATGAGTCAATTGTATTAGGCCCTTTTTTTCTTAGGATCATTGTTTATTTTATTTCCAATGCACATGCAAATCATGTTGGCTCACCATTATTTGGGTAAATATACTAAGGTGATATAGGGAAGGGTTAATTAATGTACTTAATGTATGCTATAACCTAATTAATTATAAAATCAATCTAATTCCTTTTCATTGAACCAATGGGAATGGGTTAGAAGTAGCAAATGATTGAATCTTCTCTTTACATTCATTAAATCAAATCAAAACAAAAAGTTAAAAGTGACATAAGAAACTTTGGTTTACTTGAAATGATTTTATTTAGCATGATTGTCCTTAGGAATTAACTTAGTTGAATGAAGTCATGCGCTTATGTTTAAGTATTCCTTTCCAATCATGCTAAATGTTGTATATTATTTAAAATCATGCATTCATGTCTTTCAAAAATAAATCAAATGAAATTTTCCTTATGTTAAGCTTGCATGTGTTGAATTAAATTTACAATCTGTGTGGCTATTATCACTATTAAATCAAAGTTATTTTCAAAAAGTTTATAAGTCAACTATAATATTTGGAGTGATAATAGTTATAAATATTTATAAGCTTGCATATGTCCATGGCTTAGAATATGTGATATGGAGTTCTCTTTCTTTATTCTATATGGATTTACATAAAGTTTGAATGTTAATAAGTGTATAATCCATTTTAAAAAAGGACATAACATTTATTTGAATTCATTCCTATGTATTTCTATGTTATAATTTAGATATAACTTTACCTCGCATGTATAAATAATTAAATTGAAAGAAATATAACTTTTGCATGATTTTCCATTCCTGTAGTCACTTGTATATTCATGTGTATTCAAGAATAATGGGTATATCTAGTATGGACATTCCAGGGATGCAAGGCTTTAAGTTGCCCCAAGAAGGTCTTTACCTCACTCCCTTAATTTAACAATGGTGAAGTATTTTCTTAAAACTTTTATACACTTATATGTACATTTAGCTAATGAATGAAAATCTCCTTTTTCAACTTTAGCTCACATGTATAAATAATTCAATTGAAAGAATTACAACTTTTGCATTATTTTTTATTATTGTAGTCACTTGTACATTCATATGTATTTAAGAATATTGGGTATATCTAGTTTGGACATTTCGAGGATGCAAGGCTTTAAGTAGCCCCAAGGAGGTCTTTACCTCACTCCCCTAGTTAACAATGACAAAGTACTTGCTTAAAACTTTTATACACTTGAATGTGCATTTAGCTAATGAGTGCAAATCCCTTTTTCTACAAAATACACATATGTATCTTTCATTTAAAGTGTGCTAAAAGAAATATATTGCATGTGTAGGTATACTTAGGATTTAATATCACATGCATGTTACATGTGATGGAAAAGAATGATTGAACATATATAATGTGATAGTAATTATATCAAATTAATCTTAAGATGCCTTTCATATTGAATGGAATCATTTAAAGCGAACCTAATCTTAGAATTAATTTAAAATGGGTAATAAGCCATTCACTAAAGGGAAATAAATTAAATTAACATGCTTTAGAAAATGGCTTAGGGTAGGGATGAAAGAGAGAAACTCTCTCTTTCCCCTCTTCATAACACTTAGTTGTTAAGTGTAGGTCACATGAAACCAAATAAAATACAAATTAAACTCCTCAAATCAACTAAATAACTTAAAGTGAAACCAACCCTTTATATTAAATTGAATCCTTTTACACTTAGAGAACTATAACCCTAATGCTTAACAAGACATACCACACAAGCCTTAACACACAAATTAGAATTAAGTCACTACTTCTAATTTTATGTCAGGGCGATGCTTGGTTTAATGTATGTTTTATTTTGTGATGTAATATTTTAGACTAGATGTTATGGTGTATATTTCATGTAGATATTAAGTCGTGATTAACCTAATCATATTTTTATAGGGATTATGCTTAAGGGTGGCTTAAAAATAAATATAAATACTCTTTGTAGGTTGCTTAAGCCCCTAAGCATAATCCAAGTTAAGACAGTGGGTTACCCATGTGCGTGGTGCTAAGTCCAAATTATAAATATAATTGGTTTATGTGTGTTTAGCTAACACTTGTCTTGTTATTTAATTTTTCTATTTTTAATGTAATTTTGCATTAGGAATTAGGATTAGTGTTATGGGGAATAAGGATGAGCATTGGCTAGAAGGTTTTATCCTGGGGTGTCATGTGATGTCTTAAAGCCTACTAAATCAAAGGGAGCTAAGACATGAAGAAATGAAGAAGACATGAAAATGGAGACTTGAAGACCCCTTGCCCCATAGCATTTATCATTTATAAATTTTAAATTATTCTTTTATGTATTGGTTGTAAAAGGATAGAGCTCGACTACCTATTTTTCTTTTTTGGTTGTACAGCAGCACCCGACCGCACCGGCCTTTCATTCTTTTGCATTAGTTATAAAATTGATTGATGTTTTGTTTAAATTGTGTAATAGAAATGGCATGCCTTTTCATAGTTTATGAATGACGAATGTGTGGATACAATTAGCTTTAGAAAAAAATATTTTACCCAACTACAACTCATAATTAAAATTTTAAATAATTCATAACCTCGCATAAAGCCTATGTGTTAAATCAAGATAATTAAAAGATTTAGAAACCCTTAGGTGAATGTTGTATGTTTAACATCATGCATTCATATTGTCTCACTCTTATTAAGAGAGGGTTTCCATCCTTGCATGATAAGGGAAGACTTGACATTTGAGGGTCTCCTATGTGATGGAAAACACCTCTTTCTCTTTAATTTAGCTCATAATCTCATTTCAACATGCATTTAAGCATAAAAAATCATATGGCCTTTGTCAAAATGAAGTGTCAAATACAAATAAAATTTGAAAATATTTCTTATTAGATTAAGTCATTACTCATACCACTCATGCTCTAGTCTCTTAGGGAGTGGGTTTAAGGACTTAGTCTCTTTCTAAATTAATAATAGCCTAACTATCTTGCAAAATCATATGACTTTCCTACATGGTTTTAAAATCATAGGAGAAGTTATGCCACTCAGCTTGTAAGCGCTAACAGCAATTTTTCCACTCTCGTAGAGGTAGACCTTATGCCCATTTTTTCTTAGATTTAGGTTGTGTTCTAACTTGTGTTGGAACTCCTTAGATTTATGATTTGAGGTAGCTGTTTCCTTCGGGCTACAAGCATAAATCCTCACCTCTTAGGCTTTTCCACAACCTTATGTTATTGCATTATAAGTCCTAGTTTTTTAATAGATCAACTTTTATAAAATTAATCTCTTCAACTTTAAATATAAAGAGCCCGATTATAGGATAGGTTGAAATGCTCACTAGGCCTCCTAGTGTCATGAGCATTCCCTACTCATCTCCTTTGACATCAATAATAAGTCTTCTCCTTAAGTTTTCCTACTTAATTTTTCAAATACAACCAATCTTTTGATAGTCTAGCCTTGAAATATTTGGAGACTTTAATTTCTACTTTAATTGAGAGTATTCTTAGAAAATTCAATTTCTCAGGATGTAATTAACTATAGGGGCTTGCCTCCATAGGGAACTTAATGAACCAGGCTTAAAATAAACCCTACTTTACTTTTTCATATAAAATAGGGGAAAAATCTCTAGCACATTCGAAGACCAATCATGCCTTAAGAGTTCTTATTAGGTGATTATGTCCATTATGTGGTGTGATTTCTATCTTTTGAGATAGTGCACCATTCCATAATGTCATAGCTGATCAGTTCAATAAGTACCCCCTAAGATCTGCATGATGTTCCACATCTCAAAAATAAACACCACTCATCGAAGTTGGTCTAGGGATGTCTTCTGGTGGCAAATCACTAAGAAAATAATTCATTTTGGCTCACTAAAGAGAGGTGAAGGTGTGAGAAGAGCTCATTTAAGTTTGGTGTAGGTTTGAGGAGTTTAGATGGATGAAGCTCTCAGGTCCTGTGAGAGCTGGTCTCGCCAATGGTGTAAATGAGAAGCTCGAGATAAGGTATGGGATTTTGTGGAATGCTTTAAGAAATCTCTATGTTGAGTTTGAATGAGTGGGGAAGAGTACACTTCCTCCCCAACTAAACCAAGGGTTAGGATTGCTTTATCCTTTGGTAGCTATCCGACTAGAGGTGGCAGAAGACTATTGAGGTGGATGTGTATGAGAGGTTGAGAGAGTGTGGCAAGCTGTTATGAGGTGTACACTCCTCTTTAGGTGGACCAATGGTTTCCCATTGCTGAATTCACCCTCTCTTGGCCAAAGGTTGAACCCAACAGCCTTGGGTTAGGTTGGGTTAGTGGTCTTTTGTCTAAGAAAGTCTAAAGGTGGCCGCCAAGAGGTGAGGAGTTGGAAAACCCTTCCAAATTGGGATTTTGTCTCATTTGGAGAGCTTGGTTCAATGGGTTTGACCTAAATCGGGTTCACCATAAGTTGGGCTCACTTTGGGCAGGCCCATGGTGACCCAAGGATGAGTCATACTAAGTTTGGTTGGGTTTGGCTCAATTTGACCCATGTAGGTCAAATGGGTCATGTTGGGCTAAGTTGATCATTTTGACCAAATTGGATCAAAGTGAAATTTTGGGCAAGTTTAGTTGATCATTTGTAATGAGTTAGTGCAATTAGTTTGATTAAATTTGGGTTAGATTTGTATTTGATTCATATGGTTCAATTTGGGTCAAATGGGTCATGTTGACCAATTTGACCAAATTGGCCAAATTGGCTTGGGCATGGGTTATGTTTATGTTCAATTGATCATAGGTGATTGATTAAAAGAGTTTATTTGAATTGATTTAGATTAGGGAAAATTTTGGTTCAAATGGACCTTTTAGGCTAAATTGGGCTAAGTAGGCCAATTTAATTGAAGGTGGGATCATGTTTAATACTCAATTAGTGACTAATTGGAAGCATTGGTTTCAATCAATTTAGTTTAGGATTTGATTTGGTTCAATTTGACCCTTTGGGTTAAATTCAAAGACCAAATTGGCTTGAGATTCAATTGATTGTAGTGGAGTGTTCAATAATGGCCTACAATCATCAATGAAAAGGTTGGATAGCTTGGTTTGATCCAACGGAGTTTGATTGGAGTTTAGCTTAATTAGGCCTTTTAGGTCACTTTGGGTTAAATGATTTGGTCAAGTCAACTTGGACCAATTAGAGCTATGGATGGTTGGGATGTGATCAATGATAAATTTGAAGTTGATTGGTGCCTTTGATTACAATGGGTTTACATTTGGTTGGGTTTTGACTCATTTAAACTTTTAGGTCAAATTGGCTAACTTGGGTTGATCAAATTCACTTGATTCAATTGGTTTTGCAAGTGTTTGAGTGGTTTGAAATGAATCTATTAAATGATTAGAGTGATTAAAAAAATTAAATTGGGTTTAGTTTGCTTAAATGGGTTTGAATGGAGTTAAAGAATTGTGGTGGATTAACTCGGGTTAAGGCCCAAGTTAACTTGGCTTGGAGCTTGGATTAGAAACCCAAATTCAATTAAAATTAATTTAATAGGTTTGAGTTGGTTTATCTCCAATCACATGAGCTTAAGTTTGGATGAGTTGATGGGCATGAGTCTTGGTTTAAGCCTTAGAGGAGGTGAAACCTATTTGTCCTAAGGCAAACTTTAGGTTTAGGGTTATGCCTTATAAATCCATAGGCCTAGGTTTAGTGTTCCCATCAATCACTAGATGTGTCCTAGCACTAAAGAAGTCTAAGTTTCTTGAAGGTTCCTAAATTTAAGATGGGAGGGATCAATCCTCACTCCAAACGTGAAGTCAACAGCACTTCAAACAGTTGTAAGTTTAGAGAGTCGGGATTTGTTCACTCTCTCTAGTGGAAGTGAACCAATATGTCCCATTTCTTTGAGTGGATTCGGTTGAGCTCTTAGTGCTAGAGTACTTAGAGGTAGGTTCAAAGGTAGCCCGTTCGTCCTTTGCTATAGGTGTAAATTCTCACCTCTTAGGCATTCCCATAATTTTGAAATCTAAATCCTAACATTATAATAAAATATCAACTAAAATAAACATAATTTTCAACCTCAAAAATATAAAGTCTCATTATAAGATAGATAAAAGCACTCACTAGGTTATATAGTATTATGAGTGCTTCATACTTGTCCTCCCTTGGAATCCATTAAGAGCTCTTTCTATCTTGAGTCTCCCACTTGATCTTTTAATAATTGCTAATTTTTTTATCATCAATCTTTAAAATATTTTGGAGATGCTAACTAACTATTTTAATCAAGAGTATTCTTGAGAAATCTCTATTTTTTTAAATGTAATTAACTATGGAAGCTTACTTCCATAGGGAACTTAAGACCCATCATAAAAGAAACCTTGGTTGACTTTATCCATGTGAAGTAGGAAAAAAAATCTCTAGTATATGTTGATCTATCTACCTTCTGAGTCCTTATTAAATTATTGAGTCTATTATAGAGTAATATTTCTATCTTTCGAAGTAGTACATCATTCTTTGATACTCGATCATTTCAATAAGTACCCCTTAAGATCTACATGGTGTCCCTACAAGTCCAAATACAAACACCATATTATACAAATATAATAAATTAAAGAAAGTGATTTGATTATATTGATCTAGGCATAGATGATATTGCAAATATGTTTATGATTAACAACAATAATTTTTAAAAAATTAATATTTGACTTAGTGCAAGGTATTTACTAAAATCTACATAAATTTAGAGTACAATTTTAAATTAAGTGTCAACATAAAT
>CM038223.1:9501340-9671129 GCA_021442155.1 Cymbidium sinense | reverse complement strand
GTCTTCCTCTTTTACGATTTGAGTTGGACTTTCTACTCACGAATACTATGTGTTAACCTCTTGAGATAGACTTGGAATCATCCCATTGGGTCCCATAGGAGAAGGCGTAGGTGAGCGATGCGGTAGAACCTTCCATTACCCATAGAGATCACCGAAGTCAACCTCCAGTGGCAAGGTTCTACCTCCGGGACACCTCAAGATAGGAAACAAGTCATTGGTATAGAGGATGAAGCCCTCCAGATGCTCCACCCTTGGATATGCTTGTGGAGGATCCAAGGTGGACTACAATGTTTCTCTCTCATAAGAAAGTTTCCATCTAAGCTAAGCATATATGATGCCCTATCTTATCCAAAGAGATGAGGGAATCATTAATCAAGGCTCTCCTTGATCACGAAATATGCTTAGCTTCAGTGACGCTATAGGTGAGGCACATTATAAGAAGCTCAGGATCACCTTCAGGAGATGAAGACCTTCTTACGGGGACTTGGAGCACAACCATCCCTCTACATCACAGTTGACACATGGGAAAATTCGCGAGTTCTCATGGATCAGGTGCATCGATGAACATTATGAGTCTAAAGACCCTTTTTTGAGGATCGACATCTCACACTCAGGAGATGGATGATGTTGAGAGGATTCAATGAACAAGGTGAGAGGGCTTTAGGTTCTATAGTGTTACCTTTGGAGATAGGTGATTGGAAGACTGAAGCCAAGTTTTACATCATTGATTTGAATACTTCATTCACTTTGCTTTGCTCGTAGGCCTTGGATACATATGGAATAAGATAATTCCATCCTCCTCCTTATGCATCAAGTTAGAAAGGATGGGATTGAATCGTGTCAATGGAGATGAAAAGCCATTTTAGTTAGAGGTTGAGATTTATGAGGATGTGACCTACTATCTTCCTCAAAACACCCTTTGAACTTGGACAAAATTCAAATTCAAAAAAGAAAAGGAAAAGAAAAATGAAAATCCAAGTGAACAAGAAAAGGTGAAGAAGAATAGAGACATATCACATTCCACAGTTCATTCCATCATATGGACATGTGGGTAGGATGACTCAACCTCCACCCGAGCAGAGAGGTAGAGGTGGAAGACTGTTGGCCATCGACCAGAGGTTATGTTCAGTTCATAGAGTACCCTACTATTCACATAGACTTGGAATCGGCTTGGAGGATGAGTCTAATGTGATTAGTATACCAACCCTCTCGGTGTTCCATTGGAGGTGACTTTCGATCCAGGAGGAAGACTGGCCTACAAAGCAAAGTATTGAATCAGTTTATGTGAAACTATTAGCAGTAGGAACCTTAGCTCTAACCTCACTTTCATCTCAAAAGTTGAAGGTTTAGTAGTTAAGGAAGCCCTAAGTCTTCCAATGATAAAGCCAAGAGATTCTTTTGGGATCATCATCCTCAAGACCTGAAGTTGATGTAGAACTTGAGGAGGATACATTTAAAGAATTAATGGAATTACCATTTGACTTTTACTCGCCTTATGTTCATAATCTTATACAGAAAGGTTTAGTTCCTCATACATGGTCTAAGCACAGGTCATAGTACTTTGAAAAGCTATGGAACAATACAGGGAAGGAAGCACAATCCAGAGTAGACTAGGATTGATAGTGGGTCGGTCGATGATGATGATTACTTATGGTTGTTACCAATCATTTGGTGTCGATAGGTTCTTTTCACACACCAACTCTTATGAGAATGTGTGTTTAGAAACCTCAAATGATCGATGATCTCCAAATCAAAGATGCACCTAGAATTTGAAGAGGAGATTCATTCAACAATAGACAACCTGAAGATAGAAAAAACACGATATACATCATTCATTCTTGAATGAAGAAGAAACCAATGACTTAGTTAGGCTATTGATTGAGTTTAAAGACTACTTTGCATGGAGTTATGAAGAGATGCCTAGATTATCTCTTGACATAGTAGTCCAAAGCTAATAGATCTAATACTACCCTATTAAGCAAGCTCCTAGAAGCATGCGATTAGAAAACATAGGTCATTTTAAAGTCAAGAAAGCGATGATGGTTTCATCAAGGAAGAAAAATATCTACACGGTTGTAGTGTCATCCATTAAGAAGAAGAATGGCCAAATTCACATATGCATTAATTTAGGGACTTAAATAAGGCATGTCCTAAGGATGAGTTTCTCTTCCTATATAGAATTAATGGTGGACATCGCCTCATCTCATGCGTTTCTCTTTCATGGATGGGTCATCTAACTATAAATCAAGATGTCTCAAAGATGAAAAAAACTACTTTTCGATCGAATCTTATTATAGGGTCATGCCTTAAAATGTTGGTGCTACATACCAATGGGCCATGACTTCAATCTTTTGAACTCATCCATCATCGGGTTGAGTGCTATGTTGATGATCTAGTAGTCAAGAGCAAGAAAAGGAAGACCATCTCTTTGACTTGAGTAGTTTTTTGAATGGTTAAGATAATATAACCTCAAAATGAATCCCACGTGTGTGCATTTGAGTAGCTTCAAATTCCTTGGGTTTGTTTGTGGACATAGAAATAGATCCTAAAAGATTAAGCTATCTTAGAAATGCCACCTCTAAGTTTAACTCAACTCGATCCTTCAAGGATGGTTGGTATCTAAGATGCTTTATCTCCAACCTATCGAGGAGATGCAAGCCATTTTAGCACTTGTCAAAAGGATGCCAAGTTCAAGTGGGATGATGAAGTGACATGCCTTTGAAGATATCAAGCGTAGTGCAGTTCTTGACCTATCCCAGGCCACTCATCCTCTACACTATTGCATTGGATGACTCTCTTGGTGCTCTGTTGGCCCAAGATAATGATGAAGGAAGGAAAGCTCTCTACTACCTCGCCATCGTCGATTCTGAAGTGAACTATCCACCTATTGAAACATTGCCTAGCTTTGATCTTTGCTTCCCAAAGCTATGACACTATATGCTTTCTCATAAAGAACTTGATCTAGAACAAATCCACTACAGTATCTCATGGCCAATGCTATCTGGACGTTTGGCATGATGGTCCATGATTCTCTCAGTTTGATATCACATTTGTACCCCTCTGGTAAAAGGATAAGCACTAGATTTCTTAGCGGACACCCACTTCCGATTCTCCGCTTAGTGATGATCTCCCGATGAACAAATCATGAACTTAGGGGGAGGCAGTCGATGGGAGATGTATTTTGATGGTGCTTCTTTTCATAAAGGGAAGCACCATGATCTATTCTCGAGGAAGAAGGGTAGGAATAGTTCTCTAACTCTAAACATGATGTGATGAGATTCTCATACTATCTTTCCAACCCCACACCAATGAGCAGTGATGAGGCTTTGATTTTTTTGAGTTAGCCATCACTATCAGTGTCAAGAGCATCAACATCTTTGAGGATTCTCAGTTGGTCATCAACCAGATGGGCGGGTCCTACAAGGTTCTCAAACCCAAGCTTCATCATTACCATGAGTATACCATGAAGCTATTGGCCCAAATTCCTGAAGTCACCATCTACAAGGTTCCCCGAGAAAAGAAAGCAGTAGTAGGTGCTTTGGCCAAACTTGCCAAAATTGGCATGTCAGAAGATGAGTCCATTTTCAATAAGGGTCCAAAATAGACAAGTCTATCCCTTATTGATGTTGAACTCATCGAGACTTTCTCTTGAAGGGGAGGTTTTGCCAAAATGGACAGGAGCTGGATTGGAACCATAGACTATTTGAACAACAAACTACCTCAAGAAAAGTCACAAGCCCATCGGGTGAAATAGAGAGCTCTCTCTATGCTTGTCATTGATGGCACCTATATGGTCCTTTGACCAAATATGGTTATGTATTTAGACAAAAGAAGCCCATGGCATTGGCGGTACATTAGGTTATGTGAAGCATCAATCGGTCAAGATGAAGATGAAGATCAAGAGACTTGGATACTCGGCCGATGATTCACTGCATGGATGTAGCTAGAGATGCCATGTCGGTTGTACATGGTGTGGTCCTCCACCAACCACCCAACATTCTACACTACACTCATGGCCATTTGAGTGTTGGGGTAGACATTGTGGGTATCGATCCTCCTTCTTCCAAGGGTCATTGGGTTCATCTTAGCTACCACCAACTACTTTTCAGAGGTCACATTTCGGCATGTGCTTGATTTTTAGAACCATATCGTATATAGGTTGGGGTGCCTCGATGAATTATATCGATAATGGTACTGCATTCAAAAAGAACCAATAGCGCTAGAAGACATGGTATAGATTAGATACTCCACCATCTACTACCGAGCAAATGGCTTAGCGAAGCATTCAACAAAACTCTCATCCATACTAAAGAAGACTCTTGATGACAAATAAATGATAGTGGAATGGCGGTTGGTTGAAGCCTTGTGGGCTACCACACCACATACCAACTCCAACTCAATCTACCCATTTTCCTTAGTGTATGGGTCCAAGTTTCTACCTTTAGAAGTTCAACTCCCATCACTAAGGATAGCATTGGGTAGCAAGATCACTACAGTAGAATGCAAAGTTGTGGTTAGAAGAGCTGAAGGTTTGGAGGAGCCCTGGGCATGAAAACCTGTTGTACAAGGCCAAAATGATTCAAGCTCACAAAGCTGGTCACCTAGGTCTTTCCAAATAGGAGAACTTGTGTTAGTCTAAGGAGACCAATTGTTGCTTGAAAGATGGGAGGCAAGTTTGAACCCACTTGGGAAGGCTATGTCATAGAAGGCCTGGGAGGATCTTATGCTTATTGATTATAAAGGGAACAATGCTTCCAATTAATGGGCTCTACTAAAGAAATATTACCCATGAAATAAATCATGTTTGAAAATAATTCTATCAAGAACAAAAATGATTCCATTTCATCAAATCTTCTCTTCTTTGAAGCGTTGTTTGTTTGTCATGAATCCCATGATGTATTTGGGGTAGGTGTAAGAGTCCCCAGTGGCATCTATCCCTCTTTCACAACACAAACACAACCTCGCTATTAGAATAGGTGTAAGAGAAAGAGGCATCCTATTTTGATTAGCACAAAGTAAGTTGGTGAGAACTGCGATATCCTTTCAGTGGGAATTCTTTATCGTGCACCATTTCATCAAACTCCCAGTGTATTTAGGAGGTGTAGAGAACCCAAGAGGTGCATCCTATTCTTTAACACATTATGGTGAAAAATTTTTTATAAAGTCATTTTCAAATGTGGAGAGAAGAAAAGCAAGACACTAAAATTCATCTTGGTAAGACACCATGTAGATCCATAAATGTACTTATTGGGTGAGCTCATCATCAAGGAAATAGTGTAATATCTCAAAGATAGAAATCATTATCCTTTAATGGGAATCACCAATGACTAAGGATGATGAGTTTGCATCTTTACCTTCTTCCCCACTTTACATGTAGAGTTGGGTTTATTTTAAACAGGTTCATTAAGTTCTTTGAGCAAGCCCCATAGTTAATTGCATCCTAAAGGGCTCCTTTAACTCTTGATTAAGTAAATGATCATTATCTGAAGATTTCAATAGGAAGGATCAATCGATTGGTTTATATTTGAAGATCAAATGATTGATCAAAAGAGGAGTTATTATCGAAACCAAAATGAGATAAGTAGGAGATGCTCACGATGCTAGGAAACTTGAGCATCTCAAACTATCCTAAAATTGGGTTTACATTTTAGAAATTGATTTAGTTTATTTGAGTTGCATTTTTATTAAATTTAGGACTTAAGATTCCTTAACACAAGATTAGAAATGCTAAGAGGTGAGAATTATGCTTATGGCCCAAAGGGAGAAGAACCTCAAACAAAATCTAGGGAGCTTTGTGAGGAAAACCTAAATCTAAGGCAAAATGGGTAGTGGTTTGCCTCCTGAGAAGACAAATCACGATAGCTTGGACTTACAACCACTGAGGGTCTACCAACTAACTCCTCCATGATTTTAAATACATGTAGGAAAGTCTTTTCTTATGCAAGATAGCTAGGTTATTTTTATTTATAAGAGACTAAGTCCTTAAACTCACTCCCTAAAGACTAGATCATGTAAAGGGACATGCTTCAAATGACCTAAATCTAATGCATTTCAAATTTCAATTTATTTTGGACAATCAATTTTGACTCGCTAATTGATTTTATGACTAATGCATGAGAAATAGATTATTGGCCAAAATCGCGAAAAGGAGGTGAGTTTCCACCACGAAATCAACAAGTTCTTTGGCAAAGATTAGCTCCAATCAAGAGTGAAATAAGATGCATTTGTGCATGATATTATAAGAAAAGAAATGCATCCGACTAAGGGTTTCTAATTCTTTTATCTTGATTTTAATCCTAAGCTTTAGGTGAGGTTATGAGTTATTTAGTTTTATTTTAATTGTTGTTAAGTTGGGTAAAAGATTTATTTTTCCTAAAAAGCCTAATCCACATAGGATACATAAAGCAAGGAAGAAATTAGAAAAACATGCCACTTAATGCACAAGTTAAATAAACATCAATCAATTTATAAAATTAAGCAAAAGAATAAATGCCATTTGTGGTGGCACCGCACAAACCAAAATATCAAATTGGGTAGAAGCTCTACCTTATACAACTGATTACAAAAGAATTATATTTAAGCAAATTCATTGTTATGGGGTCTTCAAGCTTTTATTCTTCTTCTTTCTTCTTTCTTCTTTATTTTTTCTTTTTTATTCTTTGGATCTTCCTTTTTGGATGGTTGAATGGTAGATGCTCCAAGGCTTCATATGGTGCATAAGATGATCTTATGACCAATGTTCATCCTAATTTATAATAAATCATTATAAATCTAAATATACAAATTTTTTTTACATGAAAGCATAAATGTAACTTCAAAATAAGGTTAGTCAAATGTGGGTATGCACACATAAGGAAACATTTATATTTTATTTATGATAGCCCTTAACAATCCCTAGAAAAAAGAATAGTTAGACTAATGTCTACCATTCATTCTATGAGCATACACCTAACATCCATCTAAAATATTCATCATAAAACAAAACATAACATCAAACATCACCTAACCTAAAGCTAGAAGTGGTGACTTAGGCTAATGTGTGTGCTTTGAAGGTTTGTGTGGTATGCTTAACAGGACTTTAGGTTTGAATTTTCTAAGTGTGAAGACATGTTCAACTTAGAGGAGGGTTTCATTTAAGTTTTAGTAACTTTGGGTTATTTTTATTTCATGTTTTAATTTGGTTTAAGTGAAACCTATTACTAAGTTATAAAGAGAGAGAAGAGAAGAGAACTTCTCTTTCCTTAATCTTAAGTAATTTCTAAGTAAGTTCACATTTTAATTTCATTTAGGTGAATGTTTTGATTACATCTTTTAATTAATCCTAAGTTTAGATCTAAATAAACCTATTCAAAAGAAAGGCATTTTAAGATTAAATAAAATGAATCAAAATTCACATAACATACATTACTTCAATTCTTTCCCAACATATATAACATGCATATGGATGGACCTAAGCATATCTATACATGCAAATGAGATAATTAACACACTTTATGATGCATGCTAAGTAATCCATTTAAGAAAATTTAGAAGTTAAACATGCATGATTTTTCTTAAGTAGAAAGGTTTTCTTATCCAAAATTTCACATACATGCATGAAAGTAAGAAAGGCATAAGTGAGTACATTGTTAACCGGAGGTGTAAAATACAAGACCTACTTAAATTTTAAACCTCACAGGTTGTCCAGACTAATATACCACTTTCTTACATGCATATAAAAGAAATAATGGAAAAGGAATATGCAAAATGTTTGTTAATTTTCATTTTGTTTATGCAATTTATTCATGCAAGTGTAAATCCTTCTTAAGTGAGCATAGGATGAATAGGGTTTGGAATTAAGTAAGTGTTGGGTTCTTTTCAAATGAACCCTACACTTTCAACCATATTCAAAACTATGCTAACATAAGAAAAAAAGGCTACATTAAACATGACTTTATAATCTCACATGCAAGCTTATAATTAAATTATAAGAATAGCACACTTTCAGATTTTATGTTTCATTTATAGATTTTGAAAATATTTTAGGTTAGTAGTGATAATAGCCACTCATATTTACTTTAGCCAACACATGCACATTTGACATAAAGTAAATAATTTCATTTTAAAATTTGAAAACATGAAATGGATGCATGAATCATATGGCATACAATTTAACATGTTGGGAAAGATCTAAAGCAATGTAATCACATGAACAAACTCACTTTACTTAATTCTAAAGACATTCTTAAGAATAAGAAAACTTAGAATAAATCAAAGTGAATTTCAAAATTTTTTTGTTTTGATTGAGTTTGATTTAATTTTAAAAGGGTGAGTTATTTTCTTTGTTCTAACCATTCCCACATGTGTTTTGTATTTTGTTTAATTTTAGATAATTAGATCCATTTTAAGTGTTGATTAGGTTAAGGTATGAATTAAGTGATTTAATTAACCCTTACCTACACCTTAGAAAATTAACTAGTAATTATGAGCCAATGAGATGACATAAAACCCACAAGGTATGTAAATTTGCAATGCACCTAGTAATGAAAAGGCCAAATGCAATTTGTGACAATTAAAGTTAATTAAGCTAAGGGGTTTAGCTTAAGTACTTTTAAAACACCCTTTCACATATGAAAGGGGTTTAATTTTCTTAATTAGACTTAGGCTATTAAACACCTAAGTATCTACCCAAAGGTAGATTAATTAAGTTCTAGAGATTTTAGAATTTTTGAAAATATTTAAGGGTAATTAATGATTAACCCTTAATTAAGAAGGATTAAGGAAGAAAAGGGGTTTAGGGAATAGCTTGGGAAATACCCCAAAATTATTCTAAAACTATTCACTGGATCTAACCTTAATCAACTTAAACATAGGAAAATCCACTAATTACATCTTAATTATCTTAATTACATGAAGGGTAATTAGAATGAGCTATAATTCCTAATCAAAGCCTCAATAAATCTCAAGAAAATTAGGGAGGCGTGGTCATCCCTAAAATGAACCCTAGAAATTTGAGATTAATTGACTTAATTAGAAAGTAATTAGCTAATTACATTCCCAAAACCAAATTAGAGAAAGGAAATATGTTGAAAATAATTTTAAATATTCTAGATGAAATTATCTATCCATATTTCCTTTTATTTTCTAAATTTTCTATGAGTTATGATTTTTTAGAAGCCATAATTAAATTAGAATTAATTAGTTAATTAACTAATCCCTAATCCCACCCGACGCGTGTGGCGTGTGTCTTTACATCACAGTGAACCATATACTTAATGTCATCGGTAGTGGCGTGCTTTTACCCTCATCAATCAAAGATCGGCGGTGAGATAAACCAGATTAAAATGAAAATGATTTATAAAATGTGAAAACAATCTCGTATCCATCTAAAATCATAAATGGGGGTGAATTAATTCTTCCAAGGAGGAAAGCATTCATCAAGGGAAGATTCAAGATCTCTCATGGATTCAAATAAAATTTCAACCATCAATTAAAAGATCCAATGGTAAGATCCTGATATGAAAATCCACTTCACAAAGACCAACACACCCCAGCTAAGTGGTGAAAATTCACTAACCTGGGAGGTGATCTGCACTTGGGATGATGAGGTAAGTCAGTGGAGCGAAGCCTGTTGAGTTCTAGCTCTTGAGGTTAAGTGGATTGGGTGGACCAACTCCTCTCCTTGCGACTTTGATTTGATTCCTTCCTTGAACTCAGAAACTTGGAAGGCTTGAATGGTCCTTATGATGAGTGTGGGAGGAATTTGGATGAATTGAGTATGGAAGAAGTTTGCACTTCAATGTATCTCCCCACATTTTTCCTTGTTGAAATCAGATGATGAATTCTCAATCTCTAGAGGCTTGGGAAAGCTCTGAGGGCTCAAACTCTGGGTCTCTGTCGATTATGAGTGTGTGATTTTGAATTAGGGGAGTATATCTCCCCTAAGGCAATCGACTAAGCCCATTCATGCCATTTTGATCCAATTGACATAGTGGTGGTTTTTTTATCGAGTTAGAGTGTGCACATGGTTGGTTTGGCTGGAGTGGACAACCTCCCATGTGCAATGAATTGAGTTTGGGAGTTTGAAAATTCAATTTTGCTATGGGTGGGTTTGGTCCATAGGCCAAATGGGGCTGACCAAACCCATTGGGTTGCACCACTCATCACTAGGTCCCCTTGAGCTTTTGGGAGAGCCTCAAGTGTTTGTGATGAGTGCATGACCAAATACCCATGGGCTAGGCAAAAATTTGTTCTATGGCCTAGGGGTATAATGGTCATTTTGCTATTTTTTCACTTTGACTTTGTTTGGTATGTTGCGAAAATAGGTTTGGCCAACTTTCATTGGATTTGGAATCCATTTGATAGGGTTTGGCTCATGTTGACCCATTTAGGTCAAAATGGGTCAACTTGGGTCAAGTTGACCAATAGGTCAAATTGGGTCAAACCAAGGGTTGGGTCAAGTTCATATGACCATTTGAAATGTTTTAGTGCCTTTGGTTTGGTTCAATTTGGTATAGATTGCGTTTTGGCTCATATGACTCATTTAGGTCAAATGGGTCAAGTTGACTGTTTGACCCATTTATTTGGGTTAGGTCAAGGTAGGTTTAGGTTTGGTTGTTGGTCATATGGAGTGGATTGGTATCTTTGTTTCCAATCAGTTTGGTTTAGTTCAATTTTGGCTCAACATGACCCCTTTAGGTCATGTTGGGTCTAAGGTCAATTGGGCTAGGTTGGGTCTAGTTGGCCAATTGAGGCTTTGGTCAAGTTCCACAAGTGATTTGGAATGGACTTGACCCATTGGTTTCAATCAATTTGGCTTAGATCAAGTTTTGACACATTTTGACCCTTTAGGTCAAAATGGGTCAACTTGGGTCAAGTGGGCCAAATGGGCTAGGTTAGGCTCAAATGTTGACTTGGTCAAGTTCAAACATAGGTCATGAGTGAACTTGGATCAATGGTTTCAATCAATTTGGCCTATATGGTTTTGGCTATGTTAGGTTTCATTTTTGGTTAAGTGTTGACTTGGTCAACCCTTAGGTTGACTTGTTTGACCCAATTTGATTGATTGATCATCCCATGATGATTGTTGATCATGATGAGAGGATATATGAGTTTGGTTCAATCCAATTTGGTTAGGATCAAAAGTTGGCTCATAAGGGTACTTTAGGTCACTTTAGGTCAAGTGAGCCTAAGTGGGTCAAATGGCTTGGTCAAAGCTTGATTTGAAGTTGATTAATCTTGTATATGGACTTATGATTGAAATATAAATCCATTTACAAGTGGTTTGAAGTTAAATGGTTTTGATCCATTTGAAAATTTCATATTCAAAGGATGAATATGAAGGAGTTTTGGGTTTCATTTTTTATTTGGGTTTTGATTGAAGATTGAGGTTTGGATTTATATATGAGCTCATGATTGTAGGATTGAACCATGAGAGAAAATCAAGTTTGGCTTGATTTGAATTGATTTTGGCTAAGTTCAAGATTTTGAAAGGCTTAGATTTGATTTTGATTTGATTTGAGTTTGATTTTGGAATTGGTTTTGATTGTTTGAATTTATATTTCATTTATATATGTGAATATAAATGAGAATATAAATTGATCATGAGAAAATTTCAAGGATTTGAAGAGTTTAATCATGATTTAGGTTAAATCCATTAAAGGGAATTTAAAGGATTTAAGAAATTTTAATTTTAATTTTGAGTTATTTGATTGATTTATATTTATATTTCATTTATATATGAGAATATAAATGAGATATAAATATATTTTGAGAAAATCCCATGAGTTTGAATGGTTTGATCAAGTTTAGGTAAATCCATTGAAAAAATTTAAGGGATTTTTAAGCATTTTAATTTGAATTTAATTTTGATTGATTTAATTGAGTTATATTTATATTTCATTTATATATGAGAATATAAATGAAATAAATGATTTTAGAAAATCCCAAGGTTTTGAATGTTTGATCAAGTTTGGAGTTGATTTTGGCTAAGTCCTTTAATGGAAAATTAAAGGAATTTAAGAAAATTTCATGAATTATTTGGAATTTTGAATTTGATTTGATGGGTTTGAATTTATATTTCATTTATATATGTGAATATAAATGGAATATAAATGGATCATGAGAAAATCTCAAAGATTTGAATAGGTTTAGATCATGATTTTGGCTAAGTCCTTAAGAAGTTAAGGACTTAGAAAAAGACTTAGAATTTTGATGGATTTTGATCATGGTTTCAATCATGGATTTCAATCAATCATGGAATTGATTTGAGTTTGGAAAATCAAATAGATTGATTTGGTTTGACTTGAAAGAAGGAAAGTGAGGAATGGTTTAAGCTAAAGGGTAAGATTTTCCTAACACCCAAGGCATGACTATTCCTATGGCTAACTCTTCTAAGTCTTCTAGGGCTGGGAGAGTGTCCACCCAATCACTAGATGTGTCTTAAGACTAGGAACTCTTAAGTCTAAGAGAGTCCTATGCTAAGATGGAGGTGTTGAGAACTCATTCTAAAAATGAGGTCAACAAAGGCCCAATAGGTGTGTGTGAGACCAGAACACATATTGTGTTGACAAAATGATCAACAACATCGAAGATCACAAGCACTAACAAAAATCTATTACCCAAGGAAAGAGAATCCGAGCTTAGTGCAATGTGGCTCTACTTATGTCCAAGACATAGAGAGAGGGAAGAAATCCACTAAGGGATGAGTGTGAACCTTCCACTGAAGCGAGGTTCAAGTCATCTACAAGGAATGAGAAAGGTTTGATTTGATTTGAATCTCACTAAGGAGAGATCTCCACGGGGAAGGTTGAATTTGTTTCAAATTTTGTTAGGTTTGAATTTTAGATGAACCTATTGGTTTGCAATGGGTTGTCTTGAGTAGAGCCATGGAGGCTAAAACTAACTTCGATTTACCAATCCAAAGGGTAGTCTACTAAGCACATAGTAGGACTAACCAACCAAAGGGATGCCTTTTGGTATAGCATCTTGGGAAGAAAGTGCATAGACTTACATCCTCCAAGTAAGGACCATTCTAGGGTAATCTATTGGCAAGCATTGAACCCAACCTAGGGCGACTATTGAGTGAATGCCACTTTGGGGACTTAGATCAACTCAAGATAGTCAAGATTGATTTAATTTTTTTTATTTTGTTTTTGATTATGATGGATCCCATAGGTTTTGCGATGAACAGCGAGTATGGGCCATGGAAGCCTAACCTTCAATTATCAATTCAAAGGGAGTCTACCAACCACAAGGTAGGACTATCCAACCAAGGTGAAATGCCTTTTAGTATACAATGGTCAAGTCTTAAGAAGAAAGCATGGAAACTCACATCTTCTTGAAACAAGGAACCATTGGGGTGATTAGTTGCTTTGGGCAACAAATCAAACCCCTAGGCGACTATTGAGTGAATGCCACTGGGGGACTTAGATAAACTCAAAAGATAGTCAAAATTAATTTCATTTTTAAATTTTTATTTTTATGGATTCCATGGTTTGATGGATCACTTGAGAAGGAGCTTATAGAACTAGACATCTTAGATTTCTTGAACCAAAGGAGTAGCTTCACGATGGGAGAACTATCCAACCAAGTGCCTTTTGGTTTGCAATGATCAATTGAAGGGAAGAAAGCTCGGGGACTCACATCTTCCTAGAAAAGACCAGGGTGATTGGTTGCTTTGGGAAACAAATCAACGACCTAGGCTCATCGTTTACAATCATGCTAGAAAGAATGCATCATAGTCTTATATCTTTCAAAGCATAATGATTGCGGTAACTTGTTTGTGGAAAAAAATTGAACGACCTAAGGACGAGTGAGTACCAGAGATTTATCTCAACTCGTAGTCGGCAATTCTATAGGAGTTCCTACCCTAAAGATAGGATGCCTGCTTGGGAGAAGGGGCCCTTTGGAGGCTTGAATCATAATCCATAAGTGAATTAATTTAATTTTTTTATTTTAGTTTATTTTATCATGGACCCTATTAGTTTACGAGGGATCAAACTGAGAAGGAGCTTATATCAGTCGAGACCTATCTGATTTCTTAACCAAGGAGAATTTGCATCCGTGAACAAATTTTTTCCAACCATGTACTAGGAAAGGAACTGTCCAATCCAAAAGTAACCGGGTGTCTAAATGGGGTCAAAGGACTTGATCCAAATAGAGTGCCCCAGGGATGGGGTAAGGCTTAATCCAACACCGGAGAAAATGACATGGGTCATAAATTCAAGGTATTTGGTGTCCAACTCAAGGAGAAAGCACGGGGACTCATATCGCAAGAGTGGTGTACTCGGGTGAGTCCTTGTCATAATATCAACCAACCTAAGGTGCTTGGTTTGCAACAATCGACCTAGGAAGAAAGCAGGACTCACATCCCTATAAATTTGGGATAGTCTATCTTTCAACTCACAGTGTATCCAACCTAGGGGACTCTTGAGTGAATGCCGGGGACTTATATCAACTCAAAAGTAGTCAAGAGGAAAGGAGCCTCTGGGGACTTATCCTAAACCTCAAATATACTCAACCTAGTTAGAGCATGATGGCTAGTTCAAGAAGAAAGCATGGGGACTCACATCTTCTTAAACAAAGTCAACATGAGGTAGCTTGCTAGTTGGACAGTGAAGCATACCATACTAACAAGGCTCTTTGGTTTACAATGATCAAGTTAGGAAGAAAGCATGGGGACTCACATCTTCCAACAAATGACCACTGGGGTGACATACTAGTGAGGTAGCATGTAGACCTAGAGCAGCTAATGAGTGAGTGCCACGGGGGCTCCCATCAAAATAGCTTAAGAAAAAAGATTTGTGTTTGTTGTGTGCATGTGTTAAAAAGAATAGGATGCCTCTGGGGGACTCTTACACCTACCTTAAAACACGATGGGGAATTATAAAATGATGCCATGGATGGCAATGAGAATTCCCAATAAGAAAGTATGCCTCTTGGGTTCTCTCACACCTAACTTAGTTATGCTAATAGAAATAGGATGCCTCTTGGGTTCTCTTACACCTATTCTAAAGCATCGAGATTGTGTTTTGTTGTGAAAGAGGGATAGGATGCCACTGGGGACTCTTACACCTACCCTAAACACGTCACGGATTCATAAGACAAGCAAACAACACTTCGAAAGAAGAGAAGATTTGATGAATGGAATCAGATTTTATTCTTTTTATTAATGAATTATTTTCAAACAAGTTTTATTTCATGGGTAATATTTCTTTAGATAGAGCCCATTAATTGGAAGCATCGGGTGTTCCCCTTTACAATCAATAAGCTGATAAGATCCTCCTTGGTAGGCCTTCTCTATGACATAGGGGCCTTCCCAAGTGGGTTCAAACTTGCCTCCCATCTTTTGATGGGCAACAATTGGTCTCCTTAGGACTAACACAAGTTCTCCTACTTGGAAAGACCTAGGGGGACCAGCTTGTTGTGAGCTTGAATCATTTTGGCCTTGTACAACTCGAGGTTCTGGCACACCCGTAGGCGACTTTCCTCCAAACCTTTGAGCTCTTCTAACCATAACTTTGCATTCTTCTCTGTAGTGATCTTGTTACCCAATGCTATCCTTAGTGATGGGAGTTGAACTTCTAAGGGAAGAATAGCTTTGGACCCATACACTAAGAAAAATGGGGTATACTTAGTTGGAGTTCGATATGTGGTGTGGTAGGCCCACAAAGCTTAAACCAACTGCTCGTTCCACTGTTGTTTGTTATCATTAATAGTCTTTTTTAGTATTTGGATGAGAGTTTTGTTGAATGTTTCTACTAAACCATTAGCTCTAGGGTAGTAGATGGTGGAGTATCTCCAATCTATACCTTGACTTTTAGCAAAGCTGTTGATCTTCATGCTTTGAATACATTACAATTATCGAATATAATTAGTCGAGGCACCCTGAACCTATATATGATATGGTTCTTGAAAAATTGAAGCACATGGTGAGCTATGACCTCGAGTGGGATGGCTTCACTTGGAAAAGTCGGTAGCTAAGATGAATCGATGCCCCTTGGAAGAAGGAGGATCGATCAGACCTATAATGTCGGTACCCCAACACTCAAATGGCCATGAAGCCAAAGTAGGGTGTAAAATGTTGGGTGGTTGGTGGAGGACCACACTGTGCTACGTCCATACAATATATGATCATAGAAGGCTAATAGTATCAAAGAATTTTGATTTTTGACTTCATCTTCTGACCGGACTGATGAGCTCCACATAGACCTGAGTGTACCTCAGTTATAATGCCATGGGCTTCGTGTTTATCTAAATAATGTAATCACATTTGGAAAGGACCATGATGGTGCCATCAATAAGAGCATAGAAAAGAGCTCTCTGTTTCACCTGATGGGCTTGAGATTTCTCTTGAGGTAGTTTACCGGTGTTCAAGTAATCTATGAATAGTTGCCTCCAATCCGCTCCTTGTCCATTTTGGCAGTCAACCTCCCCTTCAAGAGAAAGTCTCGATGAGTTAAATCAATAAGGGATAAGACTTGTCTATTTTGGACCCTTATTGAAATGGACTCATCTTAGGACATGCCAACTCTTTGGCAAGTTTGGCCAAGGCATCTACTATGCGTTCTCGCTAGGAACCTTGTAGATGGTGACTCTGAACCAAGCTTCATGGTATACTCATAGTAATGATGAAGCTTGGGTTTGAGGACTAATAGGACCCGTCGGTTGATCACCAATTGAGAATCCCAAAGATGTTGATGCTCTTGAATAGTGATGGCTAACTCCAACGAATCAAAGCCTCATACTTAACTTCATTATTGGTGCAGGGTTGGAAAGATAGTATGAGAATCTCATCACATCATGTTTGGAGTTAGAAGAACTATTCCTACCCTTTTCTGAGAACAGATCATGGTGCTTCACCTTTCAGAAAAGAAGCAGCACCATCAAAATACATCTCCCATCGGCAGTTGCTGGCCTCCCCTAAGTTCATGATTTGTTCATCAGGGAGATCATCACTAAGCAAGAATCAGCATGAAGTGGGTGTGCTGCTAAGAAATCCGCTAGTGCCTGACTTTTTACCGCATGGAGGGGTACAAATATGATATCAAACTGCGAGAGTATCATGGACCAACAAGCCAAACATCCGAAAAGTGTTGGTCGTGTCATGAGGTATTGTAGTGGATTGGTTCTAGAGATTAAGTTCACTTTATGAGAGAGCATGTAGTGACATATCTTTTGAGATGCAAAGATCAAAGCTAGGCAATGTTTCTCAATAGGTGGATAGTTTGCCAGATAGATGATGGCTGAGGTAGTAGAGTGTGCTTTCCTTCCCCTCATCGTTGGCTTGGGCCAACAGAGCGCTGAGAGAGTCATCCAATGCAGCAATGTAAAGGATCAATGGCCTACCGAAGATAGGGGCTACAAGAACTGGCAGCTTCACCAAGTATTCTTTGATGTCTTCGAATGCATGCTGACACTTGTCATCCCACTTGAACTTGGCATCCTTTCTGACAAGTATGGAGAATAACTTGCATCTCCCCGATAAGTTTGAGATAAAGCATCTTAGATGCCAACCGTCTTTGAAAGGATTTGAGTTGAGTTAAACTCTTAGGAGGTGGCATTTCTAAGATAGCTTTAATCTTTTTAGGATCTATTTCTATTCCCCGGTGTTGAACAACAAACCCAAGGAATTTCCCTAAAGTGACTCTGAATGCACACTTTAGGGGATTCATTTTGAGGTTATATTATCTTAATCATTTGAAAACTACTCTCAAGTCAAAGAGATGGTCTTCCTTTTCTAAACTCTTGACTACTAGATCATCAAAGCACTCAACCTGATGATGGATGAGTTCATTGAAGATCAGTTGCATGTATGTAGCACCATTTTAAGGCGAAAGGCATGACCCTATAATAGATTTCGATGGGTTTGAAAAGCGTGTTTCTTTCATCTTGGAGACATCTTGATTTGGTTATAGATGATCCATCCATGAAAGAGAACATAGCATGAGATGAGGCAATGTCCACCATTAATCTAGTATAGGAAGAGGAAACTCATCCTTAGGACATGCCTTATTTAAGTCCCTAAAATTGACGCAAATACGAATTTGGTCATTCTTCTTCTTAACTGGGATGACACTAGCTAACCAGGTAGGATATTTTTCTTCCCAGATGAAACCAACATCGATCAGTTTCTTGACTTTAGAAATGACCAGTTGTTCAATTTCTAATCGTATACATCTAGGAGCTTGCTTAATAGGGGTAACATTAGGGTGCTAGCTTGTGTGCTGTCGAGAGATAATCCAGCATTTCTTCATAACTCCATGCAAAGCAATCTTTAAACTCAGTCAATAGCCTAACTAAGTCATTGGTTTCCTCTTCATTCAACAATCGATAAATGTGCGAGGATTTTCTTCTAGGTTGATTTCTTTAAGCTTGTCGATTGTTGAATGAATCTCCTCTTCAAATTGTGGTGCCTCTTTGACTTGGAGATCATCAGATCATCAGTTTCTAAACACACATTCTCATAAGAGTTGGGGATGTGTAGAAGAACCTATCGATTCCAAATGGTTGGTAACAATTAGGCAATAATCTTCATCATCGATGGACCCATATACCAATCTAGTCACGCTCTTGATTGTGCTTCTTGCTGTATTGTTCCATAATTTTTCAAAATATTTTGACGTACTTGGACCAAGTGTGAGGAACTAAACCTTTACAAGATTTTGAACACAAGGAGTAAAAGTCAAAAGGTAATTCCATTAATTCTTTAAAAGTATCTTCCTCAAGTCCTACATCAGCTCAGGACTTGAGGATGATGAACCAAAAGAACCTCTTTGCTTTTGTCACTTTGGAAGACTTAGGGACTTCCTTAACTATCAAACCTTCAACTTTTGAGATGTAAGTGAGGTAGCTAAGGTTCCCAACTATGTGATAGTTTCACATAAACCAATTTGAATACTTTGCTTTGCTTGGAGGCGGTCTTCATCTGGATCAAAGTCACCTCCAATGGAACCCGAGAGGGGTTGGTGGTATACTAATCACATTAGACTCATCCCTGGATTCCAAGTCTATGTGAATAGTAGGGGTACTCTTGAAGAACATGACCTATTGGTGAAGGCCAACTAGAGTCTTCCACCTCTGATTTTCTTTCTGCCTCTACACGTGGAGGTTGAGCCATCTACCCACATGTCCATATGATGGAATGAACTGGGTGGAATGTGATATCTTGATCCACTTCTTCTTCAATTCCCCTTTCTTGCTCACTTGGACTTTTCTTTTTCTTTTCATTTTCTTTTATCTTTTCTTTTGTTTCATTTTCTTTTTATTTTGCATTTGCATTTGAATTTTACCCAAGTTCACAAGAAAGGGTATTTTGAGGAAGATAATAGGTCGCATCCTCATAGATCTCAACCTCTCTCACTGAGAATGGCTTTTCATCCCCGTTGACAAGGTATTCAATTCCATCTTTTTTTAACTTATACACTAATGAAGGGAGGATGGAACGATCTTATTCTGATATATCCAAGGCCTACCAAGCAAAGCAGTGAATGAAGTATTCGAATCAATGATGTAGAACTTGGCTTCAGTCTTCATCCAATCTCCAATGGTAACACTATATAACCTAAAGCCCCTTGCTTGATCATTGAATCCTCTCAACATCATCTATCTCCTTGGAGTAGAGATGTCGATCTTCAAATAGGCAAGGGTCTTTAGACTCATAATGTTTATTGATGCACGAATCCACAGAACCACGGAGTTGACCCATCCATGTATGATGGGGATGGTTGTGCTCAAGTCCCATAGAAGGTCTTCATCAGAAGGTGATCCTTGGGCTTCTTTTGCATAGTGTGCTCACATAGCGGTTTGAGCTAAGCATATTTGGGATCAAGGAGGGCCTTGATTAGTGATTCCTCATCTCTTTGGATAAGATAAAGGCATCATATATGATTAGTTTAGATGAAAACTTTCTAAGGTGAGAAAGGACATTGTAGCCAAACCACAAGCATATCCAAGGGTGGACCATCTTGTGGAAGGGCTTCTCGATCTTTAGTACCAATGACTTGTTTTCCTCTATCTAGATGTGATGTCCTAAGAGGTAGAACCTTGCCACTATGGAGGTTGACTTCGGTGATCTCTAGAGGTGATGTGGTGGCAAGTTACGCACTTGAGCTCACCTACTTCTCCTATGGGACTCTCAGAATCGGATGATTCCAAGTCTATCTCAAGAGGTGAACCCATAGTATTGAGTTAGAGTCAATTCAATCGAAAGAGGAAGATCAAAATTATTATAGTTTATTAGACTTGAAGAGTTATCCTTAGGAATAGAAGAAGATAACTCATCAGAAGAGACACAGATGTAATTCAAATCATCTTTATTCTTCAATTTCTTGGAAGTATTTCAGGGTACAAAGTAAAGTTGAGTAGAGTAAGTGGAGTAAGAGATTTGATGCCTTTATCCATATAAGTTACTAGAAGAAATAGAAGAAGCTAGGTGTGAAGATGCAATGGAAGGGGCGGGTCTGAAGTGATGCTGGGCTATCCGTGACACATGTTCGCTACTGCTCCCACTTTCCTAGAGTTGGCGGCAACTTACAAACCTTCCTTGGTGTTGGAGGTTTGAGTGACTTGCACTAGGAAAGCTTCTTGATCTTGATTATTTTCTTAGAGGTTTTACAAAGAGATGTCCCAACCTTCTTTGGTTTGGTAGGATCACTTGTATCCCCAAGGATTACCTAATGGAACTAGAAGGTTGTTCCACAAGGTATTCCTTTGGGATAAATGACAACAGATCTTGAAATGTGTTCAAATCCTTAAATGTAAACAATCCTCCAAAATGTGGCTAGCATAGTGGTAAGGGCAAAGTTTGGATCATGACTTTTGCCTACTTCCTCCAGTCTCCTAGGCTCGGGTAGCTGAAAATCAGGTTTCTTTAAGAGATTCTTAAAGATTTTCCTGATTACCTCCCTCTTAAAGAATAAGGTTTGTTTAACTTATCTAATAGAGTATAGATACAACACGGCGGGATATGCATGCTACTTTGGTATGGTGCGTGGTGTCTTTGGCGTGGAGAGGCGAGGTGAGGCGGTATGGCTACCTTGGTGGTGGCAAAGGAGGTGGAGGCTCGAGGTCATGGTCTCGACTGATCTCTAGGCTGCTTCAACCACTACTCTGGGTTTCTTCATAAACCTTTTGGGATTTTGCTTTGGGCAATCTAGAAAAGGCAACTATTTGGCCTCTCCTTGTACTAGCCTTGTTGATTAGCTTCTCAAATATCTTTATGGTGAAGCCCTTAAGCATGAAGGTGACGGCCATGGATATTCTTCAAGAGAATCTCAATGGCATGTTGATTATGGTTCACACTTTACTCAGTTTGCCATCGAGAATATAATCAACAAGTGACTCATAGTGTTGTTGGCTACAAGAGATCACACTAACCCTTTGCTGAGCTCTACAAATCTCTTGATGAAGAGTTGCTCTAACTCAACAAATGTCTTTCTTGAACCGTTGGGTTCACATACCAATCAAAATACGCTTACATAAAGAGTCTAAAGAGTAAAGTGTCATGCCACATGTTGCAATAACAGCCTTGAAGTGAGCTATATGCTCCCCGTTCCCATCCATCGAAGCTTTTGAAGGAAGGAGGCATGAAACCCTTGGGATACTGGATGACATCGAATTCCTCTGGGTAGGGTCTACCCTTTGGAACCGATGATCCTCCCCGGGCTTGAGCCAAAGCTTCCTTCACATCTTTGCTCAACCATGGATTTCAAATCTTTTTTTTATATGGAGGTACTATACCTTCTTCCTATGACTAGTCTTGCTTGCTCAGAGGAGGTAGAGTCTTAGATCTAAGACATGCACTAGTTCATTGACATCGATTGTTAGGATGAACTGGAAGGGCTTGCTTCTAAAGCACTGACACTACTACCAACAAGTCCTACAATTGTTGTGCCATCCTATCAATCTATTCATCTTTCTGCCTTAACTGAATTCAGAGGTGATGGGCTAATTCTATGGTGTCTCCTTGATCAACCTCATCTCCTTCCATGGCCTGCTGCTCCCTAAGAAGAGAACCTCTAGTATCGACCATGTGTATGCCAGCTGAATCTCCCATCAAGTCATCTTCATTGGGATCAAAGCTGACTTTTTCTTCATCAGACCATGCATACCCTAAGATCTCCTTTTTCTCCATAAAATAGTGTGCAACTATCTCATCTAAGGATCAATCTAATGCTACAGGTACAAAATGCTTGGGCTGACCAGTGTGATCACTATGATGAACTGAGAGGCATCGAACCTCAGCTGAAGCTGGAGAGTCAATCTTGTGCAGACTTTACTCATTAGAAGAATAATAATCATGGCGATTCTAGGCTAATAGAGAAACAATGATCCTACACCATTGTTACCATCTTGTCATCTATCCAATAGTAGTCACCATCTCTCGCATCCTGAATGGGTGGAGTGAAAACGACCACGATGCTCGGGGTCGCCACTCCTTCACACTTGGGGTAGAAGGTCAGCAGAGCTCGCCCATGGTGGTGTAGGAGGAGTGGGATCCCTTGGTATGGATCACCAATGGGGTACATTTCTCCCGGATGGCCTTCATGGCCTTAGCTGGAATGGGTGATGTTGGAACATGGCGATGGCGGACATGGGGTAGAGCGGTGGGGTGGAGACACCACCGACTCTCTATGTACAAGAGCTACCCTCTTGTAATGGCTGGTACCCGTGAGGAGGATATTGTTAGTATGATTGGCGTGGGTAAAGAAACCAAAGTGAAGCTATTGATTGGCTGAACCTCATCGCTCCTGCGTGATGTGATGTATGGGCCTCACGGGCCCTCTCCTGATCTATCTCCCCACTGAGGGATAATCATAATCAAAGCGAGCACACTCACGATCATCCTATGCCCACTTGGGAGAATGAGCGAAGGCGACATATGACCTCCTACTCGGCTCATTTGTAGTGCACCACGGAGGAGGTGATGAACAATCCTCTTGACATCCTCTCTATCGATCGAGAGAGGATGAAACTAGTTCTCATAAGTGGTGATGTGATCATGTAGACTCATCCATGCCTCTAACTCTCTCGCTATCCTATTATGGAACCGCTTGACCATACAATTCTTTTGTTTGGTGAGTGCGGTAGGGTGAGAGGTGAGAGCTAGACCCATACTCAAATGTAGGAGGCAATCCCAAACCGGAGCCTTACCCTTGGGGTGCAGATGGTAGGGTGAGCTTCAGGGGCAATGTGGGCAACTCAAGGATGGTTGCATTTGGAATGGTAGCACGTGAAACTACTAAAGTGAATGCCACAACTTTCCTCTTTAGTGAGGAAATCTAGAATCGAAAGTCTACCACGATGACTTCCCCTCACCCTCTTCTTACTGATGTGGGGAATGCCCTCACAAGTGATCTTGGCTCCCTCAAAGCCACATGGAAATGGATCAAATGGGTATGATCCAAATGAGGAAAGTCGATCTAAGGCGAGGTCCATGTCAGGGAAGAAGACAAATTTCTGATCGCCATAGCACTTTCGACAACTAAAAATTGTCTTGGTGAAAAGATGCAAATGAGAAACGAACTTTCATCAGTTTTTTGTCTCCATAGATTTTGAATTTTTATAATTTTGAAATTTGAACCCACATCCAAACAACTTGGAAGTGTTAAGTGGGGTTCAAATGAAAATTTGAAAGATTGATTGAAAGAGAGTATGAATCAAACTTCAACAAATTTGAGTATGTTGAAATATGGATTCAAGATTTTGATAAGATGCTTCCATAGGTTCATTTTGTTTTGATTTGAATTTTGTTTTGATTTGAGGACCCTTTCCTTTAACAAATTTGGGTATGTTAAAGTAAGGGTCAAATGATTTTATGTTGTTTGAAAGTTTTGGAATTTTCACTTACTTAGCAAATTTAGGTATGCTAAGTAAAGTGAAAGTGATTGTTTCTTTTGAAAATTTTGTTTTATTTTGATTTTGGAAAATTTTGGAATTTTTACTTAGCAAATTTAGGTATGCTAAATAAGAATCAAGTGTATTTGATTAGGATCCTTAGCAAAGTATGCTAAGTTTTCATTTTATTTGAAGAAAGTGGATTTAACTTTAGCAAATTTGGTATGCTAAAGATGAAATCCCATTTGTGAAATGGAAATTTCATTTATGAGTATGCTAAATGAAATTCCAAATGGTGTGTTTAAAATTTTGATTTCATTTTTTTTTATTTTAAAAAATGGAAACTTCTCTTTAGCAAATTTGGTATGCTAAGGGGAGAAGTTCCAAAGGTGTGTGAGAAATTTTATTTTGAGTTTGGAAACTTTACTTAGCAAGTTTAAGTATACTAGGTGAAGCTCCAATATATGTTTTGAAAAGTTTTGGATATTTGATTTGTAACTTTACTTAACAAATTTACGTATGTTAAAAGACGTTCCAAGTATTTGTTTGAAAATTTTGAAAATTTTGATTTTGATTTTGGAAACTTACTTAACAAATTTGGGTATGTTAAATGAAGTTCCAAAATGTGTGTTTGAAATTTTGAAATATGATTGTTGATTTTGATTTTGGATTTGGAAACTTACTTAACAAATTTGATTATGTTAAATGAAATTCCAAATGTGTTTAAAATTTTGAATTTGGAAATTTTACTTAACAAATTTGGTATGTTAAATGAAGTTCAAATGTGTTTGAAAATTTTGATGTGATTTTGATTTTGAATTTTTTAGAAACTTCCATTCAACAAATTTAAGTATGTAAAATGAGGTTACTTTTATTTTTGAAATGTGATATTTTTTTTTGTGTGTGATTGTATCTTTTTTTGAAAGATTGAAATTCCAACTTAAAAGACATATGTGGGATATGCTTAAGTAGAATTTCCAAAATGAAATTTTATTTTTAATTAAGAAAGAAACCTTCATTTAATAAACCTAAGTATGTTAAATGAATATGTTCATATGTGCTTTTGAATATTTTGATTTTTGTTTTATAAATGAACTTTCCATTCAATAAGAATTGAATGTATTGAATGAAAGTTCATGTGTGATTTAAAATTAAAATTTTTTGTTTAATGAACTTTCCATTCAATAAGTGAGTATATTAAATCAAAGAATTCATGTGTATTTTTGAAAAGATTGATAATTATGGTTGTGATTTTGGAAAGACATGATTGTTCATTTATTTTAAAAATGAGACCCTCATCAAAGCAAATTGAAAGAGGATATTCATTTGTGCTTTTGGATGAAATTATTAGTTTTATTTTGAAAAATCCCTACATGTAACAATTATGAGAATTATTAAAGGAGGGTGAAGAATTTTTGTGAAAA
The DNA here is from genome assembly GCA_021442155.1 of Cymbidium sinense. NCBI lineage: Eukaryota > Viridiplantae > Streptophyta > Magnoliopsida > Asparagales > Orchidaceae > Cymbidium > Cymbidium sinense. Next base: position 9,645,888 of record CM038223.1, on the reverse strand, counting down.
ATATTTTATTAAGTGCATTTTTTTTGAAAAAGGTGCTTTTGAAAAAGCAAATTCCTTTTATGAAAGATTTATTATTTTAGGATGAACCTTTCCTTATCATGAAATTGGTAAGGAAGAAGTCTTTAAAATGGTTTTCTTTTTTATTTAGATCTTTTCATTTTACCCATTGGAGGAACCTAACAGGGGTTTTAAGACCAACTGGGAATGTGATCCTAAAACATTGAGATGTTAGCTGACTCAACCCAAGGATGAAATGAGCTAAGTGCCAACAAAAAAAGGATAGTCTTGGATTCATACCAAAGTACAAATCCACTATCGATACTCAAAGACAATGATTGTTTACCAAAGATGGAGAAAAGGAACCATCCCAGAAGAGTCATGTTGGTGAAAAATTTTTTATAGAGTCACCAAAATGTGGAGAGAAAGAAAAGGAAAGACACTATAAAATTCATCTTGGTAAGATGCCATGTCATAGATGTACTTATTCTGATATGGTACATCATCAAGGAAATAGTGTACTATCTCAGAAATCATTACCCTTTAATGGACTGTCACCTCAAGGACTCAAGGATGATGAGTTTTCATATGTACCAGAGATTCTTCTTCTACTTTACATAAAAAAGTAAAGCAGGATTTATTTTAAATAAGGTTCATTAAGTTCCCTACAAGGGCAAGCCCCCATAGTTAATTACATCCTAAAGGACAGGGTCCTATAGGAAAACTCTCGATTAAGGTAAATGATTGTTATCTCTGAAGATTTTAATAGGAAGGATTATCAATCAATTGGTTTATATTTTTGAAGATAAAATGGGATTAATCAAAAGAGGGAGTTATTATCGAAATCAAAATGGGAATGAGTAGGAGATTCTCACGATGTTTGGAAATCTAGCAAGTATCTCAAACTATCTTAACACTGGGCTTTACATTTTAGAAACTGATTTAGTTTATTTGAGTTGCATTTTTATTAAAATTTTAGGACTTAAGATTCCTTAACACAAGATTAAGAAAATGCCTAAGAGGTGAGGAATTATGCTTATGGCCCACAAAGGAAAGAAGCAACCTTAGAACCTAAATCTAGGGAGCTTCGTCGAAGGCCGAAAGCACAACCTAAATCTAAGGTGAAAATGGGTAATTGGTTTGCCTCCAGAGAGGACAAACCACATTGGACTTACAATAACGGGGTGGCAACTAACTCCTCCTATGATTTTAAATACATGTAGGCAAGTCTTTAGGCTTATGCAAGATAGCTAGGCTATTTTTATTTAAAAAGAGACTACTAAGTCCTTAAACTCACTCCCTAAAGAGACCAGATCATGTAAAGGGATATGCTTCAAATGACCTAAATCTAATGCATTTCAAATTTCATTTTATTATTTTTGGACAATCAATTTTGACTCAGCTAATAGATTTATGACTAATGCATGAGAAAAGATTATTGGCCAAAATCGATAAAATTTAGGAGGTGAGTTTCCACCGACCCTCAAAGGTCAAGCATTCTAGCAAAGATGGAAGCCCTCCAATCAAAGTGAAATAAGATGCATTGTGCATGATATTATAAAGAAAAGAACTCATCCATTGGGGTTTTAATTCTTTTATCTTGATTTTAATCCTAAGCTTTAGGTGAGGTTATGAGTTATTTAGTTTTATTTTAAGTTGTTAAGTTGGGTAAAGATTTATTTTTCTAAAGAGCCTAATCCACATCCAGGCCATACATAAAAAGAAGAAACTAGGAAAAATTATGCCACTTAATGCAAGTTAAACAAACATCAATCAATTTATAAAAGCTAGCAAAAAGAATAAATGGTTTTGTGGTAGCACCACCACAAACCAAAAATATCAAATGGGTAGCGAGCTCTACCCTTATACAAATTACAAAATGAATTAAATTACATTTAAGCAAAGGAATTCATTGTTATGGGGTCTTCAAGCTTTTTCTTTTCTTTCTTCTTTCTTTCTTCTTTCTTTTCTTATTTTCTTCTTTGGATCTTCCTTTTGGATGGTTGAATGGTAGATGCTCCAAGGCTTCACATGGTGCATAAGATGGATCTTATGACCAATGTTCATCTAATCCCCATAACAAATCATTCCAAATCTAAATATACAAATTTTACATGAAAAGGAAAAGCTTAAATCTAACCAACACCTGCAAAACAAAGGTTAGTCAAATCACACCACATAAATCCCAAGCATGTATATTGGACTTATCACCCCACATGGGTGACTAAGTCCACTATGGATTATGCTAGGGGTATAAGCACCTAGCAAAAACATTTATATTTTATTTATGATAGCACCCTTTAGCACAATCCCCTACATAAAGAATAGTTAGACTAAGCGTCCTACCATTCATTCTATGATCATACACCCTAACATCCAGTCTAAAATATTCATCACAAATAAAATAAAACATCAACCATGCAACTAACTAAAGCTAGAAGTGGTGACTTAGGCTAATGTGTGTATTAAGGTTGTGTGGCATGCTTAGCTTAGGACTTTAGGTTTGAATTTTTTAAGTGTGAAGACATGTTCAACTTAGAGGAGGGTTTCATTTAAGTTGTTTAAGTGACTTTGGGTTGTTTTTTTTTCATGTTTTGATTTGGTTTAAGTGAAACCAATTAATTACTAAGTTATAAGAGAGGGAAAGAGAAGAGAACTTCTTTTTCCTTCCTAATCCTTAAGTAATTTCTAAGTAAGTTCACATTTTAATTTCATTTAGGTGAATATTTTGATTACATCTTTTAATTAATCCTAAGTTTAGATCAATTCTAAACAAACTATTCAAAAAAAAAGGCATTTTAAGATTAAATAAAATGAATCAAAATTCATATAACACATATTACTTCAATTCTTTCCCAACATATATAACATGCATATGGATGGACCCTAAGCATATCTTTACATGCAAATGAGGTAATTAACACACTTTATGATGTATGCTAAGTAATCCATTTAAGAGAAATTAGAAGTTAAACATGTATGATTTTTCTTAAGTAGAAAAGGTTTTCTTTCTCCAAAATTTCACATACATGCATGAAAGTAAGAAAGGCATAAGTGAGTACCATTGTTAACCAGGTGTAAGGTACAAGACCTACTTAGGGTTACTTAAAGCCTCACAACCTCGGGGTTTGTCAGACTAATATACCACTTTCTTTAAATCTTACATGTATATAAAAGAAATGAAATGGAAAAGAATATGCAAAGTTTGTTTAATGGTTTCATTTTGTTTATGCAATTTATATGCAAGTGTAAGCATTCCTTCTTAATTGAGCATAGGGATGAATAGGGTTTGGAATTAAGTAAGTGTTGGGTTCTTTTCAAATGAACATCTTACTTCTAATATTCAAAGCTATGCTAACATAAGAAAGGAAGGAAAGGCTACACTACACATGACTTTATAATCTACCACCTGCAAGCTTATAATTAAATTATAAGAATATCACACTTTTAGATTTAATGTTTCATTTATAGATTTTGAAAATATTTTGGATTTAGTAGTGATAATAGCCACTCATATTTTACATTAGCCAACACATGCACATTTGACATAAAGTAAATAATTTCCTTCTAAAATTTTGAAAACATGAAATTATGGATGCATAAGTCATATGGCATACAATTTAACATGTTGGGAAAGATCTAAAGCAATGTAATCACATGACAAACTCACTTTACTTAATTCCTAAAGACATTCTTAAAAGAAGAAAACTTAGAATAAATCAAAGTGAATTTCAAAATGATTTTTTGTTTGATTAAAGTTTGATTTAATTTTAAAGGGTGAGATGAGTTTGTTGTTCTAACCCATTCCACATGTGTTTTTATTTTTTGTTTAATTTTAGATAATTAGATCCATTTTTAAGTGTTGATTAGGTTAAGGCATGCATTAAGTGATTTAATTAACCCTTACCTACACCTTAGAAAATTAACTAGGTAATTATGAGCCAATGAGATGACATAAAACCCAGGAATTTAAATTTGCAATGCACCTAGTAATGAAAAAAGGCCTAATGCAATTTGGCTCACAATTAAAAGTTAATTAAGCTAAGGGTTTAGCTTAAGTACTTTTAAAACACCCTTTCACACTTATGAAAGGGGTTTAATTTCTTAATTAGACTTAGGCTATTGAACACCTAAGTATCTACCCAAGGTAGATTAATTAAGTTCTAGAAATTTTAGAATTTTTTGAAAATCATTTAAGGGTAATTAATGGATTAACCCTTAATTAAGAAGGATTAAGGAAGAAAAGGGGTTTAGAATAGCTTGGGAAATACCCCAAAATTATTCCAAACCTATTACTGGATCTAACCTTAATCAAACTTAAACATAGGAAATCCACTAATTACATCTTAATTACCCTTAATTACATGAAGAGGGTAATTAGGGAATGAGCTAGCAATGTCCCTAATCAAGGCTTCAATAAATCTCAGAAAAATTAGGGGAGGCAGAGGTCATCCCCCAAAATGAACCCTAGAAATTTGAGATCCATGAGTGACTTAATTAGAAAGTAATTAGCTAATTACCATTCCTAAAGAAACCAAAATTTAGAGAAAAAGAGAAATCAAAATATGTTGAAAATAATTTTTAAATATTCTAGGTAAAATTAGCTATCCAAGGCATTTTTCCCTTTTATTTTTTTGAATTTTCTATGGAGTTATGATTTTTAGAAGCCATGATTAATTAGAAAATTAATTAATTATTAATTAACTAATCACTTAATCCCCACAAGGCATGGCGATTGGCGTGCTTTACATGGTGTGAGCTATACTTAAATTATCACATCGGTGAGGCATCGGTGCACGTCTTTACCTCCATCCGATCAAAGATCGGATGGCGGAGATTCCCACAGATTAAAGGAAAATTATTATAAAATGTGAAATCTCGTCCATCTAAACATGGATGGCTAAGATTGGTGAGTTCTTCCACGAGATGGATTGAGCCGTTCAATCAAGGGAAGATCGAGCGATCTCTCATGGATTTAAATAAAATTCACACACCATCTAGGAGATGACCTATCCAAGGCTAAGATCATGATGAAAATCCACTCACAAAGACCAACACCCAGCTAAGTGGTGAAAATTCACTAACCTCACCGGAGGTGATCACCGATCGATGAGGTAGCTTCGTCTAGTGGAGATGAAGCCTTGTTGAGGTTCCTAGCTCTTGAGGTTAAGTGGATGAGTGGGTGGACCAACTCCCCTTAGCTCCCCTTGCGGCTTTGATCAAATTGATTCCTTCCTTGATGTGGGAACTCAATTGCAAGCTTGGCTGAATGGATCCTTGATGATGAGTGTAGAGGAATTTGGATGAGAAATTGTATGGAAGAAGTTTGCACTGCTCTCCCCATTTTCTATTTAAAATTGAAGATGATGAATTCTCAATCTCTCGAGGCCTTGGGAAAGCTCTATGAGTGTTCTTCTCCACAGGTCTCAATCGGTGAGTGTGTTGTGATTTGATTGAATTGGGGGAGTATATCTCCCCATGGCAATGGATCAAGCCCATTCATGCCATTTTGATCCAATTGACCCATTGAGTGAGTTGTTTGATGGTTAGGAGTGTGCACATGGTGGTTTGGCAGGAGTGGATGCCAACTCCCATGTGCAAATTTGAGCTTTGGGGAGTTTGAAAATTCAATTTGGTGCTATGGGTTGGGTTTGGTCCATGGGCCAAATGGGTTGACCCAAACCCATTGGGTTGGGTGCACCACTCATCAGGTCCCTTGAGCTTTTTGGGAGAGCCTCAAGTAATTGTGATGAGTGCATGACCAAAATACCAATGGTCTAGGCCAAAATTTGTTCTATGGCCTAGCATAATGGTAATTTTATTATTTTTTTAATTTGGGTATGTTTGGTATGTTGAGAAAATAGGTTGGCCAAGTTTCAATGGATTTGGAATCCATTTGATAGGGTTTGACTCCTATTGACCCATGTAGGTCAAAATGGGTCAACTTGGGTCAAGTTGACTAATAGGTCAAATTGGGTCAAACCAAGGGTCAAGTTCATATGACCATTTGAAATTTTGGTGCCTTTGGTTTGGTTCAATTTGGTATGATTGGTTTTGGCTCATATGACCCATTTAGGTCAAATGGGTCAAGTTGACCCATTTGACCTATTTGAGTTAGGTCAAAGGTAGGTTTAGGTTTGGTTGGTCATATGGAGGGGATTGGTATCTTTGTTTCCAATCAATTTGATTTATGTTCAATTTTGGCTCAACATGACCCCTTTAGGTCATGTTGGGTCTAAGGTCAATGGGTTGGGTCTAGTTGGCCAAGAGGCTTTGGTCAAGTTCCACAAGTGATTTGGAATGGACTTGACCCATTGGTTTCAATCAATTTGGCTTAGATCAAGTTTTGACACATTTTGACCCTTTAGGTCAAAATGGGTCAACTAAAAGCTGGTTAGGCTCAAATGTTGACTTGGTCAAGTTCAAACATAGGTCATGAGTGAACTTGGATCAATGGTTTCAATCAATTTGGCCTATGGTGGTTTTTTGGCTATGTTAGGTTTCATTTTTTGGTTAAGTGTTGACTTGGTCAACCCTTAGGTTTGACCAATTTGATTGATTGATCATCCATGATGATTGTTGATCATGATGAGAGGATATATGAGTTTGGTTCAATCCAATTTGGTTAGGATCAAAGTTGGCTCATAAAATTTTTAGGTCACTTTGGGTCAAGTGAGCCTAAGTGAGTCAAAACTTGGTCAAAGCTTGATTTGAAGTTGATTGATCTTGTATATGGACTTATGATTGAAATATAAATCCATTTACAAGAGGTTTGAAGTCAAATGGTTTTGATCCATTTGAAAATCATATTCAAGGAAGAATATGAAGAGTTTTGGGTTTGATTTTGATTTGGGTTTTGATTGAAGGATTGAGTTTGGATTATATATGAGCTCATGATTGTAGGATTGATTGAACCATGAGAGAAAATCAAGAGTTTGGCTTGATTTGAATTGATTTTGGCTAAGTTCAAGATTTTGACTTGAAAGGCTTAGATTTGATTTTGATTTGATTTGAGTTTGATTTTGGAGTTGGTTTTGATTGTTTGAATTTATATTTCATTTTATATGTGAATATAAATAAGAATATTGATCATGAAAATTTCAAGAATTTGAAAGAGTTTAATCATGATTTGTTAAATCCATTAAAGGAATTTAAAGGATTTAAGAATTTTAATTTTATTTAATTTTGAGTTGGATTTGATTGATGTATATTTATATTTCATTTATATATGAGAATATAAATGAGATAAATATATTTTGAGAAAATCCCATGAGTTTGAATGGTTTGATCAAGTTTAGGTAAATCCATTAATGAAAAATTAAGGATTTAAGGATTTTAAACATTTTAATTTGGATTTAATTTTTTGATTGATTTTGAGTTATATTTATATTTCATTTATATGAGAATATAAATGAGGATATAAATGATTTTGAAAATCCCAAGGTTTGAATGGTTTTATCAAAATTTGGTTGATTTTGGCTAAGTCCTTTAATGGAAAATTAAAGGAATTTAGGAAAAAATTTCATGAATAATTTTTGGAATTTTGAATTTGATTTTATTGATTTGAATTTATATTTCATTTATATATGTGAAAATAAATGAGAATAAAAATGGATCATGAGAAAATCTCAAAAGTTTGAATAGGTCTAGGTCATAATTTTGGCTAAGTCCTTAAGAAAGAATTAAGGACTTGGGAAAATTTGACTTAGAATTTTGATGGATTTTGATCATGGTTTCAATCATGGACTCAATCAAGGATTTGAATGAATTTATTTGAGTTTAAGAAAATCAAATAGATTGATTTGGATTTTGACTTAAAAGAAAGGAAGTGAGGAATGGTTTAAGCTAAAGGGTAGGAGATTTTCCTAACACCCCTAAGACATGACTTTTTCCTATGGCTAACTCTTTCTAAGTCTTCTAGGGTCAGGGGAGAGTGTCAACCTAATCACTAGATGTGTCTTAAGACTAAGGAACTCTTAAAGTCCAAGAGAAATCCTAAGCCTAAGATGGAGGTGTTGAGAACTCATTCTAAAAATGAGGTCAACACACATGCACAACAACAAACACACAAATCTTTTATCTCGGGCTATTTTGATGTGGGAGTAAGCCCCTTGTGGAACTCACTCATTAGCTGCTCTAGGTCAGCTCTACATGCCACCTGCTAGTATGTCACATGGTCACTTGTTTGAAGATGTGAGTCCCTGCTTTCTTCTACTTGACCATTGCAATAAGACTCCTTTGTTAGTATGGTGACTTCCTTTGTAGGTAAATACCTCATGTGATTCACTTGTTTGGAAGATGTGAGTCCCCATGCTTTCTTCTTGAACTATCCACCATGCACTAACAAGGTCAAGTATATTTGAGGTTTAGGATAAATCCCCTAAAGGCTCATTTCTTCTTAACTACTTTGAGTTGATATAAGTCCCAGGTGGCATTCACTCGGTTAAGCCTTATGTTGGATGTCGGCGAACAAACTATCCCAAATATTGCTATAAGGATGTGAGTCCTGACTTTCTTTCTAAGGCGATTATTTAAAAAGCACCATCTTAGATTGGTTAATGTTCGCTATGCTGATAGTGACTCACCCGGTGGATACACCATTCTTGCAAATGTGAGTCCCCATGCTTTCTCCTTAAGTTAGCCACCGAATACTAATTTGATATATGACCATCCATGTCATCTTCTCCAGGGTGTTAGATTAAGCCCTTAGCATCCCCTCTCCCTGCAGGCAATCTATTTGGATCATGTCCTTTATGACCCCATTTAGACCTATCATTACTTTTGGATTGATCCCCTTTTCCAAGTAGCCACCCCATGATTGGAGAATTTATTATGTGCATTCTCCAAGTTGATTAATCGAGATAGGTCTAGGATGATATAAGCTCCTTCTCGGTTTGATCTCATAAACTAAGTCCATGATAAACAAACAAAACAAAAATAAACAAAATTAATTCTGTGATTAGAATTCAAACCCCAAAGGTCCCCTTTTCCCAGCGCATCTATCTTTGTAGTGTCATAGAACTCCTATAGGAATTGCGACTACATGAGTTGAATAAAGTCTGGTGGTACTCGCATAGTCACCCTTAGGTTGAGTTCAATCTATTTTCATGCAGTTATCCAACTCATTTTTCTTTAGAGATATAATACTATGGGCATTCTTTCTGGCATTGTAATATGGCATGGGTCATTTAATTTGCTACCAAAACAACGATCACATGGCCTTTTGTAGTGGAAGATGTGAATCCCCGAGCTTTCTTCCCTTCAGTTGATCATTGCAAACCAAAAGGCACTCCTTTGGTCGAATAGTTCTCCCATCAGCCTGCAAGCTACTTCCTTTAGTTCAATAAACCTGAGATAGGTCTAGGCTGATATAAGCTCATTCTTAGTTTTATCCATCACAAACCAACAGAATCCATCAAAACAAATTAAAAAAGAAATGAAATTAACCTGATTTAAATCCCCCAGCGGTGTTCACTCAATAGTTAGCCCTAGGTCGGGTTTGATCTATTGCTTTGCCAACCGATCACCCAAGTGGCTTCTTGTTTAGAAGATGTGAGTCCTGCTTTCTTCTACATGACCATTTGGAAAAGTCACCTTTGGTTGGATAGTCATACCTTGTGGTTGGTAGACTAATCCCTTTAGATTGGTAAATCTGAGTTAGGTCTAAACCTCCATGGCCCCTACTTAGTGTCATTCATCGTAAATCGATGGGATCCATCATAATCAAAACAAAACTAAAAAGAAATAAAATTAACCTTTGACTATCTTTGAGCTGATTTAAGTCCCCCAGTGGCATTCACTCAATAATTATAGGTTGGGTTGATCATTTCCTTGCAATAGATTACTAGCAAGTGGTTCTGCTTTGGAGGATGTAGTCTATGCTTTCTTCTAGTAATTAGCAATGCATCCCTTTGGTTGGCTAATCCTACTATGTATTTAGTATACTACCTCTTTGGATTGTTAAATTTAAGTTAGGACTAGACCTCCTTGGCTACTGGTCGATCCATGTGAAAATAGGTCCATCTCAAAAATCAAAATCTAAAATTTGCAATAAAATAAATCATAAAATAGAAACAAATAATTAATCAATCTAAAATAAGTCTTTTTGCTTCTCCTCTGAGATCAAATCTTTCTAATCCCCTAGATCAAATTCTAATCCCTGGATTTCATAACCCCTCCCTTGTGGATGACTTAGACTTGCTTCCTTTGGAGGTTCACTTCTCTATCCCGGTGGAGCCTAAACAATAAACACAAATTAAAACAAATTCAACCCTCTTGGTGAAACTCAAACAAATCAAATCCTTTTCTCCCATGAGACTCAAATTAAATCTCCATCCCTTTGTGGATGACTGAATCTACTTCCCCAGTGGAAGGTTCATACTCATCCACTTGTGATTCCTCATCTCTCTTATGTCTTGACATAAGTAGAGCCATTATAAGCTCAGATTCATTCTACACCTTGGGTTAAGTAGATTGTTTCATTAGTGTTTGTGATCTTGCAGTGTTGTTGATCATTTTGGTCAGCACCAATACATGCAACATTCCTTGTCAGTCACACCACACCTATTGGGCACCCTTTGTTGACCTCATTTTTAGAATGAGCTCTCAACTCCTCCATCTTAGACATAGGATTTCTCTTAGACTTAAAGAGTTCCTTAGTCTTAAGACACATCTAGTGAATAGGTGGACATTCAACCTATCCATGGAGACTTAGAAGAGTTAACCATAGGAATAGGTCATGCCTTAGGGGTGTTAGGAAAATTTGTCTACCCTTAGCTTGAACCACTCCTCACCTTCCTTTCTTCAAGTCAAACTCCAAATCAATCTTATTTGATTTTCTCCAAACTCAAATCAATGCCACATGATTGAAATTCATGATTGAAATTCATGATTGAAATCCATGATTGAAACCCATGTATGAAATTTCAAAACTCCAAAATTTCCTAAGTCCTTTAAATTCCCTCTTAAGGACTTAGCCAAAATCATCTTCAAATCAATCCAAATTCATAAAATTTTCTCACAACTCATTTATATTCTCATTTATATTCACATATATAAATGAAATATAAATTCAAATTAGTTAAATCAAAATCCAAATTCAAACTCCTAATTCAAAATCTTTCCTAAGTCCTTAATTTCTTCTTTTAAGGACTTAGCTTAAATCATCTTCAAATCAATCCAAATTCATGAAATATTCTCATAATCCATTTATATTCTCAATTATATTCACATATATAAATGAAATATAAATTCAAATCAATCAAACCAAATTCAAAATTCAAATTCAGAATTCCAAATCTTTCCTAAGTCCTTTAAATTTTCTCTTAAAGACTTAGCCTAGATCATGATCAAATCACTTCAAATTCATGAAATTGTTTCACAATCCATTTATATTCTCATTTATATTCATATTTATAAATGAAATATAAATTCAAACAATCAAAACCAATTCCAAAAATCAAAGTGAAACTTATTCAAAATCCAATCCTAGCCTTTCAAGTCAAAATCTTGAACTTAGCCAAATCAACTTCAAATCAAGCCAAACTCTTGATTTTCCTTCATGATTCAATCAATCCTACAATCATGAATCCAAATATAAATACAAACTTCAATCACTTAATCAAAACTCAATTCAAAAATTAAGCCAAAATCCATTCATGTTCTTCCTTTGGATATGAAATTATCAAATGAATCAAAACCCATTTGACTCCAAATCACTTGCAATGGATTTATATTTCAATCATAAGTCCATATACAAGTTCAATCAAACTCAAATCAAGCTTTGACCAAGCCATTTGACTCACTTAGGCTCACTTGACCCAAAGTGACCTAAAGTACCCTTATGAGCCAAATTCTAATCCTAACCAAATTGGATTGAATCAAACTCACCTATGCCTCTCATCATGATCAAAAAAATCATGAGATGATCAATCACCAAATTGGGTCAAACCAAGTCAAACCTAGGGTTGACCAATCAACTCTTAGCCAAAATGAAACCTACATAGCAAAATCCACCATAGAAATTGATTGAAACCAATGATCTAAGTTCATTCATGACCAATGTTTGAACTTGACCAAGTCAACATTTGAGCCTAACCTAGCCCAATTGGTACTTGACCCAAGTTGACCCAACTTGACCTAAAGTCAAAATGTGTCAAAACTTGATCTAAGCCAAATTGATTGAAACCAATGGGTCAAGTTCATTCCAAATCACTTGTTGAACTTGACCAAAGCCTCAATTGGCCAACTAGACCTAACGCCCATTGACCATGAACCCAACTTGACTGGGGTCATGTTGAGCCAAATTCAAACTTAACCAAAATTGATTGAAAACAAAGATACCAATCCACTTCATATGACTAAACAAACCTAAACCTACCCATGACCTAGCTCAAATAGGTCAAATGGGTCAAATTGTCAACTTGACCCATTTGACCTAAATGAAATCATATGAACCAAATTCAAACCTAAACCAAATTGAATCAAACCAAAGCCCCAAAAATATTTCAAATGGTCATATATGAACTTGATTGACCTTGGTTTGACCCAAGTTGACCCATTTTGACCTAAATGGATCAACATGAGCCAAACCATACCAAATGAACTCCAAATCCAATGAAACTTGGCTAAACATATTTTCTCAACATACACAACGTATCCAAATTCAAAAATTGGCAAAATGACCATTTTACCACTAGGCCATAGAACAAATTTTGGTCAAATCTATGGGGAATTTGGTCAATTCCTCTTCATACCTACTTGATAATCTTCTAATAGGTCAAGTAAACCCTATGGAGGGTGGTGCACCCAACCCAATGGGTTTGGGTCAGTAACTTGACCCAAGGCCAAAGCGAGCACATGCTCAAAGGCCACATGGCTCACTCCACTTGTTTTTTAGCACATCCACTAATTCACTCCTCAGCCATGTGCAAGCCTCTAATAGATCAAACAGCCCATTGCATGAGGGCAATTAGATCAAAATGGCAAGTGAAGCTTTGGCCAACTGATTGCCTAAGGAGGAGATACTTCCCCTAATTCATTTCACTTCACACACTCATTTGGAAGCATAGGAAGCCAGGAGCCATTTGAGAGCCTTCCCAAGCTTCAGAGAGGTTTGCATTTCTTGATTTCCTTAAGCAAAATAGGGGAGCTCCAAGGATTTGCCAACTTTCTCCACACACCAAACCAAGTCAATTCCCTTTGCACACTCCCTTAGGGGACCAAGTCAAGCTTGCCCAACCTCTTTCCCAAGCTCCAAAGGCAAGGGAAGATCCACTTCAATCAAAACTGAGCTCACTATGAGGAGGAGTTGGTCCATAGAGCTATCCACTCAACCTCAAGAGCTAGAACTTTCACCAAAGCTTCGTCTCCAAGGGAATCGAGTGTCGGTGAGGTATGCCATTTTTTGATCACTAAACTCAATGTGGTGTGGATCTTTGTGAAAAAAAATTTAATGGCATGAGGTTTCAACCATTAGATGTGCTTACCGTTAAGGTTAGATGGTGTGTGCAAAATTTTATCCCAATCCGAGCTCAATCGAGCTCGGATCCAGGCCTAGAACATGAACGATCTCCATGGATCACAAGCATTGGCAAGGACGGATTTCTAGCCATCCATCCATGCATTTTGGATGGACGACCGAGATTAAATCACATTTTATAATTCATTTTATCCCCTCTGAGATGACGGCTTTAATCTCGTACATCCCCCGTGGCTACAATCACGATGTTTAAGTAGCCACTCAAGGGACAACCGTAAAGCGTATTTCATGCTTGTGTGTCGGTCATTAGAGATTAGGGAATTAATTAAGGTTTAAATAATTTCTAATTAATTACTTAACCTTCTAAAATTCATATCTCCCTAAAAAAAATCAAAAAAATATGAGGTAAATTTCCACTGAAAGATTATTCAATCTCGAATATTCTAAAATTGGTTTTAATGAATTTTGAATACTTTCTTTCTCTGATTTTGGGTTTTATTAAAAATCTTAATTTACTAGTTACTCCTTAATTAATCCACTGATTAATGTCAAACTTCTTGAGTGTATTTTGGGAGATGACTTCTGCCTCCCCTAATTTTATTAGGATTTATTGGTGGCTTAATTGGGAAAATTGCTAATTCATTTCCTAATTACTCCCTTTATGTAATTAAGGTTAATTAAGGTTTTATTAGTGGTTCAATCCTTTATTGAAGTTGATTAGTGCATTTGGAATAGGGTTTAGGGAATATTTTTTGGGGAATTTCCCCAAGCTATTCCTTAAACCCCATTTTTTCTTAATCTTCTCTTAATTCTAATAATTACCGTAATTAATTTCTTAAAATTCTAACTAACTTAATTAATCTACTTTGGGTAGATGCTTAAGTGATCAAGCAAATCAAAATCAAAATTCAACTATATGTGTGAGGGGTGTTTTGTTAAATTACTTAGCTTAATTAATCATTAATCATGTGAGCCAAATTGGCCCCTTTCTTCCTAGTGCATTGCAAATTTAAATTCCTTGTGAGGTTTTATATCATCTCATTGGCTCATAATTATTTTATTAACTATGCTAAGGGATAATTAACATGTTTAATTCATACCTTAACCTAATCAAAATATAAAAAAAATCTAATCATCTAAAAATTGAACAAAAATATCAAACACGTGTGGGAATGGGTTAGGAACATTAAACTCAACTCATATTTTTCAAATTAAATCAAACTCAAACCTAAACAAAAATCACATTAAACAAACTTTGATTTTCTTTAAGCTTTCTTATTTCATAAGATGGTCTTTAGGAATTAATTAAGGTGAATGTGTTTACATGCTTTCACTTCTAACATGCAAAAATATGTGTCATATGATTTCATACATTCATACTTTTCAAAATCAAATCAAAAATTTAAAATAAAGTAAGAATATTAATTATCACTATTAAATGCAAATTATTTTCAAAATATATGAACTATTTATCAAAACTAAAAGTGTGTTACTTATATCTTACTTATAAGCTTGCATGTGAGTAAAATATAAGAATGTGCTTAGTGTAGGTTTTTCTTCTCCTCTCTTTTAGTATAGTTTTGAATAGGATTTGGCAAAGTGTTTGGTTCATTTGAAAAGAACCTAACACTTTCCTAATTCCATTTCCTATTCATTTCTATGCTATTACTTAAGAAGGATACCAACACTCGCACATATAAATTGCATAAACAAAAATAAATCAACTAACACAAACTTTTGCATTCTTTATTTTCCATTCATTTCTTTTGTACACATGTTTGTATTTAAGGAAAGTAGTATATTAGTCTAACCCCTGAGGGTTGTGAGGCTTTAAGTAGTCTAAGTAGGTCGAACCTTACACTCCTAAATGGTGCACTCACTTATGCCTTTCATACATTCATATGTGCATGTGAAAATTGGATAAGAAACCCATTTTCTACTTAATGAAAATCATGCATCATAAGCATTTAAATTTTCTTAAGTAACTTACTTAGCATGCATCATAAAATGTGCTAAACATTCCCATTTGGTATGTATAGATATTCTTAGGATCCATTCATATGCATGTTATACATGTTGGGAAAGAAGTGAAGTGATGTGTGTTTTGTGAATTTGCTTCATTTTACTTAATCTTAAAATGTCTTTCTTTTGAATAGGTTTATTTAGAGCTCATCTAAATTTAGGATTAATTAAAACACTTAATTAAAATATTCACTAAACAAAACTAAAAAATGAATTCACTTTAGAAATTACTTAGGTTAGGGAAGGAAAGAGAAGTTATCTTCTCTTTCCCTCTCTTTATAACTTAAAAATTAATTCTAGGATTCACTTGAACCCAATCAAAACATAAAATAAAATCAACCCAAAATAACTAAACCACTTAAATGAAACTCTCCTATAAGTTGAACATTCTTCACACTTAGAAAATTCTAACATAAAGCCATAATTAAGCATACCACACAAACTTCTAAAGCACACACATTAGGTTAAGTCATCACTTCTAGCTTTAGGTTAGGGCGGTGCATGGTTTGATGCTTGCTTTTATTTTGTGATATATATTTTAGTCTGGATGTTAGGTTAAATGTGCATAGAATGAATGATGAGGCGATCTTAGTCTAACCATTATTTTTTTGCGTTGTGGGACTTAATAAATATATAAAAATCACCCTAAGCATAATCAATAGGGACTTAATCATAGTGACAAGTCTAATATACATGCTTGGGATTTGTGTGATTTGTTTAGTAAATCTCTATTTTACAGGTGTTAGTTAGATTTACTTTTCCTTTTCATGTAATTTTTATAACTAGGATTTTGAAATGATTGTTATGGGGATTAGAATGAACATGGGTCATAAGATCTCATCTTGCGCACCATGTGAAGCCTTTGGAGCATCCACCTCCAAAAGAAGGAACCAAAAGAAAGAAAGAAAATAAAAAAGAAAAAGAAGAAAATAAGAATAATGAAATGAAGCTTGAAGGCCCTCATAACAATAAGTTCCTTGCTTAATTGTATGTAATTCATTTGTAATATGGGTTGTATAAGGGTAGAGCTCGGCTACCTAATTTATTTTTGGATTTATGTAGTGGTACCCGACCACAATGGCCTCTTATTCTTTTGTGATTAGCTTTATAAATTGATTGATGATTTATTTATCTTGTGCATTAAGTGGCATCCTTTTCCTAGTTTTTTCCCTGCTTTATGTATGGCTTGGATGTGGATTAAACTCTTATGAAAAAATAAATCTTCTACCAAATTTAATAATTCAAAACTAAAAATAAGAAATCCATAACCTCACTTAAAGCTTAGGCTAAAATCAAGATAAAAGAATTGACAACCCCTTAGTTGGATGAGTACTTCTTTTATAACATCATACATAAATACATATTATTTTCACTCTTGATTGGAGGGCTTCCACCTTTGCCAGAAAAACTTGGCTTGACCTTTGAGAGTCATAGTGGAAACACACTTTCTCCCTTCTCACTAATTTTGGCCAATAATCTCATTTCTCATGCTTTAGGCATATGAATCCTATTAGTCTGAGTCAAAAATGATTGTCCAAAAATGAAGATAAAATGAAATCTGAATTGCATTATATTTAGATCTTTTAAAGCATACCCTTACATAATCTAGTCTCTTTAGGGAGTGAGTTTAAGGACTTAGTCTCTTTCTAAATAAATAACAACTTAGCTATCTTGCATAAAGCATATGACTTGCCTACATAAATTGAAAATTATAAAGGAGTTATAGGCCACCCCATAAGTCCAAGCTGCAGTTTATCCTCTCTTATGGAAGCAAATTAAATACCCATTTTCACCATAGATTTAGGTTGTGCTTTCGGCTCTCACCAAAGCTCCCTAGATTTAGGTTTTGAGGTTGCTTCTCTCCTTTGTGGGCCATAAGCATAAATCCTCACCTCTTAGGCACTTCCTTAATCTTGTGTTATGGAATCATAAGCCTTAAATTTCTAATGAAAAATTTAACTCAAAAAAATTAAATCAATTTCAAAAATATAAAGCCCAACCATAAGATAGTTTGAGTCGCTAGGCTTCCTAGTATCGTGGGCATCTCCTACTTATCTTCTTTTTGGCTTCGATAATAACTCCCTCTCTTTGATCAATCCCATTTGATCTCCCAAAATAAGCTAATCGATTGATAATCTTATCTATTGAAATCTTTGGAGATAATGATCATTTACCTTAATCCAGAGTATTCCTAAGGGATCTCAATCCTTAGGATATAATTAACTATGAGAGCTTGCCCCTGTAGGGAACTTAACGAACCCGATTTAAAATAAACCCTATTTTATTTTCCCATATAAAGTAG
This sequence comes from Cymbidium sinense, assembly GCA_021442155.1. Classification (NCBI taxonomy): domain Eukaryota; kingdom Viridiplantae; phylum Streptophyta; class Magnoliopsida; order Asparagales; family Orchidaceae; genus Cymbidium; species Cymbidium sinense. The sequence continues at coordinate 9,628,087 of CM038223.1, read as the reverse complement.
GGGAAGAATCTTTGGTACATATGTAGACCCATTATCCTCAGGAGTCCTTGTTAAGGTGATTAGGTCCATTGTAATGTGGCAACTTCTATCTTTTGAGATAGTACACTTATCCTCAATGTCATACATGATCACCCTAAATAAAAATATCTGCGGATCTACGTGGTATCCAAATGAATAAAAGAGAAGAGATGTGTATCTCCATCCTCATTTTATCCCGCATAGAGTGAAGATGGAAGTATATATCTTATTCTCTAAAAATAAAATTGATAAAAAATTTCACCACAATGGTGTTATTATTGAGAATGTGAATTCAACTAATTTTGATTTGCTTTGGTTGGTGGAAGGAAAACAGTTTGAAATACCGTATTTTACCATAGATGACATCTGATGTTCTTTCTATTCAATAACAACAGTTTCCTTAGAATCAACTTTTAGTTCTTGTGGTAGCGTTATTAATCAATATCGTGCTTCTTTAGGGATGAAAATTGTTCAATATTTATTATACGAGAGTGATTGGTATCAAAATTTTTATGGAATTAAAAGAAAGGCAAAGGTTAGTAGCTTATTTTTTTCACTATGGATTATAAGTTTTACCATTTTGACATTAATATTTGCATATGTTATGTTGTACAAGGAAAAGAGGAGATGAAGGAAGTTCTTTTACCTTGTGTTGACCTCACTTTTGGAGTGAGCTCTCAACCCCATCCTCTTAGACTTAGGAATCTTCTTGACACTAAGAACTCCTTAGTTATAAGACACTTCTAGTGATTAGATGAACACTTAACCTAAGCCTAGAGACTTATAAGGGTTAATCATAGTATTAGGTCATGCCTTAAGACTTAAGAAAATCACATATCATATAGCATAAACCCAATCTAGATACACTTTCTTAAATCAAATCCAGATTTAAATCTCAAACCAAACCTCAAATTCAAATCCAAATTCCAAATTCATATTCCAAATTTGACTTCAAATGATTGAAACCCAAAATCAAATTCAAATCCTAAGACCATTCCTAAGCCATATGAACCACTTTCATAAGCTTAACCAAAACTCCCTTTAAATCAATACAAATTCAATTGATTTCTTTATAAATCAATTGCTCCTTCATTTATATTCACAAATATAAATGAAATCCAAATTCAAATAACCAAAACTATATTCAAAATTAAATCCAAGCCCAATCTAAGCCTCTGAACCGATTCTTTAGACTTAACCAAATTCTATCTATATCAAGTCAAAACCAATAGATTTTCTCTCGAATCAATCATTCATTCAATCATTTATCCAAATATAAATAAAACCTACAATCATCAAACCAAATTCAAGTCAACCCAAGTCAAGCCTAACTTAAAACTTTCAATTGAGCCAAAACCTATTAGACTCTAAATTGATTATCATTGAATTTATATTTCAATATAGGGCTCATATATAAGTTCAACTAAACTAGAATCAAACCAAAACTAAACCAATTTACCCACTTAGGTCTACTTGACCCAAAGTGACCTAAATGACCCATTTAAGCCAACTTTCAATCCAACCAAAATTGGATTGAACCAAGCTCACCAAAACCTTCCACCATGATTGTTGATCACCCTAGGATGATCAATCGCAATTAATTGGGTCAAACCAAGTCAACTTAGTCATTTGACCAAGTCAACCCTTAGCCCAAATGAACCAAAACTAGCCAAAACACATCCTATATCAATTTAATTGAAACAAATAATTTGAATCAACCCAAAATCCATATTTAAATATGACTTGATCATAAATTGAGCCAAATCAAGCCCAATTAGCCATTTGATCCAAGTTGACCCAAATTGGCCTAAAGGACCAAATTGGGTCAAATCATGATTTAACCCAAATTGATTGCAACCAATAGCTCAAGTTCATTCCAAATTGATTATTGAACTTGACCAAAGTCATAATTAAACCCAATTTGATCAATCGAGCCCAATTAGGCCATTAAGCCGAAATAGGCCTAAAGGGTCAATTTAGCCAAAAATTCAAATTAAATCTAAATTAACTCAAACCAAAGACCACATTCATCTTTAATTAGCCAATTGAACATGAATAAACCCATAACCCAAGCTAATTTGGACAATTTTGGTCAAATTGGTCAACTTGACATATTTGACCCATTTGATTCCAAATGAGCCAAAATTAATTCTAAGCCAAATTAAATCAAATTAATCATACCAAAACTCTTCAAATTATCATTTGAACCTAACATAAGCCTTGGTTTGACCCAATTTGACCAATTGGTCAACCTAACCTGATATGACCTATATGACCCAAATTGAGCCAAATCCCTTGAAACCAAGCCATGGCCCATTAGGGGCTGATCAAACCTGACCCAAACCCAATTGGAATCAGCCCCAAATCAACCTAACCCAATTAAATCTCTCATGGATCCTCCCCCACATAGGATTCCACCCAACATCAATTAATTCTCCCCATCACATACATTTAACTCCTCCCCAACATTTACATTCAATGGAGATTATCATATGGAAACAAGAGAGAAATTTGGAGCAAAATTCCAAAGTCCTCAATCAATCCATCATCCATCCCAACTACCCCAAGCAAAATGATAATACTTTGGAGCCAAAAAATTCAAAAAAGAATGGATTTTTGGTCACTATTAAAGGAGAGGGAAATGAGGCTTCATTTCTCTTTCTCCTACCACTATTCAGCCCCCAAGAGCTCCCCAAAGCAAAACGGAACCCATTCCTCACCTCCTTGAGCCATTTTTGAGCTCAAAAATATAAATAGAAGCTTTTTCGGTGATGCGACAGTGAATATTGGAGAAGACGATGTTCCAAAGGGAGACAAAGGTTAAAAATCATACCAAAGCATCCTCACATACCTAGGAGTTTGCTCGAATCTTCACCACTGTCGGAAATCATCCTCGGTGAGATAAATTTTGCCAAACTTTAGTCAGCCTTAGGATTTCTCCTTTTTTGTGTTAATTTTCTTGCGATTTTAGAAATTTCTCTTAAATAAATCCCACATTTTTTATTTTATTTGATCGCAATATGAAGTAGAATTTTTCTAGAGAAAATTGATGTGAAAATGAGCTCAATTGATCCTCATTTCACATTTTTTTATATTTTTTTCCGTCAATTTTGCCTATTGGTGAGCAGCAGTCGTCCGATCCCACGTTCAGTGGATCGGACGGCTCATATCGCACCAGACCCTCCATCCTTCAATTGAAACACACGATGTCTCGATCCGTGGATCATATTCGATCGTCGATCCACGCCGAACGATGGATCGAACCACGCATTTTCCCGATCCCGATTTTTCTCCATGCGCCGCCACGCCATGCAACCATCAGGCGACGTGCGTGCGCTGCCCATGAGGCAATCGCTCATGCCACGCTGCCGATTAAGTTAAGTGAGAAAAATGCCTATTTTCTGATTTTAAAAATTATTTAAGGGTCATGAATCTTTTAAAATTCATAAAAAATAAAATATTTAGCAAAAAATTACAAATAAGGGTTCGTTGGATTTGTCTTTCCAAGAGAAATCCAAAGAACCAAATATTTCTAAATTCTACCAATGGTTTGAGCTTATGGTTTGAGCTTAATTTAGGTTTTAGTAAAAATATGGTTTCATTAATTACTCTAAAAATATAAGTCAGATTGAGTTAAATTTTTTAGAGATTGAAACTAAAATTAAAGCATATCTACCATAAAAATATCAAGTGAAAAGAATTTCTCAATTGAGAGAAATTAAATTTTAAAGTTCAGATTGTCCATTTTAATAAAATAAATTAAATAAAAATCCAAAAATTTACAAAAATCTTCAAAATGGCTTCAGTTGACATCTAGGACTCTTAAAAAAATAATGTGATTTTCTGAATCCTAATGAACCCCAAATAAACACTTAAGATTAAAGTTTAATCAATTAAAGAATTAATTAAAATATAATCTAAAAATAATTTAAATACCAAACCAAAATCAGAAAAGATGTAATACCCAAATGATTGGTAATCAAACCTTAAGTCAGAAAAGCATCATGTATCCCTCAAATGAAATTGAATTTAAACATAATTGAACCTAAGTTAGTTAATGAAATTCTATTAAATGATTATACTTTTTTAAATTAAACTCATAATTAAATAAATCAATGAAACTTTAATGTAAAATCAAACTAATCTTGTTAAACCAACATCAAGTATTGAATCTTAATTATATGAAACTACTTAACAAATTAAAATAAATTAAATATTAATTAATCATTAAATAAAGTAAAAATCAAATTAATTAATAAACTAATCAACATAATCCTTTGATATTAATCAAATTAAACTAAATAAAGTTAAAGTAAACTTAATTAACATATGATTAAATCACATCCTGTGGTGAAAATATTTTTGCCTTCATCTATCATTTTGAAGAGGATAAATGAAAATGAAAATATACGCCTTTTGTTTTGGACACCATGCATATCAACATATGTTCTTATTAGGGTGATCGGGTATGATATTGAGGAGAGGTGTCCTATCTCAAAAGACAGAAGTCAACACTCTATAATGGACCTAATCACCTCAATAAGGACTCTTAAGGACAATGTATATGCATATGTACTAGAGATTCTTCCCCTACTTTACATGAAAAAATAAAGTATGGTTTATTTTAAACTGAGTTTGTTAAGTTTCATACAGGGGCAAATCCCCATAATTAATTACATCTTAAGGAAGAGGATTCGTTAGGAATACTCTCGATTAAGGTAAATGATCGTTGTCTCCAAAGATTTTGAAGGTTAGACTATCAATAAAATGGTTTATTTTGGAAGATGAAATGAGATTGATCAAAGGGAGAGAGTTATTATTGAAGCCAAAGGAAGAGAAGTAAGAGATGCTCAGCGATCTTGAAACTAGCGAGCATCTCAAACTATCTTATGGTTGGGCTTTATATTTTTTTGAAAGTGAAGTGATTTATTTATTTGAGTTGAATTTTTGTTGTTAGAAATCTAGGGCTTATAATTCCATGAAACAAGATGATGCACAAGATGAGGATTTATGCTTATGGCCCATAAAGGGAGAAGCAACCTCAATCCCAATCTAGGGAGCTTTGGCAGGGCCAAAGCAGACCTAAATCTAAAGTAAAAATGGGCATATGGTTTACCTCAACAAGAGAGGATAAACCACTGTTGACTTGGACACGCTGGGGTGGTGCCAACTAACTCCTCCTGATTTTAAATTCATGTAGGCAAGTCATATGCTTTATGCAAGATAGTTGGGTTATTATTTATTTAGAAGAGACTAAGTCCTTAAACTCACTCCCTAAAGAGACTAGATCATGTAGATGCTTCAAATGACATAAATCTAATGTAAATCATATTACATGTTATTTTCATTTTTGGACAATCATTTGACTCAGGCTTATAGGATTCATATGCCTAATGCATGAGAAGTAAGATTATTGTCCAAAATTAGTGAGAAGGGAGAAGGTGTATTTCCACCATGGCTCTCAACGGTCAAGCTAAGTTTCTCTGGTAAAGGTGGAAGTCCTTCAATCAAGAGTAAAATAAGATGCTTTTATACACAATGTTATAAAAAAAATACTCATCCAGCTAAGGGGTTGCTAATTCTTTTATCTTGATTTATAAGCTAAGCTTTAGGAGAGGCTATGAGTTATTTATTTTAAATTTTGAATTGATTAATTTGGTAGAAGATTTATTTTTTCCTAAGAGCCTAATCGTCATCTAGGCCATACATCAAAGCAAGGAAGAAACTAAGAAAATATGTCATCTTAATACACAAGCTAAACAAAATATCACACATTTATAAAATAGCAAAAGAATAAAAGGTCACATTTTGGTGGGTACCACACAAACCCAAAAATAAATTGGGTAGCCAAGCCCTACCCTTATACAACCTAGATTACAAATGAATTAAGTACAATTAAGCAAGGAATTCATTGTTATAGAGGTCTTCAAGTTTCATTTCTTCATTCTTCTTTTCTTCTTTCTTCTTTCTTATTTTGGTTCCTTCTTTTGGATGGTTAGAATATGGATACTCCAAAGGCTTCACATGGTATATAAGATGTGATCTTATATGCTAATCCTAATCCCCATAATAATCATTCCAAAATAATTTACAATACATGAAAAAAAAAAGTAAATCTAACTAAAACACGCAAAATAGAGATTAAACCACACATTCTCAAGCATGTATATAAATAAATTATACTTAGCACCCTACACATGGATAACCAAGTCCACCTAGCCTATTTTCGATTATGCTTAAGGGTATAAGCAACCTGCACAGCAAAAACAGTTACATTTTTATTAAAGCGTCCCTTAAGCATAATCCCCTGTAGAAGATAATGATTAGACTAAATCATCCTACCATTCATTCTACGCACATACACCCTAACATCCATACTAAAATAAAACATCACAAAATAAAAGTAAACATCAAATCATTCACTGTTCTAACATAGGACTAGAAGTGGTGACTTAGCCTAATGTATGTTCCATGTAAGGTTTGTGTGGTATGCTTAGCTAGGCTTTAAGGTTAGGATTTTCTAAGTGTGAAATGGTTCAACTTAGAAGAGTGGTCTAATTTAAGTTATTTAGTTGATATAGGTTAATTTTATTTGATGATTTGATTTGATTTGAATGAACCTACTTAATTACTAAAGGTTGTGAATAGAGGAAAAGAAAATAGATCTTCTCTTTCCTCCCTACCTTTAGTGATTTCTAAGGTAGATTCATTAAGGATTTTTGTTTAGTGAATGTTTTATTATGTATTTTAATTAATCCTAAGTTTAGACTTTCTAAATAAACATATTCAAAAGAAAGGCATTTTAAGATTAAGTAAAGTGAATTACTCACAAAACACAACATTTTATTTCTTTTACATGTATCATGAATGAATCCTAAGCATATCTATATATGTGATGCAAGTATTTTTTAATATGAATGCTAAGAGAGGTTGCTTAAGAAAACTTGGAATGTTCCATGTATTCATGATTTTGTTAAGTAGAAGAGAGTGATTCTTTTATCCATTTTTTCATATGCACATTTACAAGTATAAAAGACATAAGTAAGTATGACATCATTATAAACCAAGGGTGTAAGGTACAAGACCTACTTAGGGCTACTTAAAGCCTCAGACCAGGGTTGTCCAGACTAATATACCAATTTTCTTAAATACATGTGCACATACAAAAAGAAATGCATGGAAAGAGAATCATGCAAAAAAAGTTTATATTTATTTGTTAAGTAGAAGAGGGTGACTCTTTTATCCATTTTTCATATACACATTTACAAGTATAAAAGACACAAGTGAGTACGGTGCCATTGTTAACCATGGGTGTAAGGTACAAGACCTACTTAGGGATACTTAAAATAACCCGGGGTTGTCCTAATATTCCACTTTTCTAAATACATATGTACAAAAGAAATTCATGGAAAGAGAATCATGCAGTTTGTATTTATTTGTTTGATTTGTTTATGCAATTTATATGTCTGTGTGGATGTCCTTCTTTAAGTAATAGTATAGAATGAATAGGAATGAGTTAGGCAAGTGTTATGTTCTTTTCAAATGAACTATATACTTTGTCAAATCCTACTCAAAACTATGTTAAAAGAAAAGAGAAGGAAAAGTACATTATGCACATCTTCATATTTATATCCACATGAAAGCTTATAAATAATTATTTGTAGCACACTTTCAATTTTAGATATTTGATTTATAGATTTTAAAAATAGTTTTGAATTTAATAGTGATAATAGCCACTTATATTTTTACTTTAGCCAAATCATGCAATTTAACATAAAGAAAATATTTAATTTTGAATTTGATTTTTGAAAAGCATGAATGTATGATTTTCATATGACATACACATTTAGCATGCTAGAAAGAAATAAAGTGATGTAAGCATGTAATTTCATTCACTCTAATTAATTCTTAAAGACAATCTTATGAAGTAAGATCATTTAAAGAGAATCAAAAGTTGTTTAAAGAGACTTTCATTTTGCTTTGAGTTTGATTTGAATTAGAAAGTGTGAGAAGGTTTTGATGGTCCTTACCATTCCCACATGTGTGTATTATTTTAGTTTAATTTTTAGGTGATTAGATTAATTTTATGCTTTGGTTAGGTTAAGGTGTAGATTAAGTTCATTAATTACCCCTTACCTATACCACTTTAACATATTTAATCAAATAATTATGAGCCAATGTATGATATAAAACCACAAGGAATTTAAATCAATAAAGCATCTTAGGAAAGAAAGGTGTCTAATGCAATTGGCTCACAATTAATGATTAATTAAGCTAAAAGATTTAATTTAAGTACTTTCATAACCTTTCCCACACATATGGGTTAGGTATGATTTCCTTAAGTTTACTTAGGTTATTGAACACCTAAGTATCTACCCAAGAAGGATTGATTAAGTTTCTGGATTAATTTTGGTTTTGAGAATTTGATTTGATTAATTAAGTAGATCATTAGTGGATTAACCCTTAATTAGATTTGGATTAAGAAAGAAAGGGGGTTTAGGGAATAGCTTAACAAAAATATCCCAAAATCATTCCATAAATCTCCTAATCACTTAAACAAAGTTTAATTATTTAATCAAGGAATTAAACCATCATTCACATGCTTAATTAACATTAATTACATTAAAAGAACGATTAGGGGTTCATTAATTAATTTCTCTGATTAACTCATTAATAAATTCCAAAAAAAAATAGGGAGGAAGTCATCCCTAAACATGCTTGAAGTTTGGAATTAATTAATTGAAGTCATTAAGTAATGGTTATTAAGTTTTCAAATAAACCCTAATTAAGGAAAGTCTACTATTAAAAATTAATTAGAAATAATTTTATTGGATTCTCCTCTAAATTATCTTTAATATGAACATGAGTTTATATTTTTTTAGATGTTTCTACAATTAGTTATGAATTTAGGAAGTTTCAATTGATTTAAGTGATTTTTATGAATTATGCTAATTTATTTTATTAAAATAAATCATTTGACACTCAAAATTCAATATCTTTTAATCCAAAGGTCATTCTAACTTGAAGTTTTTATGCTTTTAACATCAATTTTAATCTCTGAAAATTTGGACTTAATCTAACAAGTATTTTTGGTTTAATTAATAAAATTTGATTTTTACTAAAACTTAAATTAAGCTCAAATATTAGTAAAATTTATGGATTTTGGGTTTGTTGGATTCTCTCGAAAAGAATCAACAATTTATAATTTTGGTTAAGTATTTTATTTTCTATAAATTTTTGAAGTTTTACGTGATTTAAAGTAATTTTTTAAATTAAAAAATCAGATTTTTGTATTTACCACAGTCAGCGCGCCGTGCGCCGCTGACTTGGCAACCCTGCGCCATGTGGCTCTGTGCGATTGGGAAAGCGATGCATGGCACTGCGGCGCATGGAGATTGGCCCGTGTCGTCGGGGGGGTGACTAGTCAGTTTGAAGTGACGGGTTTGCTCACGATCGATCAGGTCGATGGTCCGCATGATTGAGGCTAGATCGCGCGGCGATCGAGCCATCGATCATCGAACGCACTCGGATGGTCGGATCAAATCGCGATCTAAAGGCCCGAGCTATCCAGATCCCGTAACCATGGGATCGGATTGTTGCTTATACCGTGATGAATAGTAAATTCAGGCTTTTTAAAAAAAAAAAAAAAGAGGGATTCTAAATGAAAACTTGTCCAAATGGACTCATTTTTGCATCAATTCACACCAAAAAAAATTCTATTTTCTAATTGGGATGATTTAAAGTAAAAAAGCAGGATTATCTAGAGTAGATTCCTAAAAATCATGCAAAAACTATCACAAAATGAGGGATCCTAAGGCCGGCTACGATTTTTAAAGGTTACCTCACCGGGGATTATTTTTGGCGGTGGTGGTGACTCGAGCACGTTGTTGAGTGAGAGAAGAAGCCTTGGACTGAGCTTGGATCTTCGCCTTCATGTCGAAATAAAGTTTCCTCCAGTGATCATCATTTCCTCATTGAAATCAACTTAGTTTTGAAGTTTTTCTCTCCAAAATGAAGTGGGGGTGATTACCAATGGCTTTGGGAGCTCTATAAGAGGGAGTATGAGAGGGATGAGGGTTTTCTTCAGCCACTAATGCCTTCGGATCAAAAGTGAACAAAAATGAACCTTTTGTTTAAAATTTTAGCTCTAAACTCATGTCATTTGGCTTAGGGTGGTTGGGATTGGAAAAGAATCATCCTAGGTGGCTCCCTATGGTTGGCTAAGGCATGGAAAGTGGCTACCATGAAGGACAAATGGATGTCCTAGCCAAGGGGACGTGAGAGTCCTTCATGCCAAGTGTTCCAATAGGAGAGGTGAGGTGATTTCACCTCCCTATGAGTCATGGCCGCCCCAACCATTCCTTGGGTCAGAAAATTAGTGTCCTTGGTGCCTACGTGGACCATTGGATGAGTGTAAAGTGGCCAAGGAAGAGAAATTATCACTTGGGAAAGTACCTTTTCTCATGGGATGCCCTTGACCCAAGGGCAAAGTGGTCATTTGGCATTGAATTTGATTTGAGCAAATTTGAAATGATTCAAAAGTAAGTTGGACCAAATTTCATGTCATTTGAAGTTCATTTAGTTTAATTTATTTGACCCATTTGGGTCAAATCGGTCAAAATGGGTTGGTTGACCAATTGGTGGTCAAACTAAGAGTTGGGTCAAGTTCAAATGACTATTTGGAGTATATTTGTTTAATTAGTTTCAATTAATTTGGTTTAATTTGGATTTAATTTGGATTTTATTCAATTTGATCCTTTAGGTCAATTTGGGCTAAGTTGATCGATTTAACCTAATTAACCAAATTGGCTTGAATCATGGCTTGGTTTGAGTTTAGTTGATCATTTGGAATATATTGTAGGCTTTGGTTTCAATTAATTTTGGTTTGATTTAATTTCAAGTTGATTTGACCATTTAGATCAAGTTAGGTTCATGATCAATTAGGCTAGGTTGGGTCTAGTTGGCCAATTGATCCAATTGAGTTTAGTTAAGGCTTTAGTCAAATTCAATATTCGATTTGGAGTGAACTTGAGCCATTGGTTGCAATCAATTTGGTTTGGGTTACAATTTGGCTAGTTTGGGTTCATGTGGGTTAAAGGGTTGACTTGGATTGACTCAATTCATGATTGATTAACTGATGATCAACAATATGACATGAGTTTGGATTGGCTTAACACATTGATTTAAATTGAATTGAATTTTGGATTCATGTAGTCAAATTGGCCACTTTGGGTCAAGTGAGCCAAGGGTTTAGTTGGCTTAATCAAGGCTTGATTCAAGTTTGGTTGAACTCACATATGAATTTATGATTGAAATATAAATCCATTTGAGATTTGAAGTCAAATGGGTTTTGATTCATTTTTGTCAATTTCTAGTTCAAATGATGAACATGAGTTTGACTTGGGTTTAATTTTTGAATTTAGTTTTGGTTTGAGGATTAAAGTTTATGTTTATATTTGGATTCATGATTGTAGTATTCATTGAATCAAGAAAAAAATCAAGGGTTTGGCTTGATTTGAGTTTAATTTGGTTAAGTTCAAGATTTTGACTTGAAGGCTTAGGTTGGATTTTTGATTGAATTTGGATTTGATTTTTGAATTGATTCTTGGATTGGATTTTTTTATTTATATTTGGGTTCATGATTGTAGATTGAATGATGAAGAAAAATCAAGGGTTTGGCTTGAATTGATTTGGCTAAGTTCAAGATTTGACTTGAAAGGCTTAGGAATTTTGGTTGAATTTGAGTTTGAGTTTTGAATTTGGTTTTGGATATTTGAATTTATAATTCATTTATATTTGTAAATATAAATTATAATATAAATGGGTTATGAGAAAATTTCTTGAATTTGAATTGATTTGGATTTGATTTGAGCTAAGTCCATAAGATAGAATCAAAGGGCTTAGAAAAGATTTTTGGAATTTGAATTTGATTATGGATTTCAATCATGGGTTTCAATTATTTAGAATTGATTCATGATTTGATAAAATCCATTAAAATTGATTCAATGTTCGATTTGGAGTTGAAGTCGATATGAGTTTGGAGTTGATTTGAATTTGACTTAAAGGAAGGAAGTGAGGAGTTGGTTCAAGCTATGGGGTATGCAAATTTTCCTAACACCCAAAGGCACTATTTCTATGGCTAACTCTTCTAAGTCTCTGGGGTTAGTTAAGTGTTCACCTCACTAGATGTGTCTTAAGACTAGGGGTGTAAGCGAGCTTAAGCTGAATGTTCTATTAGATTTATTATTTTTTTTTATTCAAAATTGGTGTTCAAAATAGCTCGTTTATAGTCCTTGTGTTACTCGAAAATATTCATGTTATTTTAGGCTCGTGTTCTCAAATTATTTCGATTTATATTTTAATAATTTTATTTTTTATTTTAATTTAAAATAATTATTAAAATCTTATCTGATGAAAACGAAATACTATTAAAGAATTAAAACTAAAAATATGCAATTATACAAAATAATTATATACAATCAAAATTATTATTTTTGCACTTAAAAAACTTTGTTAAAAAAAATAAAATTAGAGATTCATTGAGATTCAAAATTAAAATTATATACAATTAAAATTTATTTTATTAAATTAAATGATTTTCAATCGAGATTCAAAATCATTTTTTACAAATTGACACAACTTCAAATACTAATTTATAAGCTAACAAAATTTACAAGATCATATATGCTATCTGATTTACAAATTCACAACTTACATAATTTACAAATTACATTTACTTTAAAATAAATTCAACCAATTTTACATGATCATATACAACACAATTTCAAAAATAAAAGCTAAGAAAATAATGAAATTACAATTTTGAATATCAATTTCTAATCAAATCAATTCACTTTAATGTTCAACTTTATAGTCTTGAAGCTTTCATATCCTCAAGTCAACCAATCTTGAATCTTTATGTAACTTCATGTAAACAAAACTAGCAAAAATTATAAAATAAATATTTATGAGTAGGCTCAAACTAAAATAAATAATCGTTGATGCCATATAGCTTATGGTATATGAATATTAGACATTCAAAAAATGATAAAATGAAAGATTAATATTAATAACTAGATCTATAAAAAAAAAAAATGAAAATAAATATAGCATCATAAATTGACAAAATAAAATCACAAAATGATAATGAAATCACAAAAAATAAAATAAGTGTAACATCTTTAATCCAAACTATTAAGCTAAATATCATTGAATAAATGATAGACATTAAAATTGACAAAATGTAATCACAAAAATTAAATTAAATGTTTGGAAAATACATAAAGAAATATCAAAAAGTTGTCTCATACATATTTAGTTTTCATCATAGCATTAATGTGTAATATCATAGTGATCTTACACATTAATGTGTAACATCTATTCCAAATTGACCAAGTGTAGCATCAAAAGATCTTATCATAGCCCAATAAGAATGCAAAGAACAAAACCAACCATGAGTTATGTAATGCAAGAACAAAACCAACCAAATAAAGTAGCTCCAAGAGAATAACATGTAAAGAACAAGAATAAGAAGGTTCAAAATGATAAAACAAGCTTATGTAGCTATTTAGTAAAATTCTCGGTATTAAGATTCTTAGTTAACCATGGCTTTTGGCACGACCATTGGTCATACAATTTACTGAGTGCAAATTTTACAAATTTAGAGAACTAAAAAAGAGAAAAAATGTATATATATCCCTCTTTAATCTTGATCACCAATAATCATAAAATCTAATCAAATGAGATCATCAGTAGTCACATGTAGATCAATATCATTAATCATAATTTCTGCTACTTATAAAACTTAGGCAATGATAGAAAGAGAGAATTCAAGAATAATTATACATGCTATTTATTCTTTTGGAGAAATGTTTTAAAAAAGGCCCATGAACTCTCTTTCAAAGTTGACCTAGTCACTTGTTAGATGTCAAAATATTTTGTTTAATCATCTATTAGTCATTACTCAATTCTAACCCAAAAGAAACAATTCAATAGAAAGATTGACCTTTTGCACACATTAGGGAAAAAACCAATTAGATAGAATTTTATTGACATATGTCTAATTAGAACACAAAATCGTAGTCATATTAAACAAATAAATTTAAAGCAGCCCAACGGAGGGCGTGATCAATTCTATCTTTGTCAAGACAAAAGCTAATATAAGAAAAATAGAAAATAAAACTTATGTAACTATTTAGTAATTTGAGTGTCTATATTTATTCCATAAAATGATGAAAAATAAAATAAACTAAATGCATGGTGGCTCATATTCGATTTTAACAAAGTAAGCTAACTACATCCAACTTTATCCTTTACTTATGGACTTGAAGAAGTCAAAATATTGTTGAAAGATGGTGCCATATTAAAAATCAAGGCTTCAAAGTGAGAAAATAAATTATGAGGAAGGAATAACTTGAAAACTAATTTTTTAGCACAACAAGGTAGTTATGAACAAAACACTCCCATCCTTCATGTTGATAAGAAAATCCTCAAAAAGCAGATGATAAACACTTTTCCATAAAAATATCGAGAACAGTAGATGTACAATATCAAATAGAATTACATTCCATTAAAGGTAATAAATATTTCTTTTCATCTATAGATCGATATCAAGCAGTATTAGCTCAAGTTCAAAGAGAGACTAACTCCACCAGTGAGTACAAGCCTTGTCACATAAGTGTTGGTTCATGCATTAAAATGCATTCTACCTTACCTGTAAAACCAACAAGATTCCTAAATATTTATGTTCCAACAAACTATCAATTGGAAAGATAATTTGCTATGCAAGGGCAAGAAAATTGCAAAATTAAAAATTGAACTCTAAATAAAGAACAGATTGTTGTAAAATTGCTGCAATAAAACTGTTTGGTATGATGGTATCCTTCTCCAAAGCTAAATATTTTTTGGTAGTTTAACATAAAGGTTCCCCTCCTCCATTAACTCTTGCTGAAATAAAAGTAGATAATGATATTATAGAATGAAGTTTATCAAATTTATTAAATAGACTAAATTTAGTTGGAAAAGTACTAAAGGATCTTTTAATGTTGGGTTGAGCATACTCTAATCCAACTAGTACATACAAATGCATTGAAGCTTTTGGATAAAGAGCTCCTATAATCATCAACTACTCTACTAAATGCATTGGATGCAGCGGTGATGATGGGAATTGTTAAAACATCCACCATCTTGGAATAAAGGATACTTGAGAGTATTCATCTTCCACTCAAGAACATCAAAAGAATCATTATTGCTCAAAATAATCCTTCCTCCAAATAT
Organism: Cymbidium sinense; assembly: GCA_021442155.1. Classification (NCBI taxonomy): domain Eukaryota; kingdom Viridiplantae; phylum Streptophyta; class Magnoliopsida; order Asparagales; family Orchidaceae; genus Cymbidium; species Cymbidium sinense. Next base: position 9,612,793 of record CM038223.1, on the reverse strand, counting down.
GTTTCCAAATCAAATTTTGATACGAATAGAACCCACAAACAAAATCAAATCTAACATCTGGGTTTGATGAAAAGGGCACATCAACTATTGCTTTGGATCCACTTGCGAAGAGCTTGAAGCACTATTATCTACTGAATATTGATTATATATCTCCCAATAACATCCTCAACACTCTTTATCTTGGACTCTACCTCAAAACTAGAGTATATTTTAGGAAATGTAAAAGTAATGAATTTCATTTTGATGCATGGATCAAGCACTGCAGCCACAACCATGAGTAGATTGCATTATCCCCAATATTTATCAAATTTAATTTTCATAGCAGTGGTCATTTGCTTGACAAATTGATCCAAGGAATTGCACTCTTCATTAAGCAGTTTCTTAACATGCATGATTAGGAAGAAATAAATTGGTAGAAATCATTTTTTGTCACATTGTGGAAAACAGAAAGAAACCTTCTAATCTGCTCATAGCTATGCCATCCAATCTTAGAAGGTAACCACTCATAGTTAGAATCTTGATTAGCATAATGAATGAACACATTACGGTAAATAAAAGCAGACTCAAGCATTAAGTAAGTGGAGTTCCACCTTGTAGGAACATCAATACATAATCCCTTTGAAGTAGGGACCCTAAGCTGTTTGCCACTTCAACAAACTTATGTAGGCAGACTTTTTTGAGGTATTTTCTGTCTCCCTAATTTTAACGTTATTTGTTTTCTCTTTCAAACTATCTTGAGATATTCAAGATGTGAGCACAACATCTAACATGAAAGAAATGATCCTGAAAATGTAACTTCTCTCTTGAATGAAAATTAATTTTTAAAGCATTTGCTGTAACATCATTATTACTAGCATTATCAGTGTGATGTGATACCTTGTCCGCAAATTCCAATCTGAAACAATCACATATAGCATCACAAATAAAAGCTGTGGAGGATCAAACTCAATAAAGTTGATGATTCTCTTATGCAAAAGAATCATCAATAAAGTGAATTGTTAAGCACATGTAGCTTGTTTGATTTGATGACCAACAATCAGTCAAAGAAACTCTATGAATGCTCTTAAGAAAGTTTTCAATCTCTTTTTCCTTTTCATAAACTTCCATGCAATCACTTCTAATTGTATTTCTAGATACCCTCTCGTAATTGGGATTCAATACCTTCAAAAGAATATTAAACTACATATGCTCAACCATCATAAACGGATACTTGTGCATAATAATCATCTTTACAATTATCTCCCTAATCTGAAGATGATCATAATTTTTGGGGTCATGGAATAATGGAATCTCAATTTCAGAATTGACATCAAAAGGCATAAAATTTAATTTCTTTTGCCTTTTGTCTGCCAATTCAACAACCTGCTTATTCTTGGCCTTGACTTTTTCACATTCCTTCACATGCCTCAAAAGTTGTGAAGTTGTGCCGATTTTGATTTATGAAATTTCCTACGATATATATGCATTGTAAAGAGGTGTACTCTTCCCCTTAAATCTGAAGTGGTTTCTATAAAATACTCCCCGAAGATATTCTCTTCCTACCTCTCTTAGGGTTACCATCAGCACTAGTAGTCTCAAGTGTATGCTCCTCTGATTCAACTTGTTGTAAAGTACTTGGTATATCATTACCTACAACTAAATCATCATCACATGATGCAGACTGAGAATGATCCACATTAGACATGTTGCACTAAATAACAAAAGAAAATATGAGTTAGAATTAAGATCCACATTAGCAAGAAGCCAACTGAATTGGCAAGAAAAGCGAACTAGAATATGAGAAAAAGGGGTCTTACACATAACACATTCCATGTTTCCATTATTTTAGCATTACAGCCATACAACATTACAGCATACAACATAGTTGTAAAAAATAGAACATCCATACAGATACTGAGATATAGGATATAATATTACGGCATACAACATACAGATTACAACCATAGTAGTAAAAATTAAGAACATCCTACGATATCCAAAGATGTAGAAATCATACTGACATTAATACATAGTTGTAATAAATTCTAATTTTGTAATTACATTCTCATAGTATGGATAATAGAATGATTTCTCCTTTGAAACACAAATTCTCAAATAATACCGATTCTACAGAAACACATCCATAGTTGCGAAAGATTACGACATTACACCCAAATATATGATCGTAACATCCAAAACAAAATGTATGATGAACATAACCTCCATAGTAAGAATAAAAGAACTGCATCTCCATAGACCATAGTAAGAATAAAAGAAGCAACGCATGTGTTAATGGTGAAATAAAGGTATGCATATTCTTGGATTCTCCACTGCATCTCCATAGTAAGAATAAAATAACTGCTTAAAATAAGAATAAAACCAGATCGTGACCAAAGAAAAAAAGAAAATTATGTTCTACAAACCCTAGAAAACCAGATATCACGACCACAATGTATAGGGCTTTTTAACATGAAACCGATGATGGAAAAAAGAAAAGAAAACAAAATTCGGTACCAAACCATAGAAGATCAGAGATCGCGACCAGATTTACACCCATACTTACAGATAATATGTCTAAGATGGAGGGGTTGAGAGCTCATTCCAAAAATGAGATCAACACATCCATTTGGAATAAGATAATTAATTAGTCATTAAGGCATAAACCTAACAACTAAATAAAATATGAATGAAATCTAATGAACATAATAAATGAAGAAAATCAAACCTAACTATGATTATGAATAATCAAGTTTAATTGAAATAAAAATAAACAATTAAATCACTTAATCTAATCAAATGATAATAACAATAATCCATTAATCAAATCAAACTTAAGTAAAATACTTAACTAAATCAAATCACTCACATACGAGAAATTAAGTCATTAATTAAACAAATCTTTAATTAATTTGATAATTAAAAATTCAATTATTCTTAATCAAACTTAATTAATTAAATATCTAATTAATACAAACTTAAAGAATTAATCCATCAATCTAATGAACTGAATTGATTTAAATAAATCACATTAAAATTAATTCTTAAATCAAACTCAAATTAAATCTTTAATTACTCCACTAATCATCTTAAAATAAATCAATTAATTCACATTAAAAAAGCAAACATAAATTTGAACATAATTAAAATCAAACACCAATAAATCCTAAATTAACATAAATCATTAAGTCATTAATTACATCATTAATCTAAATAAATATAAAACTAAATTAAAAATTAAATAAATCTTTATTTAATTTAATAATTAACTTAAACTCACTTTTTAATTAAACTAATTACACTAAAGCTAATCCAATTGAATAAACACTAATTAATGCAAACTTAATAAATTAATCCATCATCTTAATGAACTAAATTAACTTTATAAATTAAATTCAAATTAAACACTTAATTAATCTTCTAAGTAATTTGATCACACATCTTAAATAAGCTAATTAAGTCAATCAAATTAATCATATTAAATTTAAACTTAATCAAACATAAATACAATTAAATAATAATCAAAATTTAAATTATTAAATCATTAATTATATCATTAATTTAAATAAATATGAAATCAAATTGAAAATTAAACAAATCTTTATAATTAACCCAAACACACTTAATAATCACATTGAACCTAAGCAAACCCATTAATAAAGCTAATCAAATCAAATCAAATCAAATTAAATCAAATAAAGACTCTTCAATTTAATATCAAATCAAATCTCATTCTAACCTACTTAAATAAGATAAACTAATTAACTATCCAATATAGAATCAAAATACAAACCAAACTTTGATAAACATGACAAATGGATGATTAAAAATAAAATCTATATAAGAATCAAACTCAATTAAAATTAAATAATAAAATTAATCTAATTTGATCAAACTACAAAGAAATAAATCATAATCAAATTAAATAAATATAAAGTTAAGTCACATAACTATAATCAAAGAAAATAATTAAATATTAATTTAAAAGGATATTGAATTCTTGAGATTTAATTAAACCAAAATATTTAATCTAAAATTAATCAATCAAAAACACATGAATTTAAACAAACTTAAACTTCATTAGAGATCAAGGATATTGAATTATCAAGATTTAATTAAATCAAAACATCTAATCTAAAATTAATTAATCAAAAATACATGGATTTAAATAAACTTAAACTTCATTAAATATTAAGGATATTGAATTATCAAGATTTAATTAAACCAAAACATCTAATCCAAAATCAATTAATCAAATACTTAAACAAACTCAAATTCTAAATGCTAAATCAAATCAAATTAATTACACAAATTCAAATGGGCTAATTAAGATACTTAAGGACCTTAGTTAGATTTTTTTAGAAGTTAGGATGTAGAATAGGGTGAGTTATGTCTACAAATGGAATTCATTATACTCTTCTTTCTTGAAAACCTAAACATCATTTTAACCAAATAAAAGTGAAATAAAAATAAAAAAAATAAATTATTAAATTATTTAAATTGAAATCACCCAAAAATAAAATTTAAACAAATTCAAACTCCAAATTGAAACTTAAACTAAAGAAGCCTAGTAAAGTCTTGACACATAATCCTTAAGCAGACACATTGGAATACTAAGTCACCACTTATAGTGCTAAGTTAAGGTGTTGTATGTATGATGTTGTGTTTTGTTTTGTGATGTAATATTTTAGAGTGGATGTTAGGGTGTATGCCTCATAGGGATGTTATCGTTATTAGCTAATCATATTTTTACAGGGTTGTGCTTAAGGGGCCACTGTAACAAAAATATAAATATTTTTTCTATGCATGTTGCTTAGCCCCTAAGCATAACCCATGTTAGGATAGGTGGGCTTGGTAACCCATGTGTGGGGTGCTAAGTCCAAATTATTCATATAACTGCTTGGGTTGTATAGTGTGTTTAGCTAATATTTGTTTTCCAGGTGTAGCTAGATTTACTTTTCCTATTTTCAATATAATTTTGCATTATGAATTAGGATTAATGTTATATTAGGATGAGCAATGAAGGCTTAGTCCCTAGGGTGCCGATGCCTTTGGAGTAAATCAAATCAAAAGAAGAGAAGGAAGAAATGAAGAAAGAAGACCCCATAGCATGTATTATTTTTTTTTTGTAATCAGTTGTATAAGGGTAGAGCTCTTACCCATCTTTTTCTCTTTTTTCGGGGTGTCTGAGAACCATCGCTGGCCTTTTATTCTTTATGATTATTCTATAAAATTGTTTGATGTTGTGTTTATTTGTGCATTGCATGATTTTCCTAGTTTCTTCATGTGTTTGGTTTGAATGTGTGGCTGAATTGGTAGCTCTTAGGATGAAATTAATTTTTCTACCCAATTAACAACTCATAATTAAAATTTTAAAACTCATAACCTCACATAAAAGCCTAGGAATTAAATCAAGATAATAAAATTATTAGCAACCCCTTAGTTGAATGAATGAATATATAATATCATGCATGTCATATTCTTCCACTCTTGTTAAGAGGGGCTTCCATCTAGAGAATAGGCTTAACCTTTTGTGAGCATTTGATGGAAGGACACCCCTTTCTCTCTTGATTTGGCTCATAATCAAATTCTCATGCATTTAGACATATAAAATCTCATAGCTTGTGTCAAAATAAAGATTCTAAAAGAATCAAATAAATTTGATAAAATTTGTATTAGATTAAGTCATGAATTCATACCACTCATGCTCTAGTCTCTTAGGGAGTGAGTTTAAGGGCTTAGTCCTTTCTAAATAAATACCTAGCCATCTTGCAAAGCATAAGACTTCCAACATGATTTAAAGCATGAGGAGGTTAGTTAGGCCACTCTAGGCAAGTCATTGGTGGTTTATTCTCTATGGAGGTAAACCATATACTCATTTTCACCTTAGATTTAGGTCATGCTTTGGCCTCAAAGCTCCTAGATTTAGGATGATTGTTGTTTTCTTCTAGCATAAATCCTCACCTCTTAGGCATTTCCATAATCTTATATTGTGGAATTATAAAGCCAGCAATCTAATAAAATGTCAACTCAAATAATTAACTCTCTTCAATTTCAAAATATAAAGCCGTAGGGTAGATTGGAATGCTCTCTAGGCTTCCTAGTATCATGAGCATTTCATACTTTCTCCCTTTGGATTCCAAAATAAGTCTTCTCCTTGATCTATCCCATTTATTTTCTAAAATAGCAATCATTTGATAGTCTTAACCAGAAATCTTTGAAGAACCTAATTGTTCTTTAATCGAGTATTCTTAAGGAATTCATTTCTTAGATGTAATTAACTATGCTTGCCTCCATGGTAACTTCTTAATGACTTAAAATAAACCCTACTTTACTTTTCATGTAAAGTAGGGAAAGATCTTATATATTTGAGACATCATGCTTAGTCCATTATTAGGTGATTAGGTCCATTATAGGGTGGTAATTTCTATCTTTTGAGATAATACATCATTTCTTAATGTCGTACCCGATCACTTCAATAAGTACCCCCCTAAGATCTGCGTGGTGTCCCACATCCCAAAAATAAACACCACGCCTTGAAATATTATGGATTCAATGTTTGGAACTTAGAAGTTGAAACTTTTATAAATTTGAACTAAGTTGATGTATTATTATCTTTTTTTTTCCATGAACTCTTTATGAAGTCTTTATGGTCAAATGGTTATTAAACATTTTATCATGTCATTGGAATTGTTTCTATTAAAAGAGTATTGGTCGAGCATTCGCAATGAAGGCAATGATGATAATCTAGATGGATTATTAATTGTTTTAATGATTCATATGCATTATATTTATAGTTGTCCTTCTCTTTAAGTATTGATGGTAGCCATTATGTTGAAGTCATATTAGTATGAATTTTTGATGATATTTAATTTATAGAAATAATATCTTTAATGTAATATTTGTTGCCCTTTCTTTTAGAGTTGATAGTAGCTATTATGTGATGATTAATTTTAATCTGAGCTTGAGCCAATATTCACATCTTTGTTTGCACATATAATCCTTATCTGTTTTCCTTTATTTGTTGTTTCGAGGTGTTTCTTTTCTTGTGTAATAATATTGTCTCGTTCACCTCTTTGTGCTCTATATATAGTGTTAAATATGTTATTCTCATTGTTTCTTTCATCATCTAATTTACAACAAATTTGAGAACAGTTGATTCAAATGAGATATGTTATATAAAGAATTTGTTTTTCATTATGCTTACATTCTCTACTTGAATTCTAAAAAGATAGAAAATAGAATTATCTCCTTGGAACTAATTAGATGAAAATCATGCTTTTTGATCCATAGTTTATTTTTTATGGTTCTTTACTAACGGCATTCTTAGGATTGTTTTTTTATTTTTTTTATTTCTTGTTAAAGAGATAATGAAACATGTTTGGTGAGTTATTTTTGTTGTTAAAAATAAACATTGAGATATTTTAATTTTTTTTATATATTACTCACAATAATATATATGATGATTTACTCATAAATGATATTGTAATTTTTATCTGAATTCATTTATCATACATGGACCACTTGTCACCATAATGTGAATTTTCAAGTTTTCATTCTCCTTATTGTCAAACAAAACCTCAAGCCCTTCTTCGATCATAGAAGGTAATGTTTCACCTTTTTAGCCTTTTTACGCATATCTTTATTATTTATTCATCATTGTTTGATGTTCTTTAAAAATATTTTAGGTTATATGTATTCATCTTCACAAATTTGCTTGTCATCAACACTCTATTGAAGAGAAAGCTTCACTTGTATTAATTTTACAAATTTTATTGTTCATGAATGTTAAATGCTTGTTTATGCACATTTATATAATTCTTTTAAGATTTTTGGTTACGGCTACAAACGAACCGAACAGAGTCGAGTCAATGCGTGTTCAAGCTTGAAAAAGTATTAGTCGAGTAGTGGCAATGAAGGCAATGATGGTAATCCAGATTGATTATGGATTATTATAATGATTCATATACATTATATATATAGTTGTCATTCTCTTTAAGTCTTGCTAACAACCATTATGTTGAAGTCATTACTATGCATTTGTGATGAAAATTATTTCATAAAATTAGGATCTTCAATGTAATGTTTGTTGCCCTTTCTTTTAGAGTTGATGGTAGCTATTATATGATGGTTAATTTTAATGTGATCTTGAGTCAATATTCACATCTTCTTTGGTTGTTTGTGTAGGCTTGTTTGTTGCTTTCCTTTTCTGGGTGTTGCTATTTTTTATTGGTTATCTTCCTTTATCCTCTTTGACTTCCTATTCTAGCCTTGTTGCAGGTTAATTGGTTTGGGATTGGCTTGTTCTAGTTTGATTGGTATTTTGCTGGGCTCTTTCCTTTTACTCTTAGTGGTTGGTCTTGTTGTTGCTCCCGTGTCATGGGAGTTCTCCCTACTGGTCTTTTTGTTTTCCAATTTTGGTGGGCTTGGCTTTCTTTCTGTTGGGTCTTTGTTGGTTGTTTCTATTGGGTGATCTGTATCTTTTGCTCTTTGTTTATTTCTAGATCCTTTCTGGTGGTTGGCCTTGTTGCAGGTTGATGGTTTGGGATTGGCTTATTCCAGTTTGATTGATTTTTAGTTGGACTCCTTCCTTTTGATCTTGGTGGTTGGTCCTGCTATTGCTCCCATGTCATGGGAGTTCTCCCTGCTGATTTTTCTATTTTCCAATTTTTGTGGGCTTGGCTTTCTTTCTGTCGGATCCTTGTTGGTTGTTCCTATTAACTAGTCTATGTCTTCTACTCTTTGTTTATTTCTAGTTTCTTTTTGGTGGTTGGCCTTGCTGCAGGTTGAATGGTTTGGGATTGGCTTATTCTAGTTTGATTGATTTTTAGCTGGGCTCCTTCATTTTGTTCTTGGTGGTTGGTCCTGCTGTTGCTCCCATGTCATGGGAGTTTTCCCTGCTTATTATATCTTTTTTAAAAGCTTATATTACTAATCTTTCTATTTAAGTTCTTGGAGGCTATCTTCTATTCTTTTTAGGGATCTAGACTCTTTCTGATTCTCTTTGGCATCCATTAACTTATTATGCTGATGATCTCTTCTTTCTTGGAAGACTAGAGTTTGTCTCCTTTGTTTTTCTTTTGGCATTTGCCTTTTAGTTTTTTTTTATTGTACTTAGTTTGTTGACTTTTCACTTTAGGCTATCTTGTAGCTCTTTAATCATTAGGTTTTGAGAGTTGTCCCCTTTAAGGACTTTGTATCCTTTTTCTTTAGTGCAAAAAAATTTTCTTTTTGGTTAAAATAAAAATAAAACAAACCTCAACCCCTCCTTCGATCATAGAAGGTAAGGCTTCACCTTTTTAGTATTTTTTTTCACATATCTTTATTATTTATTTATCATTATTTGATGTTCTTTAAAAATATTTCAGGTTCTATGTATTCATCCTCACAAATTTACTTGTCATCAACACTTTATTAAAGACAAAATTTCAAGTTCTACATATTAATTTTTACATATTTTTATTGTTCATGAATGCTAAATGCTTGTTTATGCACATTTATATAATTCTTTTAAGAACTTTGGTTGTTCATGAACACAAATTCTATGTCAATTATCAATTGTAAGCTTGTTTTGGTTGTTCATGTAGTAGCTTACTTATAAGATCAATAAGGCTCGTTTGATTACAAAACAAGTAGCTTGATAATTCTGCTCGTTAAACTACTCGATAATGCTTGTCTGGTTAAAAACAAGTTGCTTGTTTAGTTACTACTCATTAAGGCTCGTTTAGTTAGTGCTCGTTAAGGCTTGATTACAGTGCTCATTAAAACACTCGATTAGGCTCGTTTATAGTAATAATCGAGCTACTCGATAACAGCTCGATTAACTTTATATGAACCAAACACAAACCAAGCTCAAATCAAGCTTGAACACGAAGATACAAGCTCGAATCGAGCTCGAGCTCTAAAAATGTAATCGACCTCAAGCTTGAACAAGCATTGGCTCGGTTCGGTTCGTTTGCAGCCCTATTTGTCTACCTGACTTGACCAAGTGCGATAACTACCAAAAAGAAATGATTTGACTTTTTAGAAATAAAAAAATTGAGTACTCATCATAACGTCTTAAAACTTCTATTGCAGCTCACTGTTTTCATACAGATTTCACACCTAACAGATCCTAAGTCTTCTCATTACCATTCTTATTTTTGGATTAATGAAAATCACTTTAAAAAAAACAGATAAAATTAAAGACCCCTCACATTAAATCCATGGATGCTCTCATAGGCTAGATTGTGCGTACCATTTACATGCATATCACTAAATTCTTCTATATTTATATCTCAACATCAAACTTTTTATATTTACAAAATATTTTAATATCTAAGTGGCCATTTCCAATCACTTTTTTGTTTTATTTTATGTTTTATGTTTTAATTTGATTTCAAATAAATATATTTAATGATAATTAATTTAAAAACTATTAAAAATAGTTTTGTCTATTTTTAAAAATAATGCAATTAGCTTTTAAAGAAAAAAACTAAAAACATTTAAAAAACACTATAAATAAATATATTTTAAATATAATATTAAAATAAAAACATAAAATATAGAATAAAATTGATCCCAAATAGTCCTTAAATTATATATATATATATATATATATATGTTTGATATTAGGAACATTTACATACATATCATACAATTCTTATGTATTTACATATGTAATACATAAAGTTAGATATTTACTTATCTAACACTTTTCTATACTTAAAAAATACATTTCACTTTTAAAAAGTGAATTATGATAATATTTTTGATGTGATATTGAAGATTAAGGTGTTATATGTAAAAATTTAAGTTTAAATGTCAGATATGTAAATACATATGGTATGTATGTAAATCCTTGATATTATCATATAAAGAATGAAGATATAATGTAAATAAATATAAAAAAATTATCCCACTAATAAAGAAAAAAAGCCATATCACAAACTTCTTTCAGGATTCAGAATGGAAAATTGCAAAGCAAGCAGAAATAAATATTCATCAAATTTCATTTAATTTAATAATCCAAACATATAAAAATAATCTGCTTCGAATTTAATAATCTGCCTTCATGATCAGAAAGCCACAATGCTTTCCCATTCGATCTAAATCAAGCTTCGTAAACTTTACATTCTTTGGTCTCCGGGCTTGTCTTGCAGAAGTCCTCCAATGGATCGCCGGTGTCCTCCGCCGCCGCCCCCGGCCACTTGCTCGCCACCAGATGCGCCAAATCAACCACCCGTTGGCTGCTCTCAAAGATAAAAAAAATTCCGATTTATTTTATTGATTTTGAAATCACTTAATGGGGAATCATTAAGAACTCTTTTAGTTGATTGTTAATAAAAATATGTTTTTTTATGGAAAATGATGAATTTATTTTTATTTATTTTGGATATAAAACTAAAGTTATCATTTTTAACAGATTTTTGAAAATGTTTTTATAGTTTGAAATAAATATGGGCTTCTAACTATATCTCTAAAGAGAGTAATTTATGTCCAATGAATTTAAGAAAAATAATCATAATAGTAGTTTTTTCAATGTTTACCTTCATCAAAAAAATATATTAAATAAATAAATAAAATTCAATTTCTTATAAAGAAAAATAAAGAATAAAGTGATTAGTTTTAAGGTCTTTATCAACTGACTAATTAATATTACAAAATAATCTTTGAATTGAAAATAAAAACTATTTAGATATAAAATCAAAATTTTTAATATAATAAATTTCAAAATTGTTAGATTATTTATAAATTTAATTAAAATAAATTTTAGATTTTAAATAAAAATAAATCTAATAATTTTAATATTATAGCCCAATTTTTTTTAACTCTGAATTCTAGAGTCTCCAAAAAAGTGACTTTTATTTATAAAGATTATCAAAATATTCATATTCATTTTATATCATAATAAGAATAACTATAATATATATATATATATTATATATATATATATATATATATATATATATATATTAATTTCACATATTGCATATTATCACTCAATACATCTACATTATTAGTCAGCACTATTATATTATTAAATAAATAAATATTTAAAAATAATAAAATTAAATTATATTAAAAGATAATATTTGATTTAATCTTATATTTATATCAAATTTATCATAACATTCTCACATAATTTATTTTCATTTTACATTCTTGAATTAATAATATAAAGGGGATTTACATACATGTTAAACAACTCTTATGAATTTATAATTTTAATTTTATGTATATAATATCTCAATTTTTAATATCATATAAAATATTATTATCATTTATTTTTTAAAGTAAAATATATTTTATTAAGTTTAAAAGAGTATTAGATATTTTAAATGTTAGATATGTAAATATATAAATAATATGTGATATGTATATAAAGTGCGGGAATGAATAAGTTACCTGTAACCCCACTCGTTATCATACCAAGCGACGACCTTGAGCATATCGTCGCCCATAACCATCGTGAGGGAGGAATCGATGGTGGAGGAGACGTCGGTGCAGCGGAAGTCGACGGAGACGAGCGGGGCGTCGCAGACGGCGAGGACGCCGTTGAGAGGGCCGCCGGCGGTGGCGGAAGGCGGCGTTAACTTCCTCGGCGGTGATTCCCTTCTTCTCCACGTTGACGACGAGGTCGACCACCGAGACGTTGGGGTCGGGACGCGCAGCGATTCCGTTGAGCTTTCCTTTGAGCTGAGGAAGGACGAGCGAGACGGCCTTCGCTGCGCCGGTGCTCGTCGGCACGATGTTCAGAGCAGCCGCCCGCGCGCGGCGCAGGTCCCGGTGGGAGGCGTCTAGCAGCCGCTGTTAGCAATTTGTTACTAATTAGCGGCAAGGCTTGTTATAGTAAATTAAAAATCAAAACAAAATTATATTCTGATACAATTAATATAAATAATTTTTAGCCAAGGGTTTCCAGATTAAACTTTATTAAAATAAAATTAGGTATTATTATATTTACTTTAAAATTAATTTAATATAAATTAAAAACATTCACAAACATATCATGTAATTCTTATATTTTTTTTATATTTCTAATATCTTATTTTTTTATATTTATTTTATAACATTTTATAGGTCAATATCATGAAATATGTCAACATATAAATTTCCCTTTAAAAAATTAATATTAATGATATTTTTAATATAATTTAAAAAAGTTTAAATATTATATAAGCAAACATCAAAAATTAAGTATTAAATATTAAATACATTAATAATATATATATATATATATAATCATTTTTTTAAATAAAATTTTAATTTTGAATCTCATTTTGATAAAAAAAATTAGAATAATGACGAGGCATTTTTAAATTTTTATCTGAAAATTTATTATTATTTAATTATACATAAACACCTTAATTTTTAATTTTACTAACTAATATTGAATTTATTTTTATCATTAAATTTAATCTCAAGTAAAATCTTATTTTAGATTCCATTGAAAGAGAAAGATAAGAATAGAGAAGGAATAACAGGTCATTACTTGATCACCTGTGTAAGAGTGAGTTGTCGTCATGATTCCCTTTACAATACCTACACAAAAAAAAACTCAAAATCATTAATCAAAGTTAAGAAATCAAATTTTTATTTTTAATTATTTAAACTAAAAAAAATACAATTATTTTTTAAAACTCACCGAATTCCTCGTCAATGATCTTCACAAAAGGCGCCAGACAATTTGTCGTGCAAGACGCATTACTACCTCATAAATATAAATCATGACATATGTAAATAAATGAGTCTGATAGGTCAAAAAAATAATTAAATTATAAATATATATGAATTAGATGATTAATTGATAATAAAAACAAAAAATAAGATTAATGAACGAAAATATACAAAATTATAAAGCTACCAAATTGATAGCTAGATCTTATTATCTTCAATATAATTAAGGATTTGTTTGGGACAATTTTATATAAAAAAAAATAATGATAAAACTGCTGCAGAAGAAGCATTAAGAACTATGATTAGTACTACAAATTTTTAATTTTTTTAAAATTAAATTTTAACTTTCTGACTGTCACCTCACTTGGTCAGATCAAATTAAAAAATACAATTTTTTATCATAAATTTTTCAAAACACAGTCCTCCGTAGCTTGCAAACGCTTAAAACGTTAAGATTGGAACCACACTATAAACAAAATGCTGCCCCAAAAGCACTGTAAATCTATATAACATATTTTTTTCATATGTAATAAAGTTTCTATATTTCTCACAAATTTCATGAAAGCACAACACAAATCCTTTTATTACATTTAAGGCAATTCCATCCTTATCCTTCTAATCTATAGCAAATAGAAATTAGAAATTTGCAAATTTAAATTGAGTGCCATAAAACTAACCTTATTATATCGGAGACCTCATGGTAGTAATCTCCTTCATTAACGCCGACCACATAGGTGGGGATGTCGGCGCCTTTGGCCGGCGCCGTGATTATAACCTTCTTAGCGCCGGCTTTTATGTGCTTTCCGGCGCCCGGGCCGTCCACAAAAACACCGGTTCCCTTCACAGAATTAACAAATATATATATATATATATATATATATATATATATATATTATCATATTTATGTTACAAATAATAATTATATATTCGTTTAATAAATTCATAGTTAACTTGAAGTCCTATTTATTATTATTTTTACCTATTTATATTAAAAAAGTTGAAAACTATTATTCAAGTTAATAGGGGTTTTGTGAAGAAAAAAAGTTTAAGGGGCCTTTTGGGATCAATTATATTTTTATTTTTATGCTAATTTTAAAAGCACTCAAAATAATTTTAGATATTTCTAATATTTTTAAAATAATCATTATGAAACATATAACAATAAGCCTATCCCACTATGCGAGGTCGGCTACATGAATTCTTTTTCTCTATTATGTTCTATTATATGTCAAATTCTCATTTAATTTAAGTATACTAAGGTCATTTTTTATACATCTTAACCAAGTCTTTTTAGGTTTACCTATACCTTTTTTAGCATAAGACAAATCGAATGCATCTACTCTCCTAATTGAATCATCGAATGGCAACCTCTTTTTGTGGCCAAACCATTTAAGTCAACTCTCTCTAATATTATCTACCACTGGAGCTGCTCTAACTTTTTCTTGAACATACTCATTTCATATTTTATCTCTAAGAGTAAAGCCATTCAACCACGTGAGCATCCTCATCTCTACAATACTTAATTTAGTCTTATGCTTCTCTTTTATTGGCCAATATTCTGTGCCATAAGTCATTGCAGGTCTTACCACCATCTTATTAAATTTTACCTTAAGTTTAAGTGATACTTTTCTATCACACAACAGGCCAAATATATTCCTCCACTTCAACCATCCAACTTGAATTCTACTGATAATATCTCTTTTTTGAAACATATTTTACTTTGAAATAAAATAACATTAAAATTAAAAATAATAAACAAAAAAATTCAAAGCGATCCCAAACTCTAATTAACTCTAATTCACATCACTCATTAATGAATAGAAGTTAATCATCCACTATAAATTCTAAGTCTATATATCATTTAAAATTCATTTTTTTAAATGATCATTCAAATTAATATACACTTAATTTATGTTTCATTAATTTTTTATATTCATTCGACTAATTATAAATCTCTCCTCTTTCGACTATAAACTTAAGATCACTTTCTAAAATAGTAGACTAAGATCATATATATATATATATATATATATATATATATATATATATATATATATATATATATATATATATATATATATATCAAATTTTTAGTCATTAATCTCATCAAAAAATCTTCCATCATGATTTTATTTGTTATAATTAAATAAATAAGCTCAACACGAATAATTTCAGAGTCGAATATGGGTTATTTGCGCAAATATAAATTTTCTTATGCTCATATTTTCTTTAGTATACATCAAATCATTTTTTTTTAATTTATTCTTCTTATTTTTATTACATATTCATCACATCAATTTCAATTTGCATTATTCTACTTAAAAATAATGAAATTTGTACCATTAGACACTTTCATTCATACTATAAAATCAGTTTAATTATTATTTTATAAAATTTACATTTAAGTATAGTTAATATATTATTATCACAGAAAAACTTTTAATACATTTATCTTTTAAGTACCCATTCTTAACATTAAAAGTTATAACATATAATCAAAATACTTCAAATATATTAGCTCCAAATATTATTCTACCTTCTAATAACATTAATTAATATTTAGTAAAAAATATTTATATACATAATACATAATTTTTATGTATTTATATATCTAATATTTAAAATTAGATATTTATTTATCTAATATTTTCTTATATTTAAAAATATATATTTTATTTTAATGTGATATTAAAGATTAAAATATTATATATATAAATTTAAATTTGGATGTAATATATGTAAGTTGTATGGTATGTATGTGTGAAAATTAAATTTTTTTTATGTAAATAAGGAAGATTTGAGGCACCTCGATAACAATATCTATTCCGAGATCAGCCCATGGAAGCTTCAGAGGATCCCTGTGCAACAACGCTAACTGCCTTCCCATCCACGCTGATGGTCTCACTATCCACAATCTTCACATCAGCCTTAAATGTCCCCAGCATAGAATCATATTTCAGAAGGTGAGAAGCCTGTAATTATTTTTTAACAAAAAAAAAACTATTTTTTTTATTAGAATTATGAATCAGAATTAATAA
Organism: Cymbidium sinense; assembly: GCA_021442155.1. NCBI lineage: Eukaryota > Viridiplantae > Streptophyta > Magnoliopsida > Asparagales > Orchidaceae > Cymbidium > Cymbidium sinense. The sequence goes on along the minus strand of CM038223.1, from coordinate 9,596,120 downwards.
AAATCAGAATTTTCTTACATTTTTAACGCCGCCGCTGTCGTTTACGACGATGACGTCGAGAGGAGAGTTCTTTCTTCCATGCCAGCATCTGAGGAAGTTCCTTCCAATCCTTCCGAATCCATTAATGGCCACCTTAAGCTTCGCCACTGTCTCTCCTCTCACAGCTCTACTTTCATGAACCTGAAACAGAACAACAGCTTTAGCTTAAGTAAAAAGGAATTCATTTGGAATAAATTTTCAAGTTAAATTGAGCCAAGTCACTTAATTTAAAAAAAAAAGCTTTTTAAATCGATATACATCTGTGTAAATATATATATATATATATATATATATATATATATATATATATATATATATATATATATATATATATATATATATATATATATATATATATATATATTCATTTACGTATTGTATATGAATTAGGTGAATTTCGAATTAAAAATATCAAATTTTGAGTCAATTAGAGCTTTGTTTTGAGCACCAAGTGAAAATTATCATCTTTATAACTGACGAGAGAACTTGAACCAGAGATCGCAGCTCACCTTGGTGGTCAACTGTGCTGCCACTAGGTCGGCGAAGGAGACCTGATCTCTTGCTTGGCTTGCAAACGCCATGGATGAGCTAGATCGCAGCCCGCTGAACTCTGCAACGTCAAGTTGCCTCTGTAGATGAACAAGAAGTTAGAGGAAGCGAATGGAGGAAGAAGTGGAGAAGAAGAAGAAGAAGAAGAAGAAGGGAGAGGATACCATGGAACGAAGGCTGGGAGTTGAGAATCCTGGAAGAGGCGAGAGCTGAATTGCTAGCCACAAGCTGAAGATGGGGAGACAGAGATAGAGAGAGATTAGGAAGGGTGTGGAATCATATATGTGTGATGGAATGAGTTTTTAGATTCAGTTGTCATATAGATCTATGTATGGTGATTATGGTATTGGGAGATTTATGGGAAGAGAGTAATGTAACAGGTTTTTTTCTTTTGCTTGTGTGGTGAGAGAAAGGGGAGATAGATAGATAGATAGAGAGAGAGAGAGAGAGAGAAAGAGAGAGAAGATATGGGATTTAAGGATAGCATTAGTTCTTTGCTAGAACCACACATTTCTTACCCTGTTATTTTATTTTATATATAGTTTTTGTTTGTATGAGCACTCAAAGCATTTTTTTTATTAAAATAAGGATTAAATTTTAAGAAAAATTAAGTGAAAATGATGGAAAATTTTAATTTATATGTCTAGAGATATTAATTTTCAATTTTGTTAAATTATTTGTTTATCTAGACATATAAATTATTCATTTATGTGTTAACCACATGTGACTGCATTTAATACTTATTCATTTTTGGGCATATTTAATAACTCGATTAAGTACTTATTTAAATGAGCTAAGTACAAATCAAGCTCTATCATAGATAAGTATATGTGGCTAACTATAAACACATATGTGTGAAACATCAAACTAAGCAATTGATATGATCAAGACAAGCTCAATCCATAGTAAGACATTAGAGATTTTCTTTGTTTTTGTGATCATATGATAGTTTAAATGCATTTTAGGCTATGGCTAATCTAATTTTGAGTCTCTTTTACTTTTTATCGTCTTTGTTCTTGAACAAGCGACACTTTTAGCTCTATAAGATATGTAATATACGTGCCTTTTTTATTAATGATTGACCTATTTTTTTAAATACTAATTAATTAAAAATAATATTTATAATTCTTATAATTTCTTTAATTTCCACATCCTAAAATCTTAAGTCAAACTCATTTTTATTATTTTTAATAAAATATCACTTCTTAATTTTTGAATCTAGCTTATCCTTGATGATCTAATCACCATGAACATATATTAGACATTGAAAAAAGTTTAAATTTGATAAACATTCCTTCTTGCATGTCCTATTTTTGATAAGAAGCCCGAAGTAGGGTACCATGAAAAATCATTAGTAATAGTTTTGAATTATGTGGAGTCATAGTCTCAACCATATTACATATAATAGGAGATAGATAGTTAAGTATATTTATGATGCCAAAAAAGAAGAAGAAATAGCTTCATTGTCACACCCACCATCATAACATGCATAGGTTTATCTTTAAGATGCTTAGAAAAATATTTTTTTATTTAATTAAAATTTAATCATTATATTTCTCAAGAAGATGAAATGTAATAGCAATAATAACAATAATGTGATTTAGATTGTGCATGTCCTAAGGCTGGATTAATTATGTTAGAGATCCATAGTATCACATATTAGGTCCATTTGATTAGAGGTCATATAGAGCATAATTTTATTTGTTTGTTGATTATATGTATGTATTTATATTGTAATGCCAAAAGATAAGGGAGGCATAGTGTCAATGACACATATTAATGTATTATATGTAATGTGATATCAAAATTATATTTGTTTGTGTGCTCAATAGTGTCCACTTATTTATATTATTTCTACCATATAATATGTTCATTTATGTTTGAAGGAGATTTTGGCTAAGCATATGAAGATGGTTCATATGGCTTAGAAGGGGTTTTGGAGTTTGAATTTAATCATGAGTTTCAATCATTTGAGTTGGATTTGATTTATGATTTGGATTGGATTTGATAATCAAAAAAATCAATTGAATTGGGTTAATTTGAATTTGAAAGCTAAGTCCATAGATAAAATCAAAGGGCTTAGGAAAAGATTTAGAATTTGAATTTAATCATGGGTTTCAATCATTTGATTTGAGATTGGATTTATGATTTTGAATTTGAATTTGAGATTTGATTTGGAAGAAAGAAGCAAGGATCGAAGCTATCCATGTAGTAGTCTTAAATTCAAGATAACCTTATAGCTAACTCTTCTAAGTCTTTAAAGCTAAGAAGTATTCACCTAATCACTGAAGTGTCTTAAGACTAAGAACTAATGCCTACAAGAGTCTTAGATTTGATGGAAGTTGAGAGCTCACTAAAAGTGAGGTCAACATCCTTGATGACCTAATCAACATGAACATATATTATTAACAAAAAATTTTAAATTTGTGTTGACCTTCATATGTGACATAAGTTAAAGTCGCCTACAAATCAATTCTAATGAACTGGTGCCGATGCAAATTAAGGCTCAAAATGCACCGACGTCATTGAAAATGGTGAAAATGACCGACGACGAATGGACTACGCCGTGCATTGTAACGCCAAAATTATATAAATATTGCAAAATATCAATCAATTAAGTGGCTATCAATTCATGTATATCAAAAGTCGAAGTCGACGATGTCCGAAACTGCTCATAAAATTGATTGCGCGTTATTTCAAAATATCAAAACTATCAAATGAGACTATTCAATAATTCGATGAGTTCGTAAATGTCAATAATCAATGTAAAATCCAAAATGCACCTGATGCTAAATGGTGAAATGACCTCCGATCGATAAACGGACTTCACCGTCACGTTCAGAATGTCAAAATTGGTCAAGATATAAATACTGCACAACTTAATGAGGAACTAATCAAGTGCTCGAGTCGTCAATATGCTTGCACATATATCGAAGTCAGGAGGTATCAACGCAAGCCAAACGACCCCCGCTCGTGAAATTGATTGCGTTGTTAGCTTCAAAACATCAAAATCTATCAAATGACCGTGCGCAATCAACTATCTACAAATGTTGAATGATTTGAAATGAAAGACGCAAATCAGGCACGCGACATCACCAAAATTAACTCAAATGATCTCCGATCGATGAACGGACTTCTCCATCTAGTTCAGAACATCGAAACTAGTCAGAATATAAATATTGCATGACTTGGTGATCAACCGATCAAGCGCTCGAGCCGTCAACGCGCCTGCATGCATATCAAGGTCAGGAGGCACCGACGAAGACTAAATGACCTCCGTTCATAAAATTGATCACGTCATTACCTTCAAAATGTCAAAATCTATCAAGTAAGATTGTTTGTACTCAATTCAGATGAGTCTGTGCAAAATCGTTTATTGAAAGCGGCGACACGATTTTGAAAAGAAAATGGACACGCCATCAACCAAATGATAAACCATGCATTCTATTTCATTGAATAATAATTACCTAAAATTTATATATATATATATATATATATATATATATATATATGACTATGTGCATTTACCAGACATCTAAATTCACATTAAAACTATTTAGGGGATTTACATACATACCACGCCATCATTATTTATATTTAACACCTACTATTTTACAATTTTAACACCAAAACATTCTAACACAACGATATTACCACTTTCATTTCCGCTCTCGTAAGCTGTTTTCTCTTCTAGATACTCGCGGAAGAGAAGCGAGAGATTTGGAACGAAAGGGAAATGGTGGAGCATGCACAGAGAAGAACAAATGGGATTTTAAAGAAGCGGAAGAAGGCCAAGAGCCGAAAGTGCATCGGCAAGAGAGCTATCAACAATATCTCGCATAAGCATTCATGCAAATCGAATATTGGTGTCATATTTTTCTTTTTCAGAATTCATATATGACGGTGGTGGAATTACAACCTTTCTGCCTCAGATATATATATATATATATATATATATATACAAGAAATTTTCTACTATATGACCTTTTCAAGATGAGTTTGCTTTGGCTTTCATTTGTGATTTCTATATGATTAGACTTGATTACTTTTGATTTGACTTGAATTTAAATTGGGATGATGAGCATGTGGAGTCACTTGTTTAAATATTTTGATGAACCAATCCTTAGATGGATGCTTCAAGTATAATTCATTGGGATGGATTTCTGAATCTTCTTTACCTCTGAGAGAACTTTGAATATGTAAACTTCCATCTTGAACCACCTGCACTAATAATATTCTTTTGATGTATTTGTTTGTAGTAGCAAGATTGAGCTGCCAATTAATTCTTTTTTACTTCTTTTATGTCATGTGAAGTTTGAGCTTTAGCCATGGAATTGGCATTTCTATCATGAAATTGGATATAAATTAAGTGACTAAATAAATTTTCATTAGGTCATTTCACGATATGGTTGCTTAAATTTGTCTGTAATATCACCATTTTAATTATTGTCTCTAACACTTGTATTGGAAAATTATAGAGGTAAATATATATGAGCTATGCAAGCATGGCAATGTAGAGAAGCCGTTCCTGCTCAAAACAAATTGCATGAGAACTCTCACATGACTCATTTGATGCAATGAGATCAAATAAACCTTGCATGATAAGTCTTATGTGAACTCCAACTAGACAAGGTCTAGATTCATCTATGAAAATCACCTTAAATACCGCTTATAGCCATAACAGTGAAGCTAGCAGGGAGCTTGTTAAGTTGTTTGATAAGGATCGTTCAGTGACCATTGAGCATGATATGGGTCATATTATTCACTAGATCACATTATATTGATCAAATGAAGGCATTTCATGTCTTTTCTAACTTATTGTAGAATTAACTAAATTTGTGTAATTTTATTCTTATTTTGTTATTTTTTGAAAATTCAAATACTTCCCTCAATTATTAAATATGATAAATCTTTATCATCACTCTTTTAAAAAAATCTTATCAATATAATTCATATATTAATAAATCTTATTCTTCTATTTAAATAATAGTAATCATTATAAAAATGGCAAATAAAATAAATTATTTATTAAATTCTTATTGAAAATATTTAAATTCAATTTTTTTTTAACTCTTTATAATGATCTATTTTCATCATCATCATTTTAATTAATTCATTGCATTATATCTTTTAATTATTTATTTAATAAGTTAACTATATATTTATCATATATCCCATACATGTCATTTCATGTTTATCTAATATACATCAAATATCTATTCATTAGATATAAGATTAATTTTACAAATAAATAAATTATATTACTGTTGAAATAATAATAAATAAATTATAAAATATATGATCCGAATTCATAATTATTGAAATTTTATAAATAATATATATATTTTTTCAAATTAACTGGCCACAAACCCATAAGTATTATATTGGGAGTTTTCTTTATTTCAGATTTATGGGAAAGACAGACCTTAGGACTGTGATATTGTTCAGATGGAGCTCTACTGCACAGTCTGCACTCAGCGAGGTCCATCGGGCCTTCTTCACGCTCGCTTCTTTCGGCGCCCACCCATTTGTTCTTCTCTGTCGCCACGCCCTCCACCATTTCTCTTTCGTTCCAAATCTCTCGCTTCTCTTCCCGCACCAGGTATCGTCGAAAGATACCTGGGAAGAAACGAACGCTTACGGGAGAGACGGAAAGTGACGGAAAGTGATAATATCGTTGTGTTAGAATGTTTTAGGTGTTAAAATTGTAAAATATTAAGTTTAGGTGTTAAATATATAAATAATGATGTTTAATATGGTATGTATGTAAATCCCCCAATTATTTAATCAATTTAAAAATTATTTTAAAATCTCTAAATTACCCCTCACAGAACAACACCGTTCCTCCCATTTTATTTTTCAGTTTTCTTATCTCTCCAGAAAGAAAAAAAAATTGAAAACCCATTCCCTCCTCATTTTCATTCCCACATTTGCATTCTCTTCTCACGTTCGGATGTTAAACTCCTCCTGCACAGGTAATTGGTTCTTTTCTCTCCTGCCTGCTTTTTGCCAGCATCCAGCCCCTGACCCAGCTGCTGCCGTTTCTCCGGTCTGCGCAAAAATCACGACCCGCGTTCCACATTCCGGCCATTCAGTTGTCGTCCAGCCTCCATTCCATGCAGCCCGCGAACCTTGTCGCGCTGCATATCAGCTGCACCCTCCAGGCTGCCCACACACTGGCCCATTTCTCCATCCAGCCTGCTGCCCGCAGCGCCAGCAACTGTTCCCACAATCAGCCCGCTGTTCCAACCTGTAGCTGCTGCACTTCCTTCCCTTCCTGCCTGTTGTCTGCTCAGCCCGACAAGAACCCGCTGCACTTCCTTTCCCTTACAACCCATGTCCCATTTTGCTTCATCACAATCAAGAAGAACATCATCAAAATTTTTCTTCGCTGATCTGACTTCCATAACCTTCCATTTCGCCACAATAACATCAAAAGAATTCTTCTTTCGATTTTGTAGATTTTTTGCATAACTGTCAATTTTGCTCGACGTCGAAGAACATCGCCAAGAGGTGAATTCCTAAGATTCCTTGCATAACCCATCCACGTTCTTCGCCACAATCGGAAGAACATCATCAGGTGAATTCTTCTTCGCTCTCATATTCCTCAGATAACCCGACTACCTCGCCGATGGGAAGAACATCGTCAAGAGAAGAATTCTTCTTTTGGTTTCCAGCGTCGCATTCCTCTCTTTTGCCTTCCAACTTTCGCTTCACCGCAAATCGGGGAAGAACATCGCCAAGAGGTGAATTCTTCTTTCGGTTTTCGATTCTCATGCTACATTCTCAATTGATACCTAACACTTGCTTAGTATCATGCGCCAAAAAATGCTTGAACATATGATTTATGAATAATATATATACATATTTATGTGTTTTCGGTTTGAAGACTATCAGGCTCAAGAGAGCAACGAGATGAAAAAGTGTCGCAGATTATCGCACTATGCTCGAGAGGATGTACCGAGTAAGAAAACACTCATTAGATGTCGCTCCCCTAGATGAAATGCTACCAAAATTTCGTCTAATTTCTAGACTTAGAAAAAAAGAAGATGAATATATATTGCATGTATTCTTCGTCAAAGATCTCGTTATGCTCTCAAGAGGGCTAACGATAAAAAAACGTGTGTCACAAGACACCACTGTTATGCTCAAGAGTATAATGGAGCCAAAATACTCCTCGAAATACCTGGATGACAGGGAGGTCACAAATTACGCCAAATCTTTGACTTAAGAAAATGGGAGAGTAAATGAATGCTTAAGAACACTAAGTAAAGAAATTACTAATCTAAACTAAAAGCATCAAACAAAAAGGGAAAAGTAAAATGATATACGATAGACATAAAAGTAAAACAAAATAAAAAGAAGGGTGAAAAGCACTTATAAAATTTAGTTGAGCAGAATTTAAAGCCTACTAAAGTTCTTAATCGCTCCATTTTAAATGTCCTAACTCTAACCCTTCAAACAAATGGAATAGAATAGGAGACTCCATTTTGGCCTTATTTATAGAAATTAGAAGATGAGTGGGTTGTTTTAAAGGAAAAAAAATGGGGGGGTGAATAAGTTTGAATAAAAGAGGGAGGAAAACAAGTTTGAATAAAAGAGGGAAAAAATGAGAATTGAGGAGTAAATCTTCTTAAAATAACAAATTAAATTATCCTCTAAATTTCAAAATGTCTTCTTCACCATAATCAACTCTTTGTACAAGTAAACAAAAGGCAATACCAAATCAAAATCTGCAAAAATCATAAGGCTTCCTTCAATAAAAAATTAAGAAATTTCATTTTAATTATGATTTTAAAAATCAACAAAATCACTAATTAGATGAAATTATCTAAGCTATAAATGCTTGCATATGCTCGAACATAGAGATTTCAAGTGCAAATTTTAATGTCTAAAAAGGCTACACTGGCTAAATTGGAATAAAAAAATAAAAATACAAAACTAATCTCATAATTCAAACATAAAATTACCTAAAATTTCTATACACCCGCATGGGCCCCAACACTATGTTGAATGCTTAAATTCAAGTGTCTAAGGATGCATGGGTTGCTTCTTTAAGGATTGGCCCGTTAATAAAACCTAAAACCTATAATAAGAGTTTCAAATCAAGAAATATCTAGAAACATTCGAGATAGTAGATCTAATCCTTTTGGTAGCTAAACAGTTGACAGATCTAAAGCTCTTAAACATATTCAATTCTAATTTTAAATCAAATTAAGTAATAATCTGAAACTGCTTAAATGAAACTCTATCACTAAAAACTTAAATCAAACTCAATCCATCCACCTTCCGCAATTGCTTATTTGGGGTGACAAACTAAGCTAAATCAAGTGTTCTGCTATGTTCACTCTTAATCAATCTGATGCTAGTAAGGACGTGCTCCGCTCCATAAATGAAGTTGACAGGCACTCTTTTCCATCGCGACGGTTTGGCTCCATTATATTATGATCACAACCGTAGCACGTATGCTCCCCAATGGCTCTGCCCTTTGAGTTATGAATCATAGGGTATACTTGATAAGGCAAATCCTCTCGCTAAGGTAGACTTAAGATTGTCCTTAGATAAACATGTCTAAAGGATTTCTTGGATGTAACCCATGTGTTGTCGATGAGGATCCTTCTGTTGGGTCGACTACCTCCTCGACTAAGTAGCAGTGGACTATACCCAAATGATGGAACCATGGGATATAGATCGCACGCCATCATTCCCCAACCATCGGTTTAAGCTAAAATGATAAATTTAATAATAATTTAAATTAAACCCATATGTTGCTATACACTACGATTCAACGATTTAATGACTAAATTTTAATCAAAAGTTCTCTCACTTATGGGAGGGGTAATTAACTATGGGCTTCATAGAGGAACCAGATCTAAAGTCCTCACCAAATGAGGAACAAATCTGGTAGTCTTATCTACTATCTCATCCTTCTAAAAATTACACACTTTAAATCACTCTCTTCAATTCAATATCAAAAAAATTGAGAGGAATTTTCTGATTTTATGATTTTGGCGACTGGGACATAATTCTTTCCATCTTTGGCTAGTCATATATATGCTATAGTAGCAATAAAATTTTTAAAAATTCAAAATAAAAAATGATGATCTAAGTGGGTAATAAATTCAAGACTCTATGTAGAATGAATCATTATGTAGATTATATCTTTATTATACCAATATTTTATTCTGCAGTGCCTCTGTATCTTGAAAGTATGGGGTGAAATAATAATTATTAATTACTAATCCCATCTTTCACTTTGCAAAAAATGGATCTACAAAGCACTCTTTCACCGCTCACCAGCGTAACATTGGCCCAACGCCATCATCAACACTGAGATGTCGGGCTACCATTCAATTTGGTAGCTTGAATTTCTGCCATCGTGAACTCCTCAAGTACCCACTCGGGTACATTATCAGGCCATGCCGAAGGCCTAAAGTTTCTAAAACTCCTACTACGGATCAACTTCCAAGGAGTTCTCCAATGAGAACTTCGCTTTCAAAAGGCTAGTCAATAAGCTCGGATGAAAAGAATCGTTAGTGAGAAAACTGTCTTTAATGCCTCATGGTACAGCTGCTACGCCAATTGAACATTTTGTACCTTGAAAGAATGATCATAAAGCTTCCTCATCAGGGAGCAAATTAACCAAAAGACAGAGAAGAAGGAGAAATGGTGAGGGCTCAAATCCCCTTTGAATGACCTAGTGAACAAGCATACAGCCAAAGCGAGTATCCTACCCACAATAACTTTGATAACTTAAAGTGGGTAAAGGAATAGCTCTAGCAAGTAAATCGCCTTTCTAGAAGAACCAACCACATCAAGCTCCACCACCACAGGAGGAGATAAAAACACTATCTGCCAGATACATAAAGTTCTCAAAGTAAAGAAAGGCCTAATGAAAAGAAGATCTGAGGCTGGTGATGGAAAATACAAGCTCCACCAAAAAGTTACCATCTCTTCGTAACTAGCCGGAGCCCAGTAAGACGCTTCAGATGGTGAGTATCGGAGCGTGACACTTGGACCTTGTGTCCAAGAATCTGCTGCCGAAAGATCCCGACGAAAGAATAAGCAAATATGGAGGCCAAGGCCCTATAATAAAACTTTGAGTAATAGAAGAGGTGTGACATCTCATACATATACTCAAAAAATCCTCAAAATTAACTCATCAAGTGGATACCCAAAAGAAGGGATATCATGGATGAAAGATATGATGGTCGACACCTGGAGAATCCTCTGGGATCCCATCAAGTTCCCCCAACAAGAGAAGGTTGATGTTGTGGTCCTTTAATAAGAAGTATTATTCACATTGAACCAGAGATCCACTGGAAACGTCAATAAAAAATTTGTGTGCAGAAAGAAAATAATGAAGAAGATTCTATGGAAATAGAAGTTGTCTAGATGGTTCGAGATATAGATGAACTCTCAGCTCAGCACCATCAGCATCAACATGAACTCAGGAACCTGAACCTTAATTTAATGCTTATGAAGAAGATTCTTCACAGAAGCAAATAGAGGATGGATTTTCGATCTTTGCTGAAGATTAAGAAGAAGAAGACCATAATGAGAAAGAGATCATGGCCGGTCATATGGTTGAACCAGAAATGATCACTGTACACGCTTTTATAATCGATCATCGATCAACAATAATTATCTCAAAATGCACAAGGAGGGGGAGTCAAGTTCTTCCTAAAATGAGCAAGGAGCGTAACAACAAGAATAAGAAGAAGAAGAAGGTTGTACTACTAATTTGATGCTAGCTAGAGAGAAAAGAGAAATGCAGTGTCAAATGGAGGTCAAAGATAAGGAGATTGCACAACTTGGTATCAAAATGAATGATATGATGGTACAAATGAACATCATGATGGAGATGTTGCAGAAGAATATCATATCAAGTGCAGACCTATTTTGTCTCTAATCAAGCAACTAATAATACAACTTCTACCAACCACAGATACCTCAAAATGCTATGCATGAAGCAAAGAAGTTAACCAAACACCTCTCCAAATTCATTCAAAATCTAACTATACACTAGAATTGTAATGCCGCCTAGAAATGATAATCAATGAAAAGATAAAGTAGTCATAGCCAGAAGTGAAAAAGTGAGTAAGGGTCGCCATTATCTGACTGAATATGATCAAGTGTCGTATCCGAAAGGTTACTTAGTGTCAAAATTTAATACTTTCAGTGAGCTTGGTAATCCAAAGCAACATCTAGCCCAATTTAAGGCTACTTGTAGTAACATAGGAGAAAATGATGCAATACTTTTCATCAATGTAGAGTTAACTTCGCTGAATATAATTGCAAAATGATTCTTAAAACCTTTGCGAATTAGACTACATTTGTGAAGAGGTTCGCTAGTGCAATCAAGAAAATCCCAATCACTGACCTTGAGAAGAAGGAAAGATGAGTTAGTGACAAAATTCATAAGTCTGGCAACCTAAGTATGAAGTGAGCAACAATTGAAGAAGAACATGATCCAATTGTTAATGGGCAATATGGATAAAATGGCACCATTTCTATGCATGGCATCGATTGCAACATTCTAAGACTTGCTTCGATAGGTGGCTAAATTTGAAAGTTGAATCCCTAAGTCTGTCTACAGATAAAGCAAAGAAAACAAACCTTCGTGACTCAAGAAGAAATGAAATTCATGCCGCTTATATAGCTCAAATGGCAAAAAATGGGTGATATACAATGTGGATAAAGGAAAAGCCGTATAATAATGATAAGGGTAAAAGCTTATTTTAATCCACCAAAATTGGTATTAGGAGGTAATGACAAACCTCAACTTTTCAAGTGGTGGGAGCATCCATAACAAGCAATAAGATGATGAGTGAATGATCATCTCTTAAGGAAAAGATGAACAAAGAATATTCTTTAAAGGACGATATGGCTAAATTATTTCAAAGAAAAAGTCTACTACTAAAATTAAAAGGTTTAAAGAAGTCGATCAAGTCAATAATCTAAACTACTGTCCCTACCATCGGATGATTAGTCATCCTATTGAAGATTATTATGTCTTCAAAGATTGGCTAGAAAGGAAGTATCGGCAAGGTAAATTTACACTATCTAATAGTGTTCTAGTCAACCCAAAAAGAGAGTCTAACAGGATGATTACATCCTCTTCTATATCATCCAGCAAAGACAAACAGAAAGAGAAATCAGTTTAGACTGAAGAATGATAAATAGTAGTCTCCAAAAAGACCGTGAAGATGCTGAAGCAGTTAAAAGATGTCCCTAGTGTTAAGTGAAAATCACCACTTGAACCTATATTGGACTTAAAAAAGATGCATAAATTAAGTATTTGGGCTTCTCAGCGGCATTCTGATAAGGCTACTTTGTCATAACATGAGAAGTAGTCTACCAAACGTAAGCCTCATAAATCAAAGAAGCTGACCAAGAAAAAGAAGATCAAGAAGAGAACTACAACTCAAAAGATCATTAACAATCTAAAGGAGTATCACCAGTCGGCAAGACAATCATTTATGCTTGTAGACTTCATGCCTAAACTTTGCATTGCTGAATCAGATAAAGAAGATAATGATGAATATTGTCCAATAGAGACATGTCAAATCATCTACGTGATCTCAGATGTTCTTCAATATCAGTTACTCTGAAATGATAATGGTAGTCAGACAGACTCGACCAACCCATCACAACTCTTGTCAAGAAAGCAAGAAGAGCCTTAGGAACTAATGTCAATTTTGTTTAATGACTCAACAAGACACAATGGATGAAGATCTATATTTTCCGATGGACAAGAGTCGACTCATCCATATCATCATCACGCATGAAACATATGACGTTGAAAATGAGTCTAGCCCTTTTGGCCAATCTTCAATAAGAAGGGAACTTGAAGAAACTACCTCTTGAAGAGAAAAAAGGGTGATTCAAGTTCGAGAGAAGTGATAAAGTCTTACCACCTTCATCAAAGAAGGGAAATTTAAATAAAGACAAAGGCAAGAAAATTGAAGTAAAGAGGATATCATTCCCAAAAATCCTAGGATAAAGCCTAAATCAAGCGAGAAGATAGATTATAATATTATATCACACTTGAGAAAGATCTCTGCATAATTAAGTGTGTACGAGGCTCTCTTAATGTTAAAAGATCTCCGAGAAACTTCCATACAAGGTCTCAAAGATTTGAAGAGTAATATAGTTTACTTTACTGAAAATTGCATGATTGAAGCATTACAAACCCAAGATCTCCCAGTAATCACATTTTCTAAGAAAGATCTTATGTTGGGAACATCATATCACAACCGTCCTCTATTTGTAATGACAGAGAGTGATGACATCTTGATCAATAATATTGATTGATCCAGTTCTTCTATCAATCTTATGAGTCTAAAGTATTAAGAGGATTATCACTGATATCCAACATCTTGGGAGAGATAAGTTGATGGTTCATGGATTTAATGAAAAGGAAAAAACCGGTTCTTTTATTCTCCTCAAGTTCAGGATTTATATACGCCAAGTTTCATGTAATCGATGTCGATACATCATTTAGAGCTCTCTTGCTGTGCTACATGAGTATGGCATGGTCCCATCAACTATGCATCAATATAGTATAAAGATGAAAAATAATTCGATAACTACACCATTCTCCATTAATGAAGCAAAGATTTATGAAGATGCAAAATATTTCATCCTCAAAGAGCCTAATCTAAGAGCCTCTTGAAGCAAGATCCACTTCAGAACTAAAAGCAATTTCACAAAGTGAAAGAGAAGCAAAGTGGGAGAAAGAAGGCAATGCCACTCTCCCTAAAGCACTTGATTCTACCTAATCAAGAAAAATCGCCTCATTTGGGAAGTGACAAGAAGAAGAGAAGATATTCTTATCAAACCTAAGGAACTTATAAGCTTTCAAGAAAAGTAAGTATGAAATAAGTGATTCTAATTCGCATTATGATTTTGAATCTACTTATGGAAATAGAGTTCATGGTACATCAAGGAGGATAGCTCACTTAGCAAAGTCAGATGACTCACTCAAAATTATACCCATCCTCAGCTTTCAAAGAAATCACCATTAGAGGTTCATAATATTGAAGAATTGATAACATTCTATGTCACGCTGAGTGAGAGTGTGAACAAGAACTCTATTTTATAAGAAGAGTCTCACCAAGATTTTGAAGAGCCTGCTCAACATGAAATTATGATGAGATAGTACCAATAAGAATACCAATATACTATCCACAAAAATTGCAAAGAATAATGCATAAGTTTGGAATTCATATTAGGACTACTAAACATAACACTCAAATCTTTAACAAGATGTGGAGCTAAAGAAGTCCTCAAGCATCACGAAAGAGTAATAACTTTATCACTAAAGGTTTGGGATTCATCCGTAAATCTCATCAAGATAGAGCCTATTATAATATAATAGAATAGATAGAAACACTTAGTGATGAAGAAGATGATTCCATGAAATTCTTCTTAAAATGATGAAGAAAAAAGCCAAGCCACTCAAGAACTTGAAGATGGTGGACAATAACTACTATGGATGAATATAAAGAAGTCAACCTAGAGCGAGGATGATCCCAACTTTTGTGCCCTTACCGATGGAAAGTTGAAGAGCTAAAAATGTTACTTTATGAATTTATACATATTCTAAATCTCGCTTCGATGTAGTTCATAAACTAGCTATTAAACTAGATGCAATGTTAAGCAAGCTCTAGGCAAATGAGATTGAGATTGAAGAACGTAATTACGTAAAACTAAAAAACTGATCAAAGCGCTTCATCAGAGAAGTATGTGATTGATAGCAAACATAACCCAAGTTAGGAAGAAGAACGGTCAAATCCGTCTCTACATTGACTTTCGGGACCTAAATAAGGCATGCCCAAAAGATGACTTTCCGCTTCCAATATCAAAATTACTAGTTGACAACACTTCCAACTATGACATATTCTCATTTATGGACGGATCGTCGGGATACAACCAAATCATGAAATAAGATAAACATACATCATTCAAAATACATTTATTATATTCATGCTAAAAAATTTACTAAAAGAGCCATGACGTATTTTGATGAGTTGATTCATCAAAAATAGTGAATGATTTTTTTTTGAATAAAACCACTTTGACTTGAGAATTGATTGAGAATCAAAATATGATCTCAAGAATGAATTTAAAATGCATTTATCCTCAAAATTTTGGGTACATTGTACGTCAAAGAGGTATTGAAATTGATCCTGCTAAAATCAAGGCAATTGTGGTGATGCCTCCACAAAAGAGTTTACGTCAGCTCTATTCTTTACAAGGATAGCTTGCATTCATCCGTTGATTTATATCAAATCTATCAGGATGTTGTCAACTGTTTGCAAGATTAATGAAGAAGGATGCTCCATTCAAGTGGGACAAAGAGTGTCAAGAAGCCTTCAATAGATTAAAAGCTACTTGTTAAATCCATCAATCCCTACATTCTGGAAGCCCTCATTCTATACATACTGAAGAGTCCCTTTGAGCATTATTGGAACAACAACAATGAAGAAGGTAAAGAGAATGTTCTTTATTATATAAGTTGGAGATGATTGGAGCAAATGAGATACTTAAATAAAAGCATCAAGCATTGATCTTTGCACCCAAAAGCTTCATCACTATATATTATCTCACAAGATTACCCTCATCTCAAGGATCAATACTGATTGATGACAAGACACATAGGTCGGCAAGATGGGTAATATTACTACAATTTGATATCACATATATTTTAAAGCGGAATGAACAAGTCTTAGAGATTTTCTAGCTGCACATCCCATCCCTGCGGACTCTTCTCTTAATGATGATTTGTCCGATGAGCAAATTATGCTCATTCATGAAAGAGAAAAATCACAAATTTGGGAAGTGTACTTCGATGGAACCTCATCGATCAAACAAGTCCAACATCTAATTTTTTCAAGAGCAAGAGCAAGAATCAACATCATCTTCATAACACCAGAAGTAGGGATAATAAGACGATCATATGGATTGACCGAGCCAAGAACTAATGAAGTCAATATGAAGCATTAGGCGTGTCTTGAAAAAGTCATTTCATATTAAAACCTACATTTTTTGATTCTCACTTATTATAAATAAGTATCATAGAATTAATAAGCTTGAGTTAACTTTCATCACAAGCGAGTTCTTGAGCTTGCGATATACCAAATATCACACTAACTCGATCTCGAGAATAGAAAGGTGATTACTTAGCAAAACTAGCTAAGAAAATGGCAAATATGAATGGTGATTATGTCATGATCATATTTACGATGAGTCTTAGAGCAAGTATCAATCCTGGTGTTGGTTTTCTTTTTCTTTCTGAATAGAGAAAAGAAATGATACCACATAAAGTTTAGGAATATTTTATTTAGATGATCAAATACAATATTAAGGAATAAACATATTATCTTGAAAGATAAAGATGCTTTCTTGTAATGGATTCAATCATTTCAATAAAAGACTCAAGGCAAATGGGTCTTCGTGTACCAAAGTATTTTTCCGAATTACATAGAAAAGTAGAGAAGGTCAATTTTATCTGGGATCCTAGTTCCTATAGAGGCAAGCCTTTATAGTTAATTACATCTGGAAGGGTCTCTTCCTAAGAATACTCGATTAAAGAAATAAGTGGTTATTCCTAAAGACTACGGTAGCTTTAAAAGAATTGATTTTGGAAATTCAATGGGAGAGGTCTAAATTGGAGAGAGTTATTTTTAAGAGTCAAATGGAAAGAGTAGAAATGTCTATTGATACTAGATGCCCGACATTTTCATCTATCCTATAATTAGGCTTAAATTTAATTTTAGATTTCAAGTTATCATTTTTTTAGAAATCTAGGACTTAGATTCTAGACACAAGACCCAGAAATGCATTGAAGACTTATTCCTAAAGGATGCTTTAACCTAGAGCTTCTAACACATGTCGATGCTCAACCTAGTTCTATTCTTGGGAATCATTGGTCATTCTCTTCACTTGAAGGAACTAACATCCCCGACTCTTCTGGACTTACAACCGCTGGAGAAGTTAACACCACCTAATCGATTTTAAAATCATGAGCCTAAGTCATATGAATACAAGATGGTCATTGTATTTTAAGAAAGAAATCTATGAACCTAGACTTACTCACTAATCAAAGATTATGTAGGTATGAAGATGTACTTAAATAATGCATATTTTTTAAATTTTATAATTTTGACTCAAGGTTCATTTTAGGCCATAGAACACAATTTATGCCTAATGCGCATAATTAGAAAAGATCATATAAATCAAAATAGAAGGTGTACTTCCATCATAGCTCTCAAAGGTCAAGCTGGGTAAAGATGGAATTCCTTCATTAATCAAGAGTGAAACAATATGTTTATGCATGACATCCGTAAGGGTTGCTACATATTTTATCTTATTTTAATACCTAGCTTTTATGTGAATATTATGAATTGTATTTATTTTTATGTTTTAGTTGATTTAGTTGGGTAGAAAATTTAGTTTATCCTATGAGCCTACGCCCTGCATACATCACAAAGACAAACATAGCAGAAAAGAAACCTAAGAAAAGCATTTGTTTCTATTGTGCACCCAAAATAAATCAAGCCAAATTAAATTATATAAGAAAAGGCCAATGCGTATCATCTTACACCCTGAAGAAAGAAAATTAGAAGTTCGCCTATACAACCCACCTAGAACTACAAGTTTAGATCTATGGGTCTTCTTTCCAAGAAAGTCTCCTTCTTCAAGGACATCCATCTGCCTACAGAGGACCACTCCATCTCCTCGGTTGGATCGCCTTGCTAATCCTAGCCCATAGATCCTAACCTAATTTTAAGCTCAAATTTATATTTAAAATTTAAAGAAAATCCTAAGCTGCAAAATGTTAGAAATACACAGACACCAAGCAATTTATATTTTCCAAACATATGGGCTTAGCATTAGTTGCTTAAACCATCCCTATGGACTATGTTAAGGAATTTTAGCACTGCAAGTAAACGATAATTTTATGATTTATTTATTACAATCCCTTTAACACAAAAAATAATGTTAATATAGAAAGAATGCCCTAACATCCGCCTAACAAACAAACACGCTTAGGCATCCCCTAAAGCAATACACCATAAGACATGTGAAGCACATCATAACATATCGAGGAGATTAAAAGAAAATCAGAAGATCTAACCTATCTAGGTCCTGACCTAATCTAGTGTGTAGAAGTGGGGTTTGTGTGGTAAGTCTTTGCTAGGCCTTTAAGTTTAAGTTTTGAAGTTTGAAATTTGAATTAGTTTAATTTTACCATTGGTTGGTTTCAATTCAAATGATTTAATGATTTAAATTTTTTTATGTTCATTTTATTTGTTTAAGGTTATATTTAAGTTTTCAAGAATGAGAAATATAATGAATTTCATTTTAGGTGAAACTCACTTTATTCTACATCCTAAATCTAATGAGGTTTCCAAAGTCTAACTATAATTCTTAAGTATTTTAATTAATCCTTTTGATTTCATTTATGTTTTGATTTATGTTATTTCATTTATTTGAAGTTCTTTGTTTGATTTAATTTATTTGATTATTTATTTTTTTGAATTAAGTTATATGGATTTCATTTGATTTGGCATATGTTAATTTAACGAGTTTGATTTAAGTTTGATTTCATTCAATTTAACTTAAGATATTAAATTATGAATTTGTAAGCTTAAGTTTAAAGTCCATTAATATGAATTAATGTCTTAGGTTTGTTCATAGATTATTCTTAACCTAAAGTTCTTAGGTTAATTACTTGATCTGATTTCATTAATCTAGATTTTAAGTTCATTATTTAAATTCATTAAGGATGAATGGTTTTGTTAAATTTAACTTAAGTTGTTTAATTATGTTTGAATTTCATTAAGTATTGATTTTCTTACAATTTTGATATTAGATTAAATTCTCTGACTTAGAAAGTTTTAATGAATTACCCTAATTTTTTTTTATGTTTATTTGATTGGTTCAATTATTTGTTGATTTAATGAATTAATGATTATTCTTAATTATTATTTAGTTCATATTGACCTAGAGATTTGAAAATTCAAGAATTCCAAATTTGTAGGCCAATTGGGTCTCATATAATTATGACAAGTGGGATTTCATGCCAATTTTATATTCTTAAAGTTTCAATTTAATTAGATATGTAATTAGGGTGTAATTAAAGTTTTAATTATTTCATTAAAACCTAAATTAAAATTAATTCATTAAGATTAATTACGGGATTTCATTTTTAACTTATTTTATAGTGAAATACCTTTCCAATGATGGTTTATTCATGATTTTTAGTTAACTGGTTGATTTATTATGATTTAATTAAGTTCAAGTAATTTAATTGAATTACTTTATTCTTTTAATTATCAAATTAAATTAATTAAGTTCATATTAAGTTCATATTAGTTTAATTAAGTTAAATTATTATTCTAGTGTTTATTATTTTGATTTAAGACTATTAAATTAAAATTTTATAATTATTTTATTAATTAATTTATTGAATTTAAGGGTTAACTCACATAAAATTTTAATTTCATTTTTTCAAAAGAATTAAATCCCCAAAATTTACCTAAGGTATGTTTTAATCTTAATTTCATTTCCCAAAGTTTTAAATTATTAGATTATTAATTGAGTAATTAAGGTTTAATTTTTTAAATTAAACCTAAAGAAAAAAAAATAACCCAATAAAATTTGGGGATTTTAATTTCTATGGATTCCTCTCATCCAGACGAATCCATAGAGATTTTATTTATATTTGTCTGATTTTTCTTTGATTTTATATGAATTTTGGAAGTTTTCTAAATTTATTTAAATTAATTAATCTGTTTTTAAAGGTTTTTAACGATTTTGGTGATGGTCCAGCTTTTAAATCGCGGAGGATGATCTGACGGTCCTTGATCGCTTTCGGGATCAAGCGCATGTCGCATGTGGGTTGATCCGAGACATCGTCGAGGGATGGTCCATATCTCGCGATTCTAAAGATTTAATCAAATTAAGCCTAGACCGACCGTCTTTTTAAAGAAACGGTCCATTTCCCTCAAACCTGCAGGAGGACCGCCCTGGTATTTGGTTAATAGATATACTTAACCAAATTGGATGATTCAAAGTGTTACATGATCTGAAAGATCCTCTTTCAATCCTTATGGCTTGATCTCACTAAATAATAAGCTTTGTAAGGAAACGATGAAGGCCAAAAGCTCTTAAGAAAAAGGGGGGATCATTAATGGTGTACCTTGATTTAGGAGATCTCAAAGGCTGGAATTAATTGAAATAGCTTCATCCTTCAAGAAAGTTCTCCAAAGGAATTGAGAATTCCTTGTGGTTTGATCAGCCAAGCTTTGGATCCAAATTTTGGTTTTGATGGTTCCATTGAGCAATTGGAGGAAAGGGAGGTTTCATTTGCGGTTTTGGGATGGTGTATGAGAGCTTTTCTTTTCTTAAGAGTGTGTGTGTGTGTTATTTCCTTCATCGCATGCTCTTTCTTTTTTAATTTTTTTTCCTTATCTTCTCTCCATGATTGGCCTCTCTTTTTTTTTATGCGATTACGCTTAAACTCCACCAAGAGATGGCTTTTTTTGTCTTGAGGTAGGTGATGGGATGAGACAAAAGGAATTTTCCTCTCTTTATCTTTTTTTTAATTATTATTTTTTGTTATTTTGTTATTTGATTTATTAATTAAAGAGATTAATTAACTTATTGTGTTTAAGATGAATCTCTTGCACATTCATTGGTTAAGATGATTTTGAATTTTCATGCCTTTATGTTTTGTTTAACCCACTTAACCCAAATTTTAAGTTGAGTCAAAGTTTTCTTATGGGTCAAATGACCATTTGACCTAAACACACCAATAGGAGTTAGTTATTCTATTATCATTCCCATATGATTTAGTTTGATGTTATTTTGATTTTCTTCAATTTGAGTTCAATGTTATTTAAGTTATTTTGTTTTAAGAATTTAATTTACTTAATCTAAGCCTTAAAGAACTCAAATTTATTTGTTATTATGATTAAAACTATTTATTTAATTTAGAAATATTTTTTGGTTATTTTATTTAGTCAAATTTAGTGAGTTGACTTTTGACCAATTGGGATTAAGTCAATTCTAGGTTACTAGGGTTGACTTTAGGTTTGACTTTTAATCATTTTGGATTGATGATTATTGATTAAGTTTGATTTTGAATTTGGATGCTTGAGTTGATCTACCAAGATGAATAAAGTGATCCAACCCAGGTGAATTATCACCAAGGCATAGTGTCTAAGCATGCTAAATTAACCTCATCCAAAATGAGGTCAACAAATGGACCCCCAATATGTGTGGTGGATTAACTAGAATACAGACATATTGGTGTTGACCGATTGATCAACATACAAGTATAAGCGGGGTTCCAATTCATGATTTTAGTTTTTTGATTTGGATTTATTTTGATTGTGAAAGATAGGTATATGTATACCTATCTTTGTTTTGGAGTGTGATTCATTCTTAGAAACTTAACTTTCATTAAGTTCTAGGATGAAGAAGAATGCTATTGGGAGAGATTGGTCTAACAATGTAATCATTATGCTAAGAAAAATGCCTTGGGGACTTACTTTTTCTTGAGAGTGGTGATTCATGTGATTAGCTAATAGAGGCATGATCCATCCTAGTTAGTCAAGAGAGAGAGGGGCCTTTAAAGACTTGATCCAAACCTCAAAAGCTATGTTGGGGAGAAGAGGCTTGAAATGATCCTACTCCACGACTTTGACTACTAAATAGGGTCACATGGACTTGATCCTATTTAGATAGTTCAAAGAAATGGCCTTTAATGGTCTAATTTCATTCTTTAGAAGTTTGAATAGGATGCCAGGGGACTTATTCTATATGATTAGAAAGAATCACTAAGGGACTTATATCTTTGCTATTAAAGGGGTCAAAGACTTAATCCAATATAACGATGTAACATGAAAGGGGCCTTGATGGCATATTCAATCATGTACACTAAGGATGCTAAGGGACTTACTCGATGATTAGAAAGAAGGCCGAGGGACTTATATCTTCTCGCTATTATAAAGGGGTCCTAAAGACTTAATCCAACTTGCTTGTGTAATATGAAAGGGGCCTTGATGGCTTATTCCATGTACAAAGGTAGGATGTCACTGAGACTTACTTGATGATTAGAAAGAAGGTATGGGACTTATATCTTTCTAGCTATTATAAAGGGGGTGTAAAAACTTAATCCAATCTAACTCGCCTATGTAGCATGAAAAGGGCCTTGATGGTTTGTTTCAATCATGTACACGAAGGTAGGATGCCGACTGGGGACTTACTCCAAACCTACAAAAGTAGTTTTTCATGGGAATGGTGCCACGAAGGGCTTGCTCCAAACCCAGGAAGGACATAAGAAAGGTGCCACAAAAGAGCTTGCTCCCATCTCAAGTCATGTATAGGAAATGTGCCATGAAGGGCTTGCTCCCAACCTACACAGGTATTTTTTTTTATGGGAATGGTGCCACAAAGGGCTTGCTCCAAACCCAAGGACAAGAAAGGTGCCAGAGGGTTTTGCTCCCATTTCAAGTCATGTATGAAAGGTGCCACGAGGGCTTGCTCCAACCTACAGTGTTTTTTTTTATGGGAATGGTGCCATGAAGGGCTTGCTAAAACCAAAGAACATGAGAAAGGTGCCAGGAGGGCTTTCTCCCATCTCAAGTCATGTATAGAAAGGTGCCAAGGGCTTGCTCCCAACACAGTATTTTTTTTATGGGAATGGTGCCAAAGGGCTTGCTCCAAACCCAAAGGACATGAGAAAGGTGCCACAGCTTGCTCACATCTCAAGTCATGTATAGAAAGGTGCCAGGGGCTTGTTCCCAACCCACACTTTTTTTTTTATGGGAATGGTGCCAAGGGCTTGCTCCAAACCTGAAGAACATGAGAAGGTGCCAGAGGGCTTGCTCCCATCTTAAGTCATGTATAGAAAGGTGCAGTGGCTTGCTCAACCCACACAAGTATATGGGAATGGTGCCACAAGAGCTCTAAACCCAAAAGGACATGAGAAAGGTGTCACGAGGGCTTGCTCCCATCTCAAGTCATGTATAGGAAAGTGAGGGCTTGCTCCCAACCTACAGGTATTTTTTTTATGAGAATGGTGCCACGAAGGGCTTACTCCAAACCCAAGAAGAACATGAGAAAGGTGCCACAGAGGGCTTGCTCATCTCAAGTCATGTAGAAAGGTACCACGAGGCTTGCTCCCAACCTACAGTAGTTTTATGGGAATGGTGCCAGGGCTTGCTCCAAACCCAAGAAAGACATGAGAAAGGTGCCACAGAGGGCTTTCTCCCATCACAAGTCATGTATAGGAAAGGTGCCACAGGGGCTTGCTCCCAACCTAGTATTTAGATGAGGAAAAGGGGCAAAGTGACTTATTCCTAATCCTCAAGAGTTATGACTAATAAGCAAGAGTCCCAAGGACTTAATCCTTACTTGATTAGTCTAACTTGATGAAGAGGTGATGGAAGGTTTGTTTCCATTTCTTGATTTCACTAATACTCCTCACAAGTTTAGTTGGAGGTTTCAAAGAGTTGGAATTTATTTTGAGGGAAGACTTGGGTATATTTTGGACCCAATGCTTTATTATGCCATGAGCATAGAAATTTATCATTTTTTCTTTTATATCTCAAAGTTATAATGAACCATGCTAGATGTCTAATTCATTGAAGGTAAGACATCATAGGTAATAACAAGAATTCTATCTCTTTGAGCTTGCATGTGACTGTGTAGTTCTTTAGGCAATAAGAACCAAAGTTAACTAGTGCTTCTCAAATGAAATTTCATTTTCTTTTTGTTTGGATATGTATGTTAATTTTACTTTGTTGACATGAATCAATTTTATAAGCATTCTCTTGGATTCAATGAAGATCAAGAGATTCCTTTAAAGCTTTCTAAAGTGAATGAGAATCAAGATAATCTTTTGGATTCTCATAGATACAAAATTCTTATCCCTAATCAATAAGGGAATTGAAAGGATTAACTTATTAGAGAAATTTAGATTCTCGATAAGTTTGAAATTTAATTTCTTCAATTGATTTATTATTATAGAAATGAAATCTCATAATTGTCTTTGATTAATTTCTTATTTTGCATTTTTGATCCTTCAACATTTTACTACAAGGTCTTTGAAATTACTTCAAAAGTAAATATCAAGACTCTATATAGTAATAGATTGTTCTTCACATCATATTGAAGTTTCTTTTATTTTATTTTCTTCTTTGATAAGATTTTCAATATAACCCTCTACCTAATTGAAAGTGGGATTATAAGAAATCTTGATCATGACCTTTTGCTAAATTGTCTCAATATGAGATAAATGATATGACTCTATAAGAACATTCTTATAAAGATCGAATGTCATATCATATGCTTTCAATTTTTTCTTTTCTAGAATTGTCTTGATTTGAGAAATTTTTAGATAAGTTATCCTTAAGAAGGATAATCTTATGCATGAAAATATTTTTTGAAAGAAATGAAGTAAGTAATATGAACCCATTTTCAAAGATTCTACCCTAGTCCCAAGATGTGAGTCATATAATGATGTTAGCTAACCAAGAAGAATATTTTCTTCTTATGTAGAACCATCATTTTCTAGCTTTAATTTTAGCAAAATTTTTTCTTTTGGAATTTGACCATAGTCATCAAGGGACTTAATTTATTGAAATGTCATCAAGCTTAAGTTTATGACCTACATCTGAGATCATTTCAATTTTATTTCAGATAAAGTAGTCTTTAAACCCAAATGATAGCTTGATCAAATCTTTGAGCTAACTCATTAAAGAGTTTGATCATTGATATCATCTTTGTTAATTATGGAATTGATTTTTCTTCAAATTCTAAGTACATTCAACTTGAAGATTATATAAATCTGGACATCTAAACAACATTGATTCAATGTGCTAGATTGCCTTTTGAAAAGAAAGTGGACCAAACTACTTAAGCTTTTAACTAAAATGGCTCTATAATTCCATGACTTTTCTTTTTGTTTATGGTTATTGACCACTTGTAATAGAATCGAGTATACTCAATGAGACCTTTGCCATAAAAGATATGGACCTCGAAAAGAAGATCCACTATCTTTCTTTTAACCGCCAAGAGCTCACCCAATCATGGCAAAGGCTAAAATGACAAAGCATGAGATATCGATTATTTTATTTAGCTTAAGGATAATTTTGACTTCTAACCTTACCACTTCATTTTGATGTGGAGAAGTTTAAAGTCAAAATATCTACATGCTTAGAAATTTTAGACTTCATCCTTTTGCTCTTGGATAAGTCCTTCCATTCCTTTTCTTTCTTTCTTTCTTTTTTTCTTTTAGAAATATTCTGATTTCATTTCTTTATGAAAGGTTACATTTGGTAATTTTCCTTGTTACAAGATTCACTAAGAAGATAAATGTATTTGCCTATTTCTAAAGATGGAAATGTTACATTTGACAATTTTCCTAGTTACAAGATTCACTATGAAGATAAATGTATTTGCCTCATTTCCATAACATTTCATTCTTTATGAAATGATTTGCTAGGAAATTTGATGTATTTGACTTTTTTTTTAAATACATCATTTGATAGACTTTTTGATATGATTCAAGTCTTTGCTTGATTGATCATATATTATGATCCAATATTTTATTTCTTTTCATCTTTTCATGGAACAACAAATATAGCAAAGCCATTTAATATTGATTGAAATGACTTTCTAAAGATGTTACACTTGTTGAATTCAAAATTATTTAGTGGAGTGAGTCATTCAAGATTGGCATAATGACTTCCTTGAAAACTAAACACTTTTGAAATCAAAATTTTCTATTGGAATCAAATATTTAGTGAGGTCATTTAGAGTAATGATATTCCTAAAGACTCAACACTTTATGTTGGATATGAACATCCTTCAATAATCGTATGTTTCTTCTTTTTTCTTTTTTCTTTTTTTATATGTTTCTTTTTCTCTTTTTTTTTTATTCTATTCTTTTTTTTTCTTTTTTTTGGGATAGGACCATCCAAGAGCATTTAAAGATGTTTCATGAATTCCTAAGTTGCTCTTTTCATGTTTGAATTTTGGCTTCAACCAACAATGTGATTGAAATTAAGTTCTTTTCTAAGTTGAGATTTTAAGATTGAATTTTCATGAAGCTAAAACTACTTTCTTTATTTGATTGAATTTATATGGCATCAACTTATCAAAGCTTGATTAGAATTTATATAAATTCATTCTTATATATATTTGATGTTGACCAATGCACGGATCAACATATATTTTGGAGATTTTCTTCTTTTAAATTTCCACATCGACTAAGATGTTAATAAGTTCTTAGTAGTCTATCTTTATCATAAAAGATAACTCTAGAACTTCTTTACAATGGAATGCCACATCATGAAGTTGCTTATAGTTAAGTAAGGCAAATTACATGATTATGTAATGCCTTGCTTTACTTTCGCTTCTTTCTTCATCATTTTTATTTCATATTTCATTTTATTTTATAACAGAGCATTATGATGCTTGATTTTGCAAGCAACTTCTCTAAGATAAAACATCATATTTTGAAGATGATTTATTTTCCATTTCTTTTCAATGTCATTTGAGGTGGTATGACTCTACCATTTTGAATTTGAGTTCAAGAATTTCCTTTTATATGAAGGGAAGGTAGTCTAACTCTATCCTCAATAGATCAAAAGACCTCATGATCTATTCATTTATAAGATCATCATTTAAAAGAGGACCCTCTAGGTAGATGATGCTATTAGAAAGTCAAATTTTGACTTGCATTCTTTATAACACATATAAGATTAAAGGTAATCTTTGCAATGGACTCTTTGACCACCATACTTAACATTAAAACAATGTCAAATAGGTCATAAGATATTGCAAAGGATTCTCCTTAGATTCATTTTGTATTGAAAGCATATAATACCTTAGTCTTGAAAATTAAGGCATTTTTTCATTCATTTGGACCGACAAAGTCCTAAGTGATTTATCTATCAACTTACGGAGATAGATTTTATATTTTCACTCTAAGCATAGATATATCACCCTTAGGACCCAATCCTAAGGTCATGATTTCTTTAGAAGGATTAACTTCTTCATTTATTTTCTTTTCTTGATTTAACCTTAAAATTAATTAAAAGCCAATCATGGAATATCATTTCATTCAATGGGAGAAAACTCCCATTAAGAAAGTTGATTTAAATTTTATTCATTTCAACTTTATCAGAATTAGAATTCTTTTGCTACCCTCTCTTTTCTTCTATTGATTAGCAAAAGTGAATCTTGTCACTTTTTTTTTATGTCATGTCATCTTCCTCTTTGACTCTCCCAAACTCTTAAGAATTTAAGATTTTGGAAAGGTCTAAAAGAAGGTTACCTCCAAGTCACTCCTTAGAATTGGCCAATCAACTTGAGTAGTTGGTTTTCCAATATTCTAGTGGACTTGTAGAAATTAAGATTAAAGCGATTTGCATTCATGTATAATTTTCTTCTATATGAATAGAAGATTTTCATTGAGTTCCTTAATCAACTTCTGCCTAAAGTCAATAAGGAATTCTCTTTTTGGGATGATTTTTTTTATTCTTCTTTATAAATGCAATTCAAACTTCAATCATGGTGGGAGAAGAAGCAGGTACAACTATGCCTCCTTTTGATTTAAGTTTCTCGGGTTTGAAGGAACTCCTTTATCTCAATATTTATATCCTTAGGTGTTTTAACACCTTTGAATGAAACAAAGAGTGTTCATTCCCTGCCCCGATTCTCTTTAGCTCTACAAAGCCAAAGTAAGATCAAGGATAAGTTTAATTTTGAGACTTTATTTTTTGAAGATTTTCTTTTCAAATATTGAAGTACTTTTCATACTTTTTTAAATTTAATATCTCTTTTCCATATTGGAATGGTTTCAAATCCATCTTGACCAGATTTAGGTCATAATAGAAATGACTTGATTTTTATTTATTTCTCTCATCTCTCATTTTATTTTGGGATTTGGTTATAGGACTCAATCGTTTAACTATGACAAACGAAGAGTTCTGGAACCTATATTCAAGATGTTGGATAGGCTCAACCAAGAATGAAATGGAGAGGTATCCAAAGGAAAGAAAAGTCCTTGACCGTGAGTGGCACTATCACGATATATAGAAATAATCACCTATTTCTAAAGATGGAGAGAGAACCATCCCCAAAGCCAAAAAAAAATATGTTGGTTTTCTTTTTCTCTCTGAATAGAGAAAAGAAATGACACCACATAGAGTTTAGAATATTTTATTTAGATGATCAAATACAACATTAAGGAATAAACATATTATCTTGAAAGATAAACATGCTTTCTTGTAATGGATTCAATCATTTCAATAAAAGACTCCTAAGGCTAATGGGTCTTTCGTGTACCAAAGTATTTTCCGAACTACATAGAAAAGTAGAATTTTATCCTGGGATCCGGTTCCCTATAAAGGCAAGCCTCTATAGTTAATTACATCTTAGGAAGGGTCTCTTCCTAAGAATACTTTAAAAGAAATAAGTGGTTATTCCTAAAGACTACTAAGGTAGCTTTCAAAGAATTGATTTTTGGAAAATTCAATTGGGAGAGGTCCAAATTGGAGAGAGTTATTTTTAAGAGTCAAATGGAAAAGAGTAGGAAATGTCTATTGACACTGGGATGCCCAGTAGACATTTCATCTATCCTATGATTAGGCTTAAATTTGGGATTTAATTTTAGATTTCAAGTTATCATTTTCTTAGAAATCTAGACTTAGATTCTAGATACAAGACCGCAGAAAATGCCTAGGGTTGAAGACTTATTCCTAAAAGGATGCTTGAACCTAGTCTACTGTGTGCTTCTAACACATGTCGATGCTCTAGTTTCTTTTGGGAATCATTGGTCATTCTCTTCACTTGAAGGAACTAACCTATCCCTGACTCTTCTGGACTTACAACCTGACTGGAGAAGGCGCCAGCTAACACCACCTAATCACATTTTAAAATCATGAGGCTAAGTCATATGAATGCAAGATGGTCATTGTTTTTAGGAAAGAAATCTATGAACCTAGACTTACTCACTAACCCCTAAGATTATGTAGGGTATGAAGATAAATAATGCATATTTTTCAAATTTTATAATTTTGACTCAAGATTCATTTTAGGCCATAGAATACAATTTATGCCTAATGCATGTAATTAGAAAAGATCATGGGCCAAATCAAAATAGAAGAAGGTGTACTTCCATCATAGGCTCTCAAAGGTCAAGCTGGTAAAGATGGAATTCCTTCATTAATCAAGAGTGAAATAATATGTTTATGCATATCTAGCTAAGGGTTGCTACATATTTTATCTTATTTTAATACCTAGGCTTTTATGTGAATATTATGAGTTGTATTTATTTTATGTTTCATTGATTTAGTAGAAAATTTAGTTTATCCTATGAGCCTACGCCCACATACATCACACACAAACATAAAGAAAGAAACCTAAGAAAAGCATGATGTTTCTATTATGCACCCAAAATAAATCAAGCCAAATTAAATATAAGAAAAGGTTAATGCAATCTTGCATACCCCTAAGAAGAAAATGACAACCGAAGTTCGCCTTATACAACCCGCCTAGAACTACAAGTTTAGATCTATGGGTCTTTTTCCGTGAAAGTCTCCTTCTTCGGGACATCCATCTGCCCACAGGGGACCACCACCATCTCTGGTTGTCCCTCGCTAATCCTAGAGCTCATAGATCCTAACCTAATTCTAAGCTCAAATTTATATTTAAAATTTAAAGAAAATCCAAAGCCCTGCAAAACAGATGTTAGGAAATACACACAGCACACCAAGCAATTTATATTTTCCAAACATATGGGCTTAGCATTAGTTGCTTGCCACCCCCTATGGACTATGTTAAGGATTTTAGCACTGCAAGCAAACAATTTTATGATTTATTTATTACATGATCCCTTTAACACCCCTACAGAAAATAATGTTAAATCTAGAAAGAATGCCCCTAACATCCAGAACTAAACAAATAAGCTTAGGCATCCGCCTAAAGCACACCACATACATGTGAAGCACATCATAACATATCACGAGATTAAAAGAAAATCAGAATGATCTAACCTAGATCTAGGGTCCGTGACCTAAATAATCTGTGTGTAGGGGGTTTGTGTAAGTCTTTGCTAGGCCTTTAAGTTTAAGTTTTGAAGTTTGAAATTTGAATTAGTTTAATTTTACCATTGGTTGGTTTCAATTCAAATGATTTAATGATTTAATTCTTATTTTTATGTTCATTTTATTTGTTAAAGTTATATTTAAGTTTTCAAGAATGAAGAATATAATGAATTTCATTTTTTAGGTGAAACTCACTTTATTCACATCCTAAATCCTAATGTTTCCAAAAGTCTAACTAAAATTCTTAAGTATTTTAATTAATCCTTTTGATTTCATTTATGTTTGGGTTTGATTTATGTTATTTCATTTATTTGAATTGTTTTGTTTGATTTAATTTATTTGATGTATTTCATTTTGAATTAAGTTATATGGATTTCATTTGATTTGGCATATGTTAATTTAAGAGTTTGATTTAAGTTTGATTTCATTCAATTTAACTTAAGATATTAAATTATGAATTTGTAAGTTTAAGTTTAAGTCCATTAATATGAATTAATGTCTTAGGTTTGTTCATAGATTATTCTTAACCTAAAGTACTTAGGTTAATTACTTGATCTGATTTGATTAATCTAGGTTTTAAGTTCATTATTTAAATTCATTAAGGATGAATGGTTAAATTTAACTTAAGTTGTTTAATTATGTTTGAATTTCATTAAGTATTGATTTTCTTATAATTTTGATATTTGATTAATTCTTTGACTTAGAAAGTTTTAATGAATTACCCTAATTTTTTTGATGTTTATTTCATTAGTTCAATTTATTTGTTGATTTAATGAATTAATGATTATTCTTAATTATTATTTAGTTCATATTGACCTAGAGATTTGGAAAATTCAAGAATTCCAAATTTGTAGACAATTGGTCTCATAATTGTGACAAGTGGGGTTTCATGCCAATTTTATGTTCCTAAAGTTACAATTTAATTAGAGGTGTAATTAGGGTGTAATTAATGTTTTAATTATTTCATTAAAACTTAAATTAAGATTAATTAAGAGATTTTATTTTAAACTTATTCTATACTGAAATACCTTTCCAATGATGGTTTATTCATAATTTTTGGTTAACTAGTTGATTTATTATGATTTAATTAAGTTCAAGTAATTTAATTGAATTACTTTATTCTTTTAATTATCAAATTAAATTAATTAAGTTCATATTAAGTTCATATTAGTTTAATTTAAGTTAAATTATTATTATGGTGTTTATTATTTTGATTTAAGATTATTAAATTAAAATTTTATAATTATTTTATTAAAGGGTAATTAATTTATTAATTTAAGGGTTAACTCATAAAAATTTTAATTTCATTTTATTTCAAAGAATTAAATCCCCAAAATTTACCTAAGGTATGTTTTAATCTTAATTTCATTTTCCCAAAGTTTCAAATTAATTGATTATTAATTTAAGAGTAATTAAGGTTTAATATTTTAAATTAAACCTAAATTAAGGAAAATAACCCAATAAAATTGAGAATTTCAATGGATTCCTCTCATCAGATGAATCCATGGAGATTTTATTTATATTTTTCTGATTTTTCTTTGATTTTATATGAATTTTGGAAGTTTTTTGAATTTATTAAATTAATTAATCTATTTTAAATGGTTTTAAGTGACGGGTCCCATGCTTTACCTAAATCAAGAGGATTATTTTGGACCACCCCATAGATTGACGTCGGTGATCTCCCCATGGATCAAGACGCGTCGCGACGTGGTTGATCCCCGGATGATCCGTCATCGATGGGATCGAATGTCCATCATTCGCTATTCCTAAAAGGGATTTAATCAAATTAACAACCTAGATCTGGACCGTCCATTTCTTTTAAAGAAACGACGGTCGATTTTGTCTCTCAAACCGTGAGTGGACCGTCCGTGGTATTTGGTTAATAGCTTTTGATATACTTAACCAAATTGGATGATTCAAAGTGCTACATGAACATTGAAAGATCCTCTTTCAATCCTTATGGCTTGATCTCATTAGAGAACAAGCTTGTAAGAAACCAAGGTGAAAGCTTAAGAAAAAAGGGGATCATTAATGGCATTTGATTTAGGGGATCTCAAAGGCTAGAATCAGAAATAGGATCCTTCAAGGGAAAGTTTCTCCAAAGGAAAGAGAATTCCTTGTGGTTTGATCACTAGCCCAAGCTTTGGATCCAAATTTTTGATGGTTCCAATGGTTGAGAGCACTTGGAGGAAAGGATTTCATTTTTGCTTCGGTTTGGTGTGGGATGGTGTATGAGAGCTTTTCTTAGAGAGTGTGTGTGTTATTTCCTTCATGGCATGCTCTTCTTTTTTTAATTTTTTTTTCCTTATCTTCTCTCCATGATTGGCCTCTTTATGCTTGATTACACTTTGAAAACCACCACCTCAAGAGATGGCTTTTTTTATCTTGGGGTAGGTGATGTGGATGAGGAGGGAATTTTTCCTCTCTTTATCCTTTTTTATTATTATTTTTTTATTATTTTGTTATTTGATTTATTAATTAAAGAGATTAATTAACTTATTAATGGTGTTTAAGATGATTAATCTCTTATGCACATTCATTGGTTAAGATGGTTTTGAATTTTCATGCTTTTATGTTTTGTTTAACTCACTTAACCCAAATTAGGTTAAGTTGAGTCAAGCTTTTTTTCTTATGGGTCAAATGACCCATTTGACCCAAAACACAATAGAGAGTTAGGTTATGCCTATTATCATTCCCATATGCTTTTTTAGTTTGATGTTATTTTGATTTTTCTTCAATTTGAGTTCAATGTGGTTTATTTAAGTTATTTTATTTTAAAGAATTTAATTTACTAGCCTTAAAGAACTCAAATTTATTTGTTATTATGATTAAAACTATTTATTTAATTTTTAGAAATATTTTTGGTGATTTTATTTAAAATTCACTTAAGTCAATTCTTAGTCAACTAGGGTTGACTTTAGGTTTGACTTTAATCATTTTGGATTGATGATTATTGATTATTAAGTTGATTAGTTGATTTTGAATTTGGATGCTTGAGTTGATCCTACCTAAGATGAATAGGTTAGATCCAACCCAAGGTGAATTATCTAGGTCACGAGGCATAGTGTCCTAAGCATGCTAAATTAACCTCATCCAAAAATGAGGTCAACAGCGGGTAGAGAGATTATCAAATCGCACCCACCGATGAATGCTGCTCCTCATACTCCCCAAAATCAATAAGAAGTTGTACCAAGAAGAGCTAAGAATGACATTGTAAAAGCAAAGGTGAAGCTTTCACGATAGAAGAGTCAATGCGATTGTAACCCTTCATCGACTACTTTAAAGAAGGTAAATTACAAAATAATAAATCACTACAAATCGAGAAGAGAATGCTTTATACGCACTTTCAAGACTTTATATCATAAATCTTTTGAATAAATGTGGCTACGATGCCTAGATGTAGATGAAGATAACAAAGTGATGGTTGAGGTTCATGAAGGACTTTGCAGTGCACATCAGTCATGTCCCAAGATGGCAGTAAAGATCAAAATGATGGGCTATTATTAGCCATCTGTGCTGGGAGACTGTATTAATCATGCTAAGAAGTATCATGAGTGTCAAGTACATGGGAATCTCATCCATCAACCTCCAAATCCATTACACCCACAACAATAGCATCCGGTCATTTAGAATGTTAGCCCAAATATAATAGACACCATCCACCATCGCCAATGATATCGCCATCCTAGAAGATGACTATTTCTAATAAACTACTCATTTAAAGAAGTTATCACTAGAAAGTGATCAACTTCTTCACACAAAAAATGGTCTATAGATTTAGAGTGTCACTAATAATTTAAATGACACAGCCTTTTAAAAGTGCAAAGATTTATAGATTCGCCGATCGACAAAAATTGATTGCATACTCTTCAATATAATCCAAGAGTAAATGGTTTGCTGGAGGCCTTCAACAAGACATTAAAATCACTCAAAAAAGATTCTTACTAGAAATAAGAGAGAATGACATACCAAGCTAGTAGAGGCTCTATGGGCATATTGAACTACCTACAAGATGCCACTAAAGCCACTCCCTATTCATTGGTATTTGAAACTGAAGTAGTTCTTCCACTTGAAGTTGAGTTGCCTTCACTTCGAGTAGCCATAAAATATAATCTAACTGAAGATCAAAATGCTCGTATGAGAATGGAGGAACTCGACGTGCTTGATGAAGTTAGATTACAAGCTCATCAAAATCTGAAAGTCTATCATGCAAAGATGTCGTGTCTTTGACCATACGCGCGGCCTCAACATTCCAAAAAAGAGAATTGTCCTAAGAAGGTCAATTATTCTAATCAAAAATTTGGTGGCAAATTTGAGCTACATGGAAGACCCTTATTCAAAAAATACCAATGAGGCATCAACTCATCAACCTAAAGGGTGAAAGATCAATGCCAAATCGATACTTGAAAAAATACTATACTTGATGACCACATTCTCGAGGTATAATAGAAATCCCCATACAAAATAGGGGATATTTTTTTTAATATATCTATTTAGGTTGTCATCGTGCTTCATGTCGAGATCCCTAAATAAACATACTCCAAATGAAGAACTTTTCTGTGAAAATTTCCCTATTACACAGGGGGCATTTTAGATTTTTATATATAGATGAAATCAATGTTGTATGTTAAAATCCCCTTTAAAGTACATCAATTCAAATATGGATGTATTTGTATATTTTTATCTTGAAAATTCTCCTAAATATACTTTAGAATTCTCCCTGTAAGACAAGGGGTATTTTTTAGTTTATATTAAGTCTATATGAGTTCACATCATGTTATAAGATGAGATCCTCAAATATATTCTAGTTCAGGTTGACAACGAGCGTTACACTGAAATCCATGAATATATCTATAATTATCATTATTAAGTTGCATGTTCTTGCAGAAAATAAAAAGAATCTATTTTTATGCATGAAAGGACAACCCTAAATGTCAAGAAATTTATCTCTCAGATTTGCCAAATTCTGGAGATCAAGTCAAAAGAACTCTCAATTTTGGAAGCTTCAATCAATTAAGTTGGAGAAACATCAACCTCTATATCCTAAAGTCTAAGACATGAATAGGTTCTAAAGGTCGAATTCAACAAGCTCATAAATAGTCGAGTTGCTGACGCTCTCTTCACTCAACAAGCCGCAAGAAAAGGCCGCAGTGAAAGAGCCCCCGTTCATCAGTCTGATGACAAAACCACCAACCCACTATAGCTTAAGTCGAAGACTCGAGCATGTTCTAAAGGTCAAACTCAACAATCCCAAATATGGCTGAGTTGTTGATGTTCTCCTCACTCAACAAGCCGCAAGAAAAAGCCGTAGTGAAAAAGCCCTTGCATGTCAGTCCAATGACGATAGATGTTCATCCTCAAACAAATTTAGCTTAGTGATTATAAGTAACCAGGATCTAAGAGTACTTTCTACTTGATTGATAGATCAAGGCAATATGAGGAAATGCTCAATTCAGGGCTACCTCAAATCAATCTTCATATTACCATAAGTAGATGCAATAAATCGAAAATTATTAAAATGAACCAAATTTTAAATTTGGATCAATTTTAAATTTTTTTTGAGCTAATTTTAGCTAAATTCGTTTTGGATTTTGATCGATTTAAAAATTTATAATCCAAAAAATCAAAATTCAAAATAGTTTACATGCAAAATAGAAATATCTAATGATAATGGATATTACAAATCTTATGAATGCAACATTAGGTAGAAAAGGCAAGATGTAATGGCAATCACCCCATGGCAAATGGTTCTCTACTTCTAATTCTCTTCGACTGCAATGACTCTTCCTGTAGATTATTCTTTCTTTCATGATTCTTGTTTCTCTTCAAGCTTCTCCTTGCTTTCAGTCCGTCTTTGAAAGAGGGCTTCTCCCTTCTTCGCTAAGTTTTTTCTCGCCTCGAAGTCATTCAATTCTCAATTATCATGATTAGATGGTTTCATCAAGAATAGTTTAGTAAATGCAAAAGGTTTTCGATTCTCATGGATTCTTTTATGTTATTTATTGTTTTGCTTTGAGACTTGGAGAGTTGAGTTGTAGTTGTTTACTATTCCAAAGATATGCAACTCTTCCAAAGATATTCTTTATCATGTTTCATTTATTTTGAAATGGTATTGAATCCCTCTTATAGTCTTATTTATTTTGCTGTCATGTTTCCTGATATTTGCTTCTTGGTCGGTGGTGCTAGATGTGGTGTTTTTCCTACTGCATTGGTGCTGAATTTGATGGTTATTTCTAGATGCTCTTGTCTCCCATGGGTTTCTCTTGCTAATTCTACTATTTTTCTATTAGCTTATTTGGTGGAGGTTTTGCCTCTTGTTGATGTTATGCCTTTGGGCTACTATTGTTATGTCTTTGTCATGATGTTGCCTTTGGGTCAGATGTTATTATGCCTCTCATTGTTGTTATGTCTTTATTTGGGTCATTGTTGTTGCTTGTTGAGTGTTGTTACCTCTATTCATGATTTGAGACTTAGTTGTTCAAGGTTCACATTGAATGAGGTCGATCTCAGAGTTTGGTTTGTATTGATCGTGAAATCTAGTAATGGATTATTTTGTTATCCCTATGGCTTTCCTTTCGCTTATATTCTACTATTTTGCTATTAGCCTATTTTGGTGGAGGTTTAGCCTTGGCCATTTATGTTATACCTTTGATGTTTGTTGTATGCCTTCGCTATTTTATCATATGCCTTTGGAGTTCATTTGATGTTATGTCTTTGGTTGTTGTTGTTATGCCTTGATGTTGTTTTGTTATGCCTTTGGTTTGGGTTTCATTGATGTTATGCCTTGGGTCAGTGTTGTTATGCCTCAGAAATGTGGTTGTTACCTCTATTCTTATTCATGATTTGGAGACTGAGTTGTCAATTATTCATAGGCCTCTATAGTTTGGTTGGGGTATCAACATCGTTGAAATTTGAATAGTAATGGATTATTTTGTTATGCCTGTGGAGTTGTTTAGAGTAATTACTATGGAGGCAAGTTATGTAGTTTCGACTTTCTGCATGTTGGTATTGCTTATTTTGTTACATGAAGTAACATTTCAATTTTAATTGCTAATGCTATTTCAAACTTTCGGAATGCAGTAATTTGGGATGTTTGTAGCTTTAATGATGGCTTTGATGTTACATTTTATTTACTATGTTTAGTATTATTGTAACCTCCAATGAGTTTGGATCATATTATATCAATTTAATTTTTTAATGAGTGAGCCTTTCTTTTCTTTTGAATTTTACTTTCATTTTTTCTCTCTTTATTTAATCTCATATTTCTAATCACAATAAAAGATGTCACCCCTAATCCAATTGCCAAAGAACATTTGTAGAGTTAAAAGCATAAATAATTTAGTATTTCAAGCAATTAATCAACATGAGCATTGAGTAGCACGATAAACTTCTGTTAGATTTTTTTCTTAAAAAAGTTCTTATACTTATGTATTTGTTATGTTTGTTTTCCACCCTTTTAGATCTTTTAATGTTATCTTATCAAATTTAATAACCACTTATATCTGTGTTTTGTAATTTATCATTTCAGCTGATAAAGAAATATGCAAAGGTTAAAAATGACACTTTTATGGGTTATAATGGAACTTTTTCATAATGCTAATAATTTTGATCATGCTTCCTTTAAAATGTGAAGAGAATTAGAGAAACCAAAAATGTTTATGAATTATGAATGTTTATGAATATTTATGAATGCTATTGTGATATGCAATTATAATCCTTTTAAATATGGAATGTTTATGAATGTTTGTAATATTGCAATTGAATATTTTCTTTTGTTAGCATATAAATTTTATTGGATTAATGGCAATTGGCAAATGTGTTAGTTTAAAAATGGTGAAAGAAAAAGATGTTTGAAGAAATGTATTTCATCACATTAGTGTGTTAATGTATTATGTTAATTAGCCTTTAAGTAATATATTTAATATTTATTTTTCAAATCAAAATTCAGAAATATAAACCTATTTCAAAAATATGAGTATATCTGTTTCAAAAAATATAAATCATAAAGGAATTTTGAAATCTGCCTGTAGTGAAAGTGTGGAACCGTGAAAAAATAATCGTGAAATCTGCATTTTAATTAAATAACAAGTTTTTTTTTATTATTTTCGATTTTTTCAAAATCGAATCAAAATCAATTTTTTTTTTTGATTGGATTGGTTGGATTATATTAAATCTTATAGATCGATTTTCTGGATAATTTCAAACCAACGGATTACCAAATTAAAAATCGATCCGTCAATGACCAAAAATGCACATTACCTACAAGGTGATATTTCAATCTATTCTCAAAATGATAAGCTCAAAGTAAGGATCAAAGCCAATCTCCTCATCAAGTAAAGCTAAAAAAGATCGAGAAAAATTCGATAGTTCAAATAAAGCGGTTTGAACTAAGAATTTAAGAAATTAAAGCATTACTGACTAATAAATTCAACATTGACCCTATATAAGTGGGAGGTCGATCATCTCAGTAAGAATCTCACAAAGAAGCACAAGGTTCATGGAGTGCATACCCTTCCCGACAAGTCAATATGGACAATCATTCATCAAGTCCATCGCTTAAAGCTGTGACTATGAATTTCAACCACCAAGCACGGATAAACCAATTCCCCAGCAGAGTCATTCATTAAAATAAATATACCAATTTCTCCATCAAACCCAACCAAGTACGAAACTAGGGTTAGAGGAAACTCAAATTTACAATGACATAAAATAAATAGATCTTCATCAAAGCTATCAAGCATAGATGGTGTAAGAACTTATATATCGACAAGTTGATTCGACAAATCGGAATCCCCATCATCTTAGCATGTTGGTATAATCATAGACAAATCTATCAAAGCTGTAAGTATATGCAATCAAAGGATCCAAGTTCTAGGCCTCAAAAGGTCAAAGTTTTCAACAATGTGACTCACCCATGCAAGAATCACATTTGTTGGGGCATTTATGACCAATATGTGTCATAAGTGTCGCCTACAATAATTCAACAGACTTCAGAGGAGACACAACACAAATTGAGGCTCAAAATACCGACATCACCAAAAATGGTCAAAACAGACGGAATAGACTTTATCGAGTGCGTAATATCGAAATATAAATATTATAAAATATAACGATCAATCGAAAGCCAAGTTTAATGTGTTACACGTATATCAGTCGTGAAGCTACACGATGCTCGAATGACCTCTGCTCATTTAATTGATCATGTTAGCTTAAAATATCAAAACTATTAAATGAGAATTAATTATTTGATGCAAATGTCAAATAATCAGTAGTGCAAAATCATCTAAAATGACAATGTCTTTGAAAATGGAGAAATGACCTCCAATCGATGAACATACTTTGTCAGATTCTAACATCCAAATTGTCAATATAAATATTGCACAACGTAATGAGAATCGATCAAATGCTTCATGGCATTATCAAAAGTGAGGCAATATGGAAGCCAAATGACCCCCCGTTCATGAAATTGATTATGTCGTTAGCTTTGAAACATCTAAATCTATCAAATGAGACTATCCGCACTCAATTTGAATGAAGCAAAATATCGAATGATTTGTATGTGCAAATCGGCTAAAATGCGACATCACCAAAATCAACTCAAATGACCTCCACAATGAATATTTCACCATCGCATTCGAACATCAAAAGGACAATATAAATATTACATGACTTGGTGATCAACCAATCAAGCGCTTGAGTCATCAATATGCGCATATATCAAGTCGTGAGACCGAGGTGATTAAAACCTCGCTCACAAAATTGATCATGTCATCACCAAAATGTCGAAATATATCAAGTAAAATAATTCGCACTCAATTGATGAGCGAAAATTCGATGAAAAGCTTACACGCATTTTTGAGGAAATGGACTCAATTGACGTATTTGAACCAATCAAACGGATCAGCATCATGTCAAAAATAATAATTATTTAGATATATATATATATATATATATATATATATATATATATATATATATATATAGCATTTTAGAAATCCACATTAAAATTATTTAATCAATTTAAAAATTATTTAAAAATTCCTAAATTACTCCCTCATAGAGAAATCGTTCCCCTCATTTTATTTTTCAATTTTCTTATCAACCTCTCCAAAAAGAAAAAAAATAGGAAACCATTCCCTCCTCATTTTCATTCCCACATTCTTCCTCTCTCCCTCCATTTTCCAACAGCGGTTCCATTTCTTCCCCCCACCCATTCCTGCATTCTCTCCCATGTTCGGATGTTGGAAACTCCTCCTGCACAGGTAATTGGTTCTTTTCTCTTTTGCTCTGCCTTCCCGTCGGCAATCCCTCCAGCCCTTCAAACTGCCCAGCCCGCCGTCGTTTCTCCGGCCGACAAAACTGCGGCCCACATACAGTTTTGTGCAGCCCGCAATCCGTCGTCGTGGCATGCGCCATCTGTCCGTCAAAAAACTCCCCTCCTCCGTGTTCCGCGCGCCATCTCGCAGCCCACCGCTGTTTCCCCGGCCCGCGTCGAGTTCTCCGGTCGTTCTGCTGCCGTCCAGCCTCCTTTCCGCACAGCCCGCAAACCCTTTGTCCCGCGTCGCAGTCGAAAATCCATGCAGCCCGCACTCGCTCTACGCTGCACCACCATGCTGACCCATTTCCTCCATCCAGCTCGCTGCCCGCAGCCAGTCCGCACAAATCCATTCCCCACAGTCAGCCCACTGTTCCAACCCGTAGCCCGCTGCACTTCCTTCCATTCCTACAGCCCGCTGTCCGCTCCGCAGCTCGCGCAAGCCAACCCGCTACACTTCCTTCCCTTCCTATAGCCCATCTCGTCCCTTTTTTCTCTTCGGAATCGGAAGAACATCAATGACGAATTCTTCTTTAATTTTCGCGACTCATAACCCTTCCATTTTCACTTGCCATAATCGAGAACATCGCCAAGAGTGAATTCTTTCGTCACATTTATTGCATAACCCATCCATTTTACCTTATCGCAAAAGAAGTCACAAGAGTGAATTCTTTCGATTCACGATCACTTTACATAACCAACCAATTTTTTTGCTCATAAT
The DNA here is from genome assembly GCA_021442155.1 of Cymbidium sinense. Taxonomy (NCBI): domain Eukaryota; kingdom Viridiplantae; phylum Streptophyta; class Magnoliopsida; order Asparagales; family Orchidaceae; genus Cymbidium; species Cymbidium sinense. The sequence continues at coordinate 9,554,362 of CM038223.1, read as the reverse complement.
CGAAGAACATCACAAGAGACGAATTCTTCTTCGATTTTCAAGACATTCCTCTAGCCTTCCAACTTTCTTCACCACAAATCGGGAAGAACATCAAGAGAATTCTTCTTTTGGTTTATGTCGACTTTTTTCTTACATCCAATTACATACCTAAGCCTTTATCAATCATAGCCAAAAAATGTGAATACGTGACCGAATGTGAATATATATACTGCATTTCTTTAAGGTTTGAAGACCTCGTATGCTCAAGAGGACGAGATAAAAATAAGTACAAAGACCCACTATGCTCAAGAGCACGAAAAGTAACACTGTAGATGTCACGATCCTAGATAAAAATGCAAATTTTGTCTAATTTACTTAGAAAAGGAGAGGGAATGAATATATATCAGATGTATTCTTTAGTCTAAAGACCTCATTATGCTCAAGAGGAGCAACGAGATAAAATCGACCACAAGCGAAAGACCACTCAATGCTTCAAGAGGGCGCATCGAAAAGCCAAAATACTCGACGCAGTCCCATGACGAGAGGTCTGTAACCAAATATTTTGACTCAGGAAAATGGGAGGGTAAAATGAACTGGCTTAAGAACACTAAGTAAGAAAACTTACAGTTAAATCTAAACTAAAAGTGTCAAACAAGAAATGTGGAAAAGTAAAATGACATACAACAGGCATAAAAGTAAAACAAAATAAAAAGAAATGTGAAAAACACTTACAAAATTTAGCTGAGCAGAATTGAAAGCCCATTAAAGTTTCTAATCGTTCCCTTTCAAATGTTCTAACTCTAACCCTTCAAATAAATGGAATAGAATAAAAGACTCCCTCTTGGCCTTATTTATAAATTAGAGAATGAGGTTTGTTTCAAAGAAAAAAAAAGAGGGGGGAAAACAAGTTTGAATAAAAGAAGAGGAAAATAAGTTTGAATAAAAGAGGGGGAAAACAAGTTTGAATAAAAAGAGGGGAAAATTGAGAATTACTTCGAGAAGTAAATCTTCTTCTTAAAATAATAAATTAAATTATCTTCTGAACCTATAGCTTCAAAATGTCTTCTTCGCCATCAAATCTACAACTCTTTGTACAAGCAGACAGAAGGCGATACCAAATCAAAATCTACAAAAATCATAGGTCTTCCTTCAATCAAAAATTAAAGAATTTCATTCTAATTATGATTTTAAAATCAACAAATCACTAATTATGAAATTATCTAAGCTATAAATGCGTGATGTGACATAGAGATTTCACAAATTTTAATGTCAAAAATGCGCTAAATTGGAATAAAAAATGAAATAAAATTAATCTCATAATTCAAATATAAAATTACCTAAAATTATGTACACCGATGGGCTACATTATGAATGCTTAAATTCAAGTGTCCGAGGATCGTATGCTTTTCATTTATTCTGGGATTGAGTGTTAACAAAACTTAAAAAAAACTATAATAAGATTTTCAAATCTGAAATATCGAGAAATTGATTACGAAGTAGATCTAATCCTTGTAGCTAAATAAAGTTGAGATCTAAAGCTCTTAAACATATTCGAATTAATCAATTTTTCAAATCAAATTAAGTAATAATCTGAAACTACTTAAATGAAACTATATCACTAAAAACTTAAATCAAACTCAATCCATCCACCTTCCGCAACTGCTTGTCGGGGGTGATAAACTAAGAAAACTCTAGCTCATAAAGAAGCTAATGTCAAATCAAGTATTCTGTTATGTTCACTCTCAATCAATCTCGCCAAAGAACGCGCTCGTGTCCTCGACTGGCTTACCAAGAGCTCCATGATGAAGTAGTTGAACACGCCCTGACGGTGGTTTGGCCAATCGCTCCATTATATTATGATCATGATCAGCTCGATGTTCCCCAATGGCTCGCCTTTGAGTTTTGAATCATAGGTATACTTGATGGGCAAATAGCCCTCATCACAAGGACTTAAGATTGTCTCCTTAGATAAACATCACCCCAGGTCTATAAGAATTTCTTGGACGATATAACTCATGTGTTACTGATGAGGATCCTTCTGTCAAGTTTGGTCGACTACCTCCTCTGACTAAGTAGACTAGGGACCGCGACGGCCCGGGATGACGGAACCATGGGATCTAGATCGGGCACGTCATCATTCCCCAACCATCCAGTTTAAGCTGAAATGATAAATTTCATAATCTAAATTCAAACTCATATGTTCTACTATACGCCACGATCTGATCTAATGACTAAATTTTAATCGAAAGTTCTCTCTCACTTACTCGGAGAGGTAATTAACTATAGGGGCTTGCGCCTATAGGAAACCTAGAACCAAATCTAAAGTTCTCACCAAATAAAGACGAAATCTCTGGGTAGTGTCTTATCTATTATCTCATCTGTCTTCTGAAAATTACATTGATACTTTCAAATCACTCTCTTCAATTCAATATCAAAAATTATTGAGAGGTCGGTGGCAAATTTTTGGACCCCATAATTTGATAAACATACTTTCTTGAATGTCTTATTTTTGATAAGAAGCTTAAAGTTGGGTACAATTAAAAATCATTTACAATAGTATTGAATTATGTGGAGTCATATTCTCAACCATATTACATATAATAGGAGATAGATAGTTATGTATATTTATGATGCCAGAAAAGAAGAAGAAATAGCTTCATTATCACACGCACCATCATAAGATGCGTATGTTTATCTTTAAGAGGCTTAGAAAAATATATATTTTTTATTTAATTAAAATTTAATCATTATATATCTCAAGATGATGAAATGTAATAGCAATAATAATAATAATTTGATTTAGATTGTGCATGTCCTAAGGCTATATTAATTATGTTAGAGATCCATAGTATCACATACTAGGTTCATTTGATTAGAGGCCACATAGAGCATAATTTTATTTGTTTGTTGATTGTATGTCTGTATTTATATTGTAATGCCAAAAGGTAAGGGAGGTATAGTGTGATTGACACATATTAACGTACTATATGTAATGTGATATCAAAAATTATATTTGTTTGTGTGCTTAATAGTATGTTCACTTATTTATATTATTTCTATTATATAATATATTCATTTATGTTCACGTATTTATTAGTTGTACTCTTATTACTACTTTATAGTTACGGCATGCTAGAAAACTTGTAATAGTAGAATAAAACTTCACGCTTTAGCTTCGTTGAGAAATCTAGCACGCATATAGATAGTTGGAAAGAGAATAAGGAACCCCAAAATTTTTACGTGAAAAAATTCCAGAAATAGGAGGAAAAAACCATAGGTCTTAGCCCAATTAAAATGCTCCACTATAGTACAAACTTTGAATCTTCTCGATAACGGGATTACAATATTGTATGTGAGAAATCATGACAATGAAAATTTCAGAATCAGGCTACAACAATTATGCGATTGGGTAATGCTTATTGGTTAATCGATGATAATTGATGGCAATTGATGACAACGGTGGCTATGACGAACTTCTAGCTCTCTCTCAGCTTTCTCTGAAGTTTGCTTCTAGCTCCTTCCTTAGCTTTCTCCTAAGTTTGCTTCTAGTTTCTTCCTCGGGGCCCCTCATATAAAGAATGATGGGCTATTTATAGATTAGAGGAGTTCAAATATGCAAAAACCAAATAACTCCATCTGGACAACTCAAAATGATTCATTTGATCATCCGGTGTATTTTAAATATTTGAATACTCAAATGAAGTCAAAATCAAGAGATCTTTGACTTGTTAGATCTGACTTGTCAAGATGCTCTATTTGACTATAAACACTACATATTTAGGAGATATTTAGGGGTCTGACTAATATGCATATTTGATCTGAGCTAGTCTCAACTTAGAATCAGATTGCTTTTGATATAAAGATTTGTGCTTCAATGAGTGAAATTTTCAGTGTCATATCAGTAGTTTTATGTACTTATTTTCACACTTATTTATATTTATATTGTAATATATTTTTAGTTTTCACATATGTATGTAAATTAATGGGAAGAACACTTTTACTCTAAAATGGTTATAAAACCAGATTTTGTTTATTATAAACCCATGATTTTATATATTAATTATGCATTAAATATCACAAATTTAATTTGGTTAAAAAAATTGTATTCAAGTTGATGCACGTACAAACTAGCTTATTTAACATGTATTTCACAAAAATAAAAATTAAGCATGTTACATTAGTCAAATTAAAGCTAATGGCCAAATAAGCTTGAGTGTATTAAATGCATTGTTCAAAATTTCAAGCTTAGTAAAAAAATTATTTTTGAATCATAATTTATAATATTAAAAAGTTTTGATAAACTTTTGAATCACATGCGCACACACGCCATGTAAATCTAAATTTAATTAAACCAAATTCTTAAATAAAATTAGCAAATCAATCAAAATATTTCCTAATCATATGATATAAATTGGATCATACTCTAGGATATATATATATATATATATATATATATCTCTCTCTCTCTCTCTCTTAGATTTATCCAAAAATCATATTATATAATGGCAATCATACCATATGATCTCTATGACTTGATATGGAATGAACAAATCATATTATATGATCCATGATTGGGCATAGTAATCATATAATAAATTATATTTTAAAATTAATATTTACAATGATGGTCACTTAATTATAATTTAAAAAGTTAATCAAAGCTATGGGTTGTTAATGGATTGATTAACAATGATTGGAATTAAAAATATGGTTGATAAGCTTAAAGAAGAACTATTTTTCTATGAGTCATTCTCCCTTTCTCCAATATTGAGCCTCCACTTCTAAATCCACCTTTGTGAGCTTCAAGCATTAATTTTAAAAGAGAAATCTCTAATCACAATGTACTTGTGTTTTCAAGTGGATATTAGTTATTAGTATGTGTTATGAGTTGTTATTTATACACATGAATTGAAATATTACAACCTACTAAGACTATTGTGCTTCTCACTTTGGGTAGAAGCATTATATAGCTTAATTTCCCATTGAAGAGAATATTTGAGAAGCTTATCAACCTATAATTGTAAATGCAATATAATAAAAAATCTTAAAAAGAGGAATTAGAGACTGGTTATTAGCCTTAAGGTAACCAAACTGTTATAAGTCAAATTATAAAATTTATTTATTTTATACATGTTATTCGCTATTATGTGTCTTATTGTGTATATTATTATGTTGTTTTTGAAGAAAATCATAAATTTTAAAATTATTTTTAAATAATTCAATTCAATTTTTTTTGTTTGTGACATTAAAATAAGCTAAATTGAGCCAATCCCAATATAGTTGACTAAGCTAAAACACTTCCTAAGTGGTTTAAAAGCTTTTATTGGACCTTGGGATTGGCCTAGCATAGGTTGAATTGAGTTTGATCAATTAACCCAAAGGGGGTTTGGCCTAAATAGCTAACTAACCCCTTGAAAATCTAATGTTACTCTTTCAAAATATATTATAAAGAAAATTAAATATATATTATGAGTTCATTCAAAACTTAGGGACCTATGGCTTTTATCTTAACATATGAACCTTTAGTTATCCATAATGACCATTTATGTATCCAATTTTAAAGATTTTAATTATTTTAAATTAACTAAGGGGCAATTTAGGACCACTTTTATTTTTTATTTATTTATATTTTATTTAAAAATAAAATATATTTGGTGGTAATTATTGTTTTTAAAAATATTCAAAATGTCTAAAGGTTATTTTGAATGTTTTTAAAAGCAATCTTAATTTACTTTTGAAGATAAAAAATAAAAACACTTAAAAAAGAACACTAAAAATATATATATATATATTTAAAAATAACATAAATATATAAACAAAAAACATAAAATGAAATTGATTACAAATAGCCCCTAAGAAAATTTCAAGACTATGTTAATAATTTCAAAGTATTGTTTTTTATTCTTAGATTTGCCTTACTTAATCATAGTGGTTTGGAAACCCCTTAGAGGATTTTTTTTAAGCTAAATAGTTTCTATTAATAAATGCAATTTAAATAAAATGATGTCATAACATATTAAAATGAGTAAATACATGTTTTCAATGCACTTTAAATTGAGCAATCACATAATTCCAAAATAATAATAATAGTAAATAAATAAATAAATAAAATCAAAAACACAAATCTAATAAGATAAAAAAAATAACTTAAGCCCTTTAAAATAATAAGAGGGTGCCACCAATAAGTAGTTAGATCTAAAAAAGAGAGAAAAAAAAAGACTAAAGCATAATTAGCAAAAAAAAATGGGCCATCATTACAAATGTTAAAATCACATGTTACCATAATCATGAGATAATATGAAGTGAATGAAAAATCTAACAAGATCCAATTGTAGAAATCATATGCTTCAATGAATCTAACTCTAAGCATTATCACTATCAAACAAATTAATTGAGTTAAAAATACGAAGAAGTGGAGCATTTGTGCTTACAATCCTTCACCATAAGAAGTTGGAGGAGTCAAAAACAAACTCTTGAGAAAAAAATTGACCAAAATTACATGCACAAAACTATCCCAAGAAGGCAATAACACTATAAGGACCAAATACTTTTGCTAAGGGCATCAAGTAAGGTTGATGAAATACTCCCAAAAATGTGCATAACAATACAAAATGCACACTTGTAGATTCATGTACAACATTTTTTATTCTATAAGAATTAAGGCTCCTAAATAATATGCCATCCAAGTAGCATTAAAATAATTATGAAGCATAAATTCTACTTAAGGAGTGGAGGTCCTTCACATTATGAAATCCATTATGAGTAATTCAAATTTTAAACCATGCCACGTCACTAAATTCAAGGTTGTTAGGGTAAAATTATGGAACTTCTAACTCTTACATGGTGGAATAGGAGGATATATATGAAAGGTCAAAAGCATCAACACATTACAAAAATGTAAACTAAGGAATCAAAACCATTAAATTGTATTAACATTATAATGAAGTATACATTTAAGAGGTGTAACACCATCCTATTATAATGGCGCCTCTACTTTGAGTAAGGATGTTGTTTGAGCAAAAGGTGAAGCAATTGATAATTAAAAAGACTAAGAAGGAATACCACTCTTGGGACCAACTACTTTAACTTAGAGCATAAAGTGGAGCTAGTAAACTTTTTCCAAAATTAAGCCTTATTTCAATTGGCACATATACTCTAATTTGGGTTCTCCAAGATCTTAAACACCAAATTACCAAGCTACTTAATGACATTAAAGTAAATATAAAGTAAACCATTAAATTCAAGTTGATAATTATTTAAAGAGGGGAGGTCATCCTTGTGATGGAATTCAATAACCTCAATTTTGAAAAAAATTAATCCAAACCACACCACAAAAGTTAAATCCCCTAGGGTTAAATATGAAACTACCATCCTTAGAATTGAAAGAAGAGATTATATATGATAAGATGAAGGCATCGATATATTGAACAAATATAACATATGAAAACAAAATAAATAAACATATTGTAAAATTTATATTGAAAAATGCCATAAATATTTATAATAACATTCTGCCATAATTTGGCTATAGTTGACAAAGGGAGTCATTTGAGTTGACAACAATTACATGTCAGTTAAGATGAAGCTCTTAATATAAAAAGTATAATTCAAATTTGAATTCACAACAAATTTAATCATTTGTAATCCAAATCTAGAGCTAGTTATATGCATAATTTAACATTGAAAAGATTAAAAAAATAATCAATAGAAAGAAAACATATTACATGGATTATTTAAATATAAATTTGGGTTAACCCCATATATCCTTGATGATTATGACCTTAAGTAGACGAGAGGAATCCATTGGGGGAGAAATATATGCATTTTTGAAGAGTAGCCCCTTTATTGGCCAATTGATATGCACAACCATCACCTTCTATATGGGCATGAGAAAACTTTAGTTGTAGTTGGTTCAAGTTCATGCTCACTTTTCTCTATAAATAAAAGTAGTTAGGGGAAGAAAAAGATTATGCATAGTAATTTGAATAACTATTAACAAATCAATTTCAATTTAAGTATTAAAAAAGAATTTTGGAATGCAATTTTTTATTGCAAAAAATAGAGAAAAGTTTAAAAATAAATGCCATTAAGATACTTAAATAAGGAATTTAGAAGACAAAAATCATTAGACTACTAATATCTCCAAAAAAACACTATAATCACAAGGAGGCTTAAGATGACCATTGGTACTACCATTTATATTAACTTTAGGGAAAAATAATAAATACTTTTATAAGAGCATTGAAAGAGTTGCATTTGGAAAGACAAAAGTAGTCCAAAATGTAATAATTTTCTTCCATGTGTTCAACAAAATAAATGAAATTGAAAACATTTTCTATATATAAATCAACCTTAATAGTTCTAGTAATATTTAATATAATAGATTTATATTTTGCATCATTCTCATGTGATCACTAATAGAAACCTTGCTAGAAGAGAATCATTTTGAGAATATTTTTAATAATAATAATATTTGACATGTTAATAAAAAGGGATTTACATATATACCATAAAATTTGTTTGTACTTATATACCTTTATCACCTAGATTTTTATTTATTTATGCAAATTCAAATCATTAAATCACACAAAAAATACTATTAATATTAATTTGTTCAAGTAGAACACACTTATTCATATATGTACTTTGATGTAATTTAGATACTAAAATGTTATATAAATAAATATAAAGACTAAGGTGCTAGATAAGACTTTGTATTGTATAGTGTATATTAAACCCATATGATATTTATGTCAACATTATTCTGGTCAGAGCAAATTTAGGGTTAGATTAGAACCCGACTTATCAACCTGAATTGACACTTCTAGACATTGACCTCAAACCTTAAATCAAAATACTTAATTATGATCTTAGCGAGTGAATTAGAAGGAATATATGTAAACACATATTTTTTTTTACTTTATTCTTAATTTAATTTATTTAAAAAATTTATCATTCATTTAAGACTAATTTTTCATCATATATATATATATATATATATATATATATATATATATATATATATATACATATATATATATATATATATATATATATATATATATATATACATATGTAAAAATAAAATAAATAAAATTATAATAAAATCATAGAACTCTTCACTAATTATGAGAGAATATCCTAATTAAAATTAAAATATATATAATAATTAAAAGTAGAATAATCCATTTCTTCACAAGATAAAACACCATTAGTTAAAATTAATCATACCTCACATGACACTAAAAATTCCACAAGTTGAAGCACGAAAGAATTCTGATTTTGACTCAAGACTAACCTAAATCAAGCGCTTAAAATATAATTAAAAACTTGGAGATACAAGTCTGATCTCTAAGTAGCTCCTAAATGTGAAGTGTTTATAGTCAAATCGAGCATCTTAACGAGTCGGATCTAATAAACCTAAGATCTTCTAATTCCGACTTCATTTGAGCATTCAAATACTTAAAATATATCAGATGATTAAATGAATCATATTGAGCCATCTGATGCAGTGGTTTGGATTTTGCTTGTATTTACAGAGGTGTCACTTTCATAATCTATAAATAGCCCCTCATTCTTTATATGAGAGGGATGCCAAGAAAAAGAGAAGAGAGGGCTCTGAGGCTTGAAGAACCTCCAAGCATAATCGTGCCACCAGTCGACGGTCACCGACCACCACCGATCATCGCTGTCGACCACCGCCGTCGGTCACCGCAGCCGATCACCGCCGACCGCCGCCGTAGGCCACCGCCATCGATCATCATCATCGTCGTCACCGCCGTCCACCGCCAACCACCCGCTGCTGCCGACCACCGGTCGCACCACCATCCGTGACCACTGCCGTGCCCACATCATCACTTGCCGTTACCACCATCATTTCATTCATATCGTTGGTCCGTATCACCAATTATCGCCGGCTACCACTCTACCACCGCCGCCACCGCCGCACTATTTGGTCACTACCACCGCTTCACTGTCACCACCACCACCCACTACTACCCGCTGGGATCATCATCTATCATTCACTATCACTCGTTACCAATAACCGCATACCAACTACCATAGATAGTTGTTACGAGATTTTCGTTGTCGCTTTCATATACAACTCGTAATCCGTTATCGAAAACTTAAACTTTGTAATCCAAAATATATATATAGTGAAGCATTTTCTTGGAGTTCTGATTTTCCTCTTTTGAGTTTTTCCACATAAAATCTAGAGTTTCGTTCTCTCTTCAAATATGTGTGTGTGTTGATTTCTCAACAAGACTAAGGCGTAAAGTTTTATTATACCGCAATTGGTTTTCTAGCACATAATAGTTTGACACAATCTGTAGAAAATTTATTCTTCAATTGCAATCTCTGTGAACACTTGCATTATGGCCTATAGGCGCAATGCTCGCAATAACGGAGTCTCCTGCTCTAACTCCCATCACCCCCGAAACTAATCTTTAAACCAAGGATGCCAAGCTTTTACCTCACTTTCCCCTAATAGGCATGACCTTATCAGTGAAGGTGCAACAGGAACCTCTCTAGAAGATCGTGTTCGCCAAATGGAAGAGTCTCAAATTAAGATAATTCAACTTTTACAAGAAACACAACAGCCACTACTATGACAAACACATCTCCCCCAAGATCGATCATTAGCCAAGGGAGGTCAAAATGCTAATACAGGGCATTCTCGCCATCAGGATGAAGTTCCTCCTCTTCCAGACCATGATGCTGACCTCTTTGACAATGACAATTTTACTCATCCATCACATACAACTAATTGCTAACCCACCAATTTTTGTCAGTAGCTTGGCACATTCTCGCCCTATTGATTCCACCCATCATGTTATACATGCAGAATTACAATGCTTAATGCGTGAAGAATTCCACCTTAAAGACATAAATCATCTTCCCTCTCACCGCGGCTATCAGGAGTCTTCACATTTAGCTAAAGTTATTCTTCAACATCTTATTCCCGTTGGTTTCAAGCTTTCGAGCATTGAATCTTTTGATGAGGAAACTGACCCATATGAACACATCGATCATTATAGAACCATCATGCATATCTGATGAGCTCCTGACACACTACTTTGTCAGGTCTTTCCAGTCACCCTCAAGGGTCAGACCCGCACTTGGTTTTACTCCCTTCCAAGGGGATCTATCCATATCTTTGGTGAACATGCCAAGATTTTTGTAGAACAGTTAATTGCGAACTAGAGAATCATTAAATATTCCTCTCATCTCTCATACTTTCGTTAAAATTAAGGTGAATCACTTAAGGAGTACTTCCAGATGTTCTCCTTAACGGCTTGCCAAATACTAGGGGTAGACCCTGAATTACTAAGAGGAGTTTTCCTTGGAGGGCTCTATCCTAGGCCTTTTTACTCGTCACTAATACACAATATGGTCCGCTCATATGCTGACTTGGTTCATTGCGTGGAAGCACAAATTTCTAGTGATGAGGCTATTAATGTCCATCAAAAATAATTTGAACAATCCACAGGAAAATATAAAAGTGCCTCAGGAAACATAGATCAATAATCTCATCAAAAGAAGTAATAAGGCAGTCGTGATCTCCCTCCACAGCCTCGACATCAACGATGTGAACCACGACCAGAAAAGCAATACACGCCACTAAACGCATCTCATTTAAAGTCTTGATGACCATTCGAGATAAAGATACCAAGTGGCCACATCCATTAAAACCAAATTTAGAAAAAATAATATTGTCACTTCCATCGAAATCGTGGACATACTACAGAGGCATGTAAATAACTCAAAGAAGAGATCGAGAGGCTTATTCAGCAGGGATATCTGCATCGATTTGTGCAGAATCAATCAACTCAAGCAAATATAACTCCAACTGGGGGGAAACAGGGACAATCATCACAGAAATAACAAAATAGCTGTCAAATAGTTGGAGAAATTGAAACGATTGTAGGAGGGCCACTATTATCTATTCAAGTCTTCATCGCCACCTTCGAAGAGCCAAAGTTAAAAAAAATCTCGTATTAATCATTCCTTCACTTTTAATGACACATACTTCGAAGGAGTCTAAGTTCCGCATCAATATCCTCTTGTCATTAAGGATGGTGACCCATGTTATAATATTTTTTATTAATAATGGGAGTTACATTTATGTTTATTTTACTCCACATTTCTTAGCATGAGTGTAAGGAAAACTCTAATCCGTTGCAGGACCATTATATGAGTTTGATAATTGTCCTATGCGAGTGGAGAAGACAATCATCCTTCTTGTTGTTCTTGGAGAATTTCCTCGACAAGTTACTCATTCGTCAATATAGTTAAGTCAAATTCAACATACAACGCTATCTTTGGAAGACCCCTCCAATCAATTTTTGGTGCTGTCACTACGGTACCTCATCTTAAAATGAAATTTTCAACCCCCATTGGGGTTGGAGTGGTCTGTGAAAATCAACAAATAGTACAATCATGTTACCTTAGACAAGCTCAACCACACCCTTCGGTGACCTTCAACATCAAGAATTTTAACTTTCAAGATGAAGAAGTACGTCAGAGGGCTTTGTCTATAGAAGACTTGCTCCCTGTTTTATTATCAGATGATCAACTGTCAAGCTATGATCAAGGATCCAGAGAAAAAAAATATTCCCTAGAACGTGGAACATGGAGGATCTCTGAAAGTGTTATTTGTAATTCTTTGTGCATAAATATTACAACATTTATTATACATCGTTTGTCTTTTCCTCTCCACCTCTTGTCTTTTGTTAACTCTCTCTAAAAATTTATCTCATTCCTCTTATTAAGTTATCTTATGACAATATTGTATCACCGACATTATCAAAGTAATGAGTTTATGACTTTTTCTTTCAAGCTTGTTGCACATAAATGATCTTCTTTATTTCAATCCTTCCGCTTAAGAAATGCATAACTCACATTGTGTCTCGGTTGGGGCATGATCAATCCCAAGGAGATTTGATCGGACCTCTTCCATACAGGTTAATGCCATCAAGTAATACTCTGATAAACAACCTCGTATAGGTCAAAAATTCTTCGTGGATTTAATTCGACCCCTTTCATACAAGTTAATGTCATCAAGTAACACTTTGACAAATAACCTCGAATGGGTAAAAAATCTTTCTTGGATTCAATTCAACCTCTTCCATATAGGTTAATGTCATCAAGTAGCACTTTGACAAATAACCTCGGATGAGTCAAAAAATCTTTTGCGGATTCAATTTGACCCATTCCATACAAGTTAATGTCATCAAATAATAATTTGACAAACAATCTCGAATGGGTCAAAAATCCTTCACAGATTTAATTAGACCCCTTCCAAATAGGTTAATGTCATCAAGTAACACTTTGACAAACAACCTCGGATGGGTTAAAAATCCTCAGCGGATTCGATTCGACCCCTTCCATACAAGTTAATATCATCAAGTAACACTTCGATAAATAACCTCGGATGGGTCAAAAATTCTTCGTGAATTCAATTCGACCCTTTACATACAGGTTAATGCCATCAAATAAGACTTTGACAAACAATCTTAGATGGGTCAAAAATCTATAGGGGATTCGATTCTACCATTTTCATCTAAGTCAATGACATCAAATAACATCATAAAAAATGACACACTGAAATTATCTGTCAGAATTTCTAAGTTTATTAAGGAATAGTTCCTAATCAATCCTTCTCTACCATCTTGGTTTCTGTAACCATCTATTAGAGTTTCAAGAAAATTAATTTTCTATGAACTATAAGTCTTGATCACATCCAAACCATGACGAGATAGTGATGCCTCTTTCGAGGAGCCTATGAACAACGGGCCTTGATCGCCTCCAAACCCGGTCAGTCCGACGATGATAATTGATGCCTCTCTCGAGGGAAAATTGAAGCCTCCCCGTATGAACCACGGGCCTTGATCGCCTCCAAACCGGTCGGTCTGACGAGGAAAGTTGATGCCTCTCTCAAGGGAAAACAGGAGCCTCGCTATATGAACTACGAGCCTTGATCGCCCCCAACCCGGTCAGTCCAACGAGGACAATTGTCGCTTCTTTCGAGAAAAAATCAGAGTCTTGTCGTATGAACTACGTGCCTTCATTGCCTCCAAACCCGGTTAGTCTGATGAGGACTTTTGACGCCTCTTTCGAGGGAAAACTGAAGCCTCGCCATATGAACTATAGGCCTTGATCATCTTTAAACCTAGTTAGTATGATAAGGATAGTGGACACCTTCTTCGAGAAAAATTAGAGCATCACCGTATAAACTACGAGTCTTGATCAACAAAGCAAATAACCTTCTTCTCAGAAGAAGATCAAAGTTTCACTAACAAAAGAAATTTTTATTACTCTTAATTACTGAACTTCTGCTAGATAATTTTTTATTCAACTCAGAAGATATTAGTATATGAGAGAAAACTATGTCTCCTTACTTGACCCCAAGAGAGGTTTTTATAGATCCATAATATGAGCAAAAGGGGAATAAATTTCGAGAAGAAATTTAAAAATATTTAAATAGATATCAGAATTTTTGCTCTCAATTTTATCTTTCCTTTTATAAAAGTGAAAAAGGAAGAAAATAAGAAAAAAAACTCAAAAATTTCACTCATCGGCGTTTCGCGCAAACAAGAGTTTGAGCGGGCGACGCGCTACCCCGCACACCCTATGCTCGAAGCGCGGGTCTCTGCACACCCTCTTCCATGAACATAGTCTTGTGCACCCATGAATATCTATTCTCTCAAACTATATGTGACGCAAAAGTTAAGGAATCCGTAAATTTCATTAACATTGAATAAGTTATTATTTTTAATTATTTAACATATATTTTTGGATGATAGAGATAATGTCATCCAAAAAATATGGGGCAACTGATATGCCATTGAAAATTCCACTAGTTGAAGCACGAATCTTGATGTCGAAAGCAATCTGATTCTAAGTCAAGACTAACTCAGATTAAGCGCTTAAAATATAATTAAAAACTTAGGGATATCAATCTGATCCTTAAGCAGCTCCTAAATATGTAATATTTATAATTAAATCGAGCATCTTGACGAGCCGGATCTAACAAGCCTAAGACTTCCTAATTCTGACTTCATTTGAGCATTCAAATACTTAAAATACTTAGATGAAAGAATCATTTTGAGTGTCAATGTAGTGGTTTGGATTTTGTCTATATTCTTAGGTGCCACTCCCATAATCTATAAATAGCTCTCATTCTTCACATGAGGGAGGTCAGCTAAGAGAGAGTGAGGCTTGAAGAACCTCCAAGCATAATAGTGCTACCGGCGACTATGGACCACCGCACCAACCACTACTACGCCGCTGCGGTACCGCCATCGATCATTATCGCTCCGACCACCACGGTTGCCACCGCCACCGATCATCATCGCCACCACCGGCCATCGCCGACCATGCCACTAATCATCGTTGGCAACTACATCGCGCGGTGCGGTCACCGCCGGTCGCTGTTGTCATCGGTCATCGCCGAATTACCATTGTTGACCACCGCCATCCGCCACCATCGGGTCGCTGCTGGATTGACGCATTGGTCATTCGCTATCATTGCTGCCGCATCGCCACAGCCACATTGTTGCTGGCTACCGCCGCTGTCGCTCGCCACCAACCATGCTATACTATTTCTATCGACCACCGCCATCATTACCACCGCTAGCCACCAGGACTTAGATTATCACAACAATGTTATTCATTATCGCCAATCACCAATAACAGCAACACAACTATTGCTGCATAACTATTGTTACTTGAATATGAGATTTCCGTTGTTAAGCTTTCTCACATACAACTCAGAATCATTAAAAAACTTAAACTTTGTACTCTAAAAAATATATATAGGAATATTTTCTGAGTAGTTTTTTCCTCTTTGGTTTTTTCATGTAAAAATCATGGAGTTTCTCATTCTCTTCTCAAATTTCTGCTTTGGATTTAACAAGACGTGTAAAATTTTATTATAAGAATCGATTTTTTAGCACACAATAATACCCAACAAAAGATTAAATTAGAACATACTAGAAAATCATTTAATTAATTTCTAATTTATTAACATAAGCTCATATTATATATAAATTTATTATTCTCTCTCATTTTTAATCTCTATATGAAATTACTTTTTTTAATATAATTAACATTATATTCAATAAGTTGCTAATTTCTAAATCAATGTGATACTTCAATTTTTATTTCTATTAACATTAAAATAATAAAATAATGTGTAAAATTTTATTTTGCATTTTAAGTTTTAAAATAAATGATATAAAACATAATAAATATAAATAATTTTAAATAACTAAATTACATCATAATCTTAAATTAGAAAGTATTTTAGTTTTGAAAAATATTGACCACACGTGTGTTTAAACATGAGATTTTAGAACAACGATAATCCAAATACGTGCGCTTACTGGTCTGGTCCTAAAACAACAAACCCTCGTCCTCCTCTTTCTCCGCTGCTCGATTCCCGGCGCCTGACAACGTAAGCCATGTTGCAGAGCAAATCGTTTGTGAAGAAGACGAAGCAGGGTAGAGTCGTTAAGGTACGTATCCCTTTTTTTACTTACTGGAAAAAGGTCCTTACCCTAGTTCTAACACCAAAGGTCTTGAAGGTTGTAAGAGAGCATTACCTCAGGGACGACATCTACTGCGGCGCCGTGATCTGCAAGGTCTGCGATTCTTCCTCTGCTCGACTGAGTTCAGCTGCTTCCACAATCCTAATCATCGATACCAACGTGGTGCTCCATCAGGTACTTGTTTGTTCAGGTGGTGAATTTTCACGAATGATGCTTTTGTTTTGTTTTGTTTTCCTAATGATTTTGTGATTTTTAGATTGATTTGCTTGAGAATCCAGCGATAAATAATGTCGTCGTGCTCTCGGTGGTCCTGGAGGAGGTCAGAAACAAGAATATAGCGGTGTACAATAGGATCAAGTCTCTCTGTACCAATGCCATGAAGAATTTCTTTGTTTTCTCCAATGAGCATCACAGGTAAGTGTGTGCTTCCAGTGTCATTGATAGCGCAAAGCTTTTCCTGTATAACGTGCCTTTATTTTTTTATTTTTTAAAACTATATTAATTTACAATTTTCACTGCCCCTGATTGAAAAATTGTTTCTTTACCATACAAGTTATTTTCTTTTCAATTGTAGTTTGCTTATGTTGCAATTTTGTTTTGAAGAATTGTATGAACTTGATAAAATCTGTTTTTTGTTGTTTAATTCAGGGATACTTATGTAAAAGAGATGGTTGGGGAGAGCCCAAATGATCGAAATGACAGAGGTCTGGTTTTTGTCTTTCGATTATCATTAGTAGTACTTCATTATGAGAACAAATGTGTTATCTATGACATAATTTTGAAAGAAGTCATAAACGATTAGGATGACTTGTGCATAGAGGCAATGCACCATATTAGCACCTTCAAGATGAACCTTCACTCACAGAATGCTCTATAGTATTTTTCCCTCTATATCATTTCGAGTAAATTTTCTTTTTGTATGTGAGCCAGTGACATTATGAAGGTTTTTGAATCTTCATTGTCAAAAGACAAGCTTTCAGGGCATAGCATGTGATCACTTTGTGCGGTGGATTATGGATCATTTAGTTTTGGAGCTTTGTTTAAACAACCAGCTCCAATGTTTAAGTTTTTCCGAGCATCCAAAAGCTAATAGAACTATGCTGCAATTTAACATCTGATCACAAGTGATTAACCAAACCAATATTAACCCTTCCCCTGCCTTCTTTTCCCAAACCATCCACATGCAATTAAGGTTGTCAATTCACTTTAATGTGCTGGGTTGAAAAGTTCCACCCTAAATAACACAATTTGAATTGGAGACTGCCCAAAACCAAGTCTCTTAAACATGTTGAAAAGTTCCACCCAAAACAAACTTCATGAAATCCTAATATGGCCTGATCCCCTAAGGGACCCACATGACATATAATTAGGTGTGTCAGTTGTGCATTAAATAGTTAGGTTAGTATTAAACATTTAAAGGATATAATAATAACAGACACCAATCTGACAAATATTAAAAAATTAGATCTAGGTCTCTATGAAAGATGAGTATACCCCTGATTTGATGTGTTATATTCAGGTTTATGAACTGAACTCTAACACAATTTAAGCTTTTTGGTGTTTCTTGATTGCTAACCTAATCTTCATCTAAACATGGGTTGGTAATTATTCTTGAAACTTGAAATTGGTTCCAATAATTATGCAATTTTAATTGACTCAAATTCATAATTGATATGCTATTAATTAAGATGACTTTCTTGAATTAAGTTCAATTCAACTTGAAATCGACGCAATGGATATTAAAGGCACTGATTTTTGTTTGTGTGTGGACACATATATACACACACATAGTTATAAATGCATGCACAAGTACATAATTCATAAATAGGATATATGCATTTATATTTAATATATATTACTGATAATATCATTTTTCTGAATAGAATTAGAATATCTTTATATAAATAGTAATGTTGATTATTGATTAAAAATAGTTTATAAAATTAATAGAATCAGTTTGAAATTTGACTCAAAATCGATTATTGTTGACTTAAAATCAAAAAGTCCTTGATTTTGAGTTTTGATGCTTGCTCAAAAATCCACTTAGCTTACTTCTAATCTAAACACTAAATGGGCTAGCTCCAATCTAAACTTTTTGAGTTTATTTCAAGCCGAGTTATTTTGTTGTCGACCCTGAACCCCCTTACATGCAATCAACAACAACAACAATAAAGCCTTTATCCCACTAAGGTAAATTTATATGAATCCTTCGTCTCCATTGTGTCCTATTATGTGTCAAATTCTCATTTAATTCAAGTATACTAAGGTCATTTTTATACATCTTAGTCTTTTTTTAGGTCTTTTCTTTTATAAGAATCTAATCATCTACTCTCATCGTCATTGGACTACGCTTGTGGCCAAACCATCCAAGGCGACTCTCTAATCTTATCTGTGAGTTACTCCAACTTTTCTCGAACATACTCATTTAGCATTTTATCTCTAAGAGTAAAGTCACTCCATCATCCCATCTCATCTAACACACTTAACTTTATCTTTTTTCTCTTTTTATTACTAAGTCATTCGTCTTACCACTATCTTATAAAATTTTTCCTGTTTAAGTGGAACTTTTCTATCACATGATGCATTCCTCCATTTCAACCATTCAACTTGAATTCTAATAATAACATCTCCATCTATTTCACCATCATTTTGAACAATAGCTAAATATCAATCGCCACTCTTATTAATGACTTGTTAACTAATGTCACAACACTACTAGAACTTCTACAACTAAAATTACATTCCATATATTCGCTTAGATCTACTTAAACGAAAACCTTTAACTCTAATGTTAACCTTCATAATTCAAGTTTCTCTTGGACTCCCTCTCTTATCAAAGAAGAATGCCATCAAGAAAGAGTATACACCAAGGTACATCTTCCCTGTTGCCTGGAACATCCATAACTAAAGCAAAAGATAAGGGCTTAAAGTTGATCCTCGTAATCCAATTGAAATGGGAAAATATTTTGTCAATTCTCCTTTGTGTTTGGACACAAGTATTCAAATATACATATCCTTAATGACTAACAATATTAACTCATTTATGTTCTAAACTCTCCAAAGAACATCTCTTGAAATTTTATCATGCTTTCTCTAAATAAATATCATATGTAAATCCTCCTTAATTTCTCCATCAAACCTCTTAACAAATGTATAATATCCATAGTAGATCTACGGCATGAAACTTGTGAGAAATATCACATGTAATCTATGTCAATTACTCTCTCCCATAATTTTTAATGACACATTAACTTAATTCCTCTATAATTTGCACACTCTTGTGCATCACCTTTATTCTTAAATATAAGAACTCACAAACTCTTTATCCACTCATTTGACATCTTTTTAGTCTTTAAAATAACATTAAAAGGATTTGTAAGCCAAGAAATTCCTTGATCTCCTAAACATTTTCACACTTCTATTGAAATATCATCGTCCTGGTCTCTTGTTTTCTACATTTTCTTTAAAACTTCTCTAACTTTACTAATGATGATAAAATAAAATTCTATTTTTTGTTTAGGTATTAAGGTTCTAAATTCAATCGTATATTCAGATCCTTCATTGAAAAGTTTATCAAAATATCTCATCTACCTATTTTAATATCCTTTCTAAAAATTTTATTATCATCCTTAATCCTAGGCCATTTCTTGTCTTTTTTGATGACTAACTTATACATACATCTTTAGATCTATATTGTATAAATCACTAAAAGCTAAATTTTTGTATCATATATTCTTTCTTAATCTCTACGACTTTATATCTTTCCCAATTCTCCAAGTTTTTACATCTAAACCAAATTTATAATATCTTCTTATTTTTATCTTCTTTCGACTCATTTCTACCAACTATTTTATTAAAGAAACTTTTGATTCTCCAAACACATTTTAGTAATTTATTTAATTTCACTTTGTTTTTTTCACATAATATTAAATCTTTATGACATCCCAAATTCTAAACTCTCAGCTGCTTAAAATATTTATATTGTGTTCTTTTCGTGTTCCCATAATCATGACAATAATTTGATTTATTTTTTCTCTTAAAATCCTTAAAATCTCCTAACAAATCGATGTTGAATATTTTGGAATTTACAATCTTTTCTAAAGATCTATTTTTCTCATTATAAAATAATCAATCGTTTTCTAGATCCATTTTATATAATAATATATTCATATCTTTTCTTAAATAAAATATTAGCAGTATAAAATCATATCTTGCAAAATCTAATATAGTCCCTTCTTCTTAATTCAAATCTATAATCACCATGAACACTTTAAAATTTTCTACCACTAAACCTCTATAAATTAAATCTTAGATGTATTAATCCTCTAATTCATTCTAAATTTTTTCTTTTGAAACTACATCCAAACTTGGAGCATAAACTTATAACATTGATAATCTTAGACAACAATAATCTTTAAAACTATAATTATCTATCTATTAATATTTATAATATTATCCTTCAACTTTTTTTATCATAATCTACATTTTAGTTCACTTCTACCAATACCAAAGTTTAAAACCTAAACTATCAATCTCTTTCTCACCAACTCATTTAGTTTCTTGAACACATAAAATATTTATTTTTCGATGAACCTTAATATCATTAATTAATTAATTTACGTAATACCTTTATATTTCCAAGATCTAACCTAATTTTAGTTTCATGGACTAACTTCGCATCCATAATGTGAGAACTCTATTTAACGCGCTGCAGATCTGACCTCGCATTTTTTATTCAAAGCATACATGTGGCTTGGGGCCAAGATTATGATGATTTAAAGGATTCATGTGATTATTTTGATAATTTCTGTTGGTCATTCATACCTATCGCAACCTTACTTTACATCATAACAAAAAGGTAAAGACGCACCTCTTCACAAGTATCATCATCAATAGTCCACTTATGTGGTTGAGGCTTTATGAATCCTACTTCTTGTCGAGATGCATGTGATGTTAGTTCCATTTTTAAAAGTTGCTTACCTTTAGTCTATTGCTTTCCCTTCATATACCTCTCACATTAATTTTTCTCCTCTACTTAATTGGCGCATGTAATTTTTTTTGCTATTCCTGCTCAAACTATCTAACTTTAATTTCTAATGCATTATTTTAATTAGTCAATTCTTCACACTTTTGATGATATAATCTACTACATCTGTCTTTTAAGTTTAGCCTTATAGCCATCTTTACATTTGACATTTGTTTCATACTTGAATTAGATTTCATTTGGTATGACTATGTTGTTATGGTTTTGTTATTGTCTATCAAATACAATCATTATTCTTTAACATAGAATTACAGGCTACTTAATATATAGAAGGTGCACATGCAAATGGTGATTTTCTTAGCAATTTTACCAAGTATATGAAAATTGCTTTTTGGAAAGTTAAGCTGCTGGAGAAAAGTGGAACTTAATGCAATTCAGTTGATGGTTTTTTTTTTTTGTTGTTGCTTTTTTATCTCTATTTGTAATATAAACTCATTTTTCTTACTTGATCATGCCACAAAATTTTGGATATTCGCCTAAAATAGTTTAGAAAAGTGGAACTTAATACATTTTTCTTTCATTTATTGGTTTAAACAACTGGTTGAAAGCTTTACACGTGCCTATGTTAGAGAGGGATTTATACGTTTATGTTTATAGTCACATGTATGCTTGAATGCAAATATGTAATTACAAGTACAACCATCATTTTTTTTGTACTGGCACATGTAAACACAAAATAATCATTGTTGCATCTATATCAATGTAGGCATGCATAGTGAGTGAGAACATAGAAGAATGAATAAGTTAAATAATTAAAAAAAAAAAAAAAACCATACCATAAGCTGCAACATCTCACTTGTAATAGTTGTAAACTTATTTTCATCAATTTGAAAATATTGTATAGGTCACACATATGATATTGGTGTGCAGCTACCCTTTTTAAAATTGGAATTACATTAGGCATGACATGTTTATTTGAATATCCAAAAGTATCAAGCTCGATTGCATCATCCCCGTGTAAATATATTTGCTTCATATCCAATGATCTTTGTTGGTGATTTTTTGACTGTTCCATTTAAAATAACTAGTGTTGTATCATACAAATACTTAAAATCCCTGACAATCATTTGAGATGCACATTTTCTATACTGCTTTAGATCAATTTTCATGGCACTCAAGCGTGTTTTCAAAGTTGATAAAAATCATAGACATACCCTACCAGATGCATGTATGATAAGAAGCGAATTTCATTATGATGTCTTAGCATAAACCTACATGCTAATCTGCTTTCAACTCAGTAACGGCTTTCATTGTATGACTTATGACACTTAAATATGTTAAAATCTTTATGCTACAATTTCCTATAGTCCATTGACTTGCCTATGCATTGTTCTAGTTAGTGAATAATAATATTCTTGACCCTCCCCCCCCTCCCAAAGAAAGGATGACTTGCCTTAAATTTGTTAAAATCTTTACGCCATATTTCCCCCAATAATATTCCCTCCCCCCAAAAGAAAGGATGACTTGCCTCAACAAGCTCAATCAGTGGCCTCCCTATCTTGATCTGTTTCCCCAGTCAGTGGCATTGACTTTATTCTTACATGTTATTTTCATGTATCGTTTTTTAGTTCTTTCTTTGCATTTTAGAGTGATCCTCATCCAAAAGCACCAAGTGGAGTGATATAGCTTGGCATGGTTTCCATTTATTTTAAGGACCTCCTCACCTATCGTTTCTGCATAGCTCAATTGTTAAAACTTTACGTGGGTGTTTTAACTATTTAAATTTCCCTTTTAACTTTTAGAAACTTACACTTGGCCTGTCTTTCAGCAATCCGGGTTGCTGCTCATTGGTATCAAACCCACTTAGGTGGAAGCACACAAATATTACTAATTACCAATGACAGAGAGAACAAGAAAAAGGCCATTGAAGAGGGGCTTTCTGCAGAAACAGGTAATCTTTGTGCTGTTCCAGCCATCTAAATTTTGTTAAGTTTTTCTTGTAGCTCATAATAAAAACATTTCTGTTTTAGTTGAGTCATATGTACGGTCTCTTCAGCAGCCTGATTTGCTGGACTTGGTTGTCATCCCAACGTCTCTAAATATTGTAAAGGAAGAAGTTGATGATCTAAGACCATCAAAGCGGAAAGTCATCTACCATGAGGTACAGTGATCTTCCAAAATATGCTTTCTCACTTTGAAAAGTTACATAATTGGCCAGAGTTTTAGTTTTCTTGTTTTTTTTTTTTTTTTGAAAAACTTTGAACTAAAGGCTGAGGATATTTATTTATGTGTATATTCTGTATTTCTTTTCTTCAATACAGCACAAACCTATGTCAGAGATTACTTCTGGCCTTCTCCATAGAATTTACCATCAAGGGAAGCTTCGAGTTAACCGTTACAATCCTTTTGAGGCTTATGTTGGAAGCGAAAGTATTGGTGATGAGATAGTGATTTACGGTAGGGTTAACATGAATAGGGCTTTTGATGGAGATATTGTTGCTGTGGAGCTCCTCAAGAACCAGTGGACTGAGGAGAAGTCCTTGATTGTTGGGGATGATGGTGTGCTTTTGATACTTAATATTGATTGTGCTTTACCCAGTGTATCTGTATTTAAATTAAATTTAAGATGGTCCTTTTAGATGAAGATGAGGAAGAATGATGTTCATTTGGTTCCGAGCAGTGCTGATGATGCTCGAGGATTGCAAATGTAAAGCTTCTGCTGGATCTACTGTTTCAAAGTAATAGCGTGATTGGTGTTATAAAGAAATTGGGCTCGTAAGTTGAGGAAGTAAACCTGGTTTCATTATTCTAATACTCATTTGTTTTTGGTCACATTTAGTAGCTAATGATATACTGGACTAGTGCCGTAAGATGCACAAAATAAATTTAGCCATTCAAACAACGCTCAAGTGAAATGAATGGAGAATGATAATTGTTAAAGATGATGCAAAGTGGGATGAGGCTTATGATAGTGATGATAAAAATGACTACTAGTAACGTTCATTTTTATTGTTGTTCTCAAGCAGCTGTCATTTTTTTCTTCTAAAAACCAACTTTATTGGCTTCCATAATACTAAATAAAATTTATTTATATGATGGACAATTAGTACTCATTTAAATATATAGCTATGATTGGATGCAAATAGTCTTTGAAGTTGTTATGGAGTGAATAAATAATTTCTAATCTAGTTTGGGTCACACAAAATATTTATATTGAGTCTATACTTTTTATTTGAAGTCTTACAATAAGTTTTTTAAAGATGCATCTAGGCTATGACATTTGATGACAACTTAATAGACAAGTTTGCTTTTTTAAGTGAAAAGCTAGAATAAAACTAAGCACATGATATGCAAAGGGATGCAATGATTATAATGATTGATTATATTGTAAGGATTATACCTTGGTGTTCAACTTATATATAATGGATCTCTTATATAGAAGAAGAGGTTTAGATGAGAATATAGCGTATATATTCAAATTTGGGTGGTTAAAGTGGGCAAATATCTTAATAGCTTCTATAACAATAACAACAATTTTACACGATTAGGATCTATATGAATCCCTTCCATTATGAGATCATTTTTAGTCTCAAATTCTCATTTAATTCTAATAAAATGAGTTCATTTTTTATACTATCTAACCAAGTCTTTTTAAGCTCACCTCTACCTTTCTTAACATTGGTTGAATCTAAAATATCTATTCTTTTAACTGGGTCATCGGATGACTGACGTTTTATGTGATCAAACCATCTAAGGTGACTCTCTCTAATCTTATCCGCCATTGGAGCTACTCCAACCTTTTCACTCATATATTCGTTTTGCATATTGTCTCTAAGTGTAAAGCCACTTATTCATCTGAGCATCCTTATCTCTGCAATACTTAATTTTATGCTTCTCTTTTATTGGTCAACATTCTGCGCCATAAATTATTGCTGGTCTTACCACCATTTTATAAAATTTTTCCTTAGGTCTAAACGATATTTTTCTATTACACAACAGGTCAGATGCACTCTTTCACTTCAACCGCCCAACTTGAATTCTACTAACATCCCCATTTATTTCATCATCATTTTGAACAATAGACCCGAGATATCTAAAATGTTTACTCTTTTTAATGACTTCATCGCCCAAGTCACAACCCCACAACTAGATCTTTTATAGCTAAAATTACACTATATATTCAGTTTTAGAGCTACTTAAATGAAAGCCTTTAGACTCTTAGGTTGTAGATCTTTTTGAAATGTCTACTGAGAACATTCATAAGTAAATAAAAAAATATGGGCTTAAAGCTGATCTTTAATGTAATCCAACTGAAATAAGAAAATACTTGGTCAATTTTCCTTGTGTTTGAACACAAGCAATAGCTACAGTATACATATTCTTAATGTCTTGAATATAGTCAATATTAATCCCTTTTTTAAAAAAAATTCTCTAAAGCACTTCTCTTGAAACTTTTTCATAAGCTTTATCTAAATCAACAAATATTATATGTAGATCCTCCTTACTCTCTCTATACTTCTTCATCAAACCTCTCAATAAATGTATAACATCCATAGTAGACTTACGTGGCATGAACCTAAACTAGTTTTGAGAAACTTTTGTATCACATTGTAATCTTTGTTCAATTACTCTCTCTCATAATTTTAATGTATGGCACATTTACTTAATTCTTTTATAATTTGCACACTTTTGGGCGTCACATTTATTCTTAAAACTAGTAACTAACAAACTCTTTCCCCACTCATCATATATCTTTTTAGTCTTTAAAATAATATATAAACCAAGAAATTCCTTGATCTCTTAAGCATTTTTTCACTTCTATTAGAATATTATCAGGTCTTACTAATTTTTCACATTTCTTTTTCTTTAAAGGCTCTCAACTTCAATTTTACTAATACAATGATAAAAAGAAAATTTTCTATTTTCATTTATGAAAAATTTATCAAAATATTTCATCCATCTATGTTCAATATTCTCTTCTAAAAAAATATTTTATGATTTTTATTCTTAATACATTTCACTTGAACTAAATCTTTACTTTTCCAATCTCTTTACTTATCTAATTTATACATGCATCTTTCACCCTCTTTAGTATCTAATCTTTTATATAAATCATTAAAATTTAAGTTCTTTGTATTATATATTACTTTTTTTAGAATTCCTACAAACTTTTTTATATTATTCCCAATTCTCCAAGCTTTTACATTGAAACTAATTTTTTTAACAATGTTCTTTTCTTGTACATTTTGACTCCACCATTAACTATTTTTTTTACTAAAATGAGTTTTTTCTTTTGATTCTCTAAGCACATTTCTTAGTTGCTTTATCTAATAACAAAGCATTTCATGGACATAAATTTAAATTTTGTAAAATGGCAAAAATATTTATTATATTATATTACAGGCAGTAAAGACTAGTAGTTTTGCAAATAAAGTATTTTAAGTTATGTGATAAAAATAGAAAGGACTTGGTGCAAAAAATTATATTAGGGAGAGTGCGGAAGTGAATACTTATTGAAGCTAAATTTATTAAATAGTAAACTGTTTTGGCTTGGGCTTGTAGAAATAAACTTATATATACACATTGTAAGCATGGAGAGAACTAATGTGAAAGGAAGATGAAGAAAGATGTTAAAATAATTGTGCTAATACTTGTACCAAAAGTTATACCAAAGCTACGAGTTAACACTATCTAGTGAAATGGTGAGTTGTGTTGAATAGAAAAATCTATAGAATTAGCTATGAGAGAATTCCTAATAAGTTTGAACTATGAGATGAAAATATGTTAAGAATAGCTATATTTGGTTTACCATAGAATGTGATCATACAATGGGGAATGTATACTTTAAGAAAAAAGCACTTAGTTACCTTTTACAGCAGAGCTACTAAATTACAAATATCTTTTTTCAGCTTAGAAGGAAAGAATTATTTTATTAAGTTTGTAGGTTATTCCATAAGGAAGTTTTATCTCACAATATAGAGTACTAGGTATGGATGATATAATATTTGAAAACAATCAAGCAAAATACTTGCATTAGGATAAGATATCAATATATGTAGTTAATCTTTCATGTTGGGTTGATGATATAAAAATTTATTTTTTATACTTAGCCAAGTTTAATACAGCATAATATGGTTTGCTGCATTAGGAAGATTGCCATAAAAGGTTTATTGGAGCTTGGAAAATGATTGCAAGTAAAAAAAACTTATAAAGATGATTTTATTAAAAGATTGATAAATATAAGTTCTACCGAAGCTTACAAAAATTATAAGTTAGGTGTTTTAAAAGAGGATATTTATTAAAGCTAAAGGTGTATATTTTGGTGGATCTATGTCATACATTGGATTTTTTTTCATCATTATTATATTTAGCCTTAACCTAGCTGTTTATTATCAACGCTATGAATCCTAATTATCCATAAACTTCTTTGGTTGCTATTTGAGGTGCAATTGTCCTTTAACTTCTAGTACCAATTATTATTATCTTGTTTTGGTCTACATTTCTTTCCAATCTTTTGTAGTAAATTATTCCACCTATTTTATTATGGCATCTTATAGCCTCAAAGGCATGCTCAAAACCATGCAAGTTTATTTTTCACCATCTTATCTTTTATAATTGCTACTCTTGCAATTGCTTTGATAAAATTATCTTTAGTAAGTATTGTATGAGAATATTATGGAGATCTAAATGTAAGTTTTATCATGCTGCAATTAGTACTATGGATTTGGGTGTTGGGTGGTAAATAAGTCATTGATAGCCAAGTTGAAGTTGATACAATTGAAAATGGTAAGATATGATTGACAAAACTAGGAAGGTTGGACTAAGAAATGATTATAATTAATAGAAAATGAGAATAGCATCTTGAGGATAAGGTAGTGAAAAATAGATTTATGTGGTTTGGTTATGCACAAAAAAAAAGAATATACTTAAGGTGGAAACATGAAATTAATGTGAAGAGATTAGAAATATGATGGTTGAAGGAGAGCATGGATAGAAATTGTGCAAAAAAATGCCCAAAATAAGTATAAAACGTTATGCAACATTAATAGGAATGGAATGGAGAATAATAATTATACACTTGACTCTAAACAATTGGTTTAGGCTAATGATGGTGATATTAGTGTTAGTTTGGAGAATATTGAAGGGTATAAGTGCATAAAAAAGGATTTATAAAATAATTTGGTAGGAATGTCAAGAAAAGGGCTAGACTTAAGGTACGATTGTTAGAAGGCGTGCAAAATATTTAATCAAAATAAAATTTAACAACTCATCATTCAATAATTAATTGGGGTAGGCGAGAATGAGGATTGATAAAGCTGACCCATGAATAGTTGGGTTAAGGCTAATGATTATGATGATGTATTTCTTGTTAGTATTATAATGAAGAATGTGTGCTATTTGGTACATACGACTAGGGTTTACAGTAAATACAAATCTTCGTTGAAGTTGTTAAATGTTTTGTTATTTTGGCAGATGTCTGATTTTTGTTTTTCTTAATAAATAGTTCTTTTTTCTTTTACTATACTTCGTGTTGCATGACTTTTTAGTTCTTGCCTTATTCATGCCTTGATCTTTTGTTATTAATTACCTTTCATGCAGTTATTGTGGGTCCTTGGAACCAATGCCATTGCCTGCAGGTAATGGTGGCGTAGCCCATGCTTTATTTATCTCCAAAGATCAGAGAATTCCTAAGATCCGTATTCAAACTCGACAGCTTGGGAATCTTCTGGATAAGAGAATCATTGTTTCTGTGGATTCTTGGGATTGCTCTTCTAGATATCCCTTTGGGCATTATGTCAGAACTATTGAGAGATTGGGGATAGAGAGACTGAAAGTGAGGTAAGTTTAAAATAATTTGAAATCTATGCGCTATGATGTTTTATTGATCTTTTGACATTTTTTATGTCTAAAGATGCTATTTTCACTCAATGGTTCCTACTCCTGCCACTAATTTTTTTTAGAATTGTTGCAAAGTTTGTGATACGTACCATTCTGGATGAAACAGGTAGTTTTAATTGAAAATGATATAAATTCAAGGCCATTTTCGATGCAAGTTCTTGCTTGCTTGCCTCCTCTACCATGGTCATTGTCGTCTGAAGATCTGGCTAACCCTCATCGGGAGGATATGCGACATTTGAGGGTTTTTAGTGTTGACCCACCTGGTAGTTTGTTAAACTTGTCATCTCTATACAGTTCCCTTTTTTTGTGTCTACAAGATCTTAATTCTATTGCTTGCATCAGGGTGCAAGGACATTGATGATGCATTGCATTGCACTCCTTTTGAGAATGGGAAATTTTGAAGTTGGAGTTATCCCACATCTTGATTGCTCGGTCTGTTTGTTAGTATTGCTTTATCCGTAGAGCTTGATTGCTCTCCTTATTTTGGATTGATATGTATCTAGAATTTGGACTTCATTGACACCGTAATTTTATGGATTGTGATGTTTGGTGTATGTCTTATCTGTAGGATGGTTTCATATGAAGATATGCGTTGGAGAATAGTGAAAACTTAGACAAGTTTTTTTTTTGTTTTTTTGGTGTGCATCATTTAGGGTTTTTTTTATTGCGTATAAAAACCTGTATGCTGGGTATACTTTAGCCTTTGTGCGACAAAGCTCAATTAAGGCTTTATTTAAAAAAGAAATCTTGAAAAGTTTTCCAATCCGTGCTGATGGAATGATCTTGATAGATACTAAAATTGTTTTTAACTATTTGTTCTGTTTGTTATAATGATTGGCCTAGGATCGGCAAACATTTATGGTTATCTTGCCAAAAAGTCTTCATTTTTTTCAAATAGTTAACATCTGATTTCTTTCACAACTGCATTTTTTATTATCATGCACAATCAAAAGACTATAAACATCAAAATGTATCATCATTGGGCTTATATATTATTACAATTCAATGGATCAATGAGAATACATTTAGGTCATTCCTATTTCAGCTTTGCATTCTGAATGTCTTATTTTCATACTTATGTTCAACTTGAAATTGATGAACTGGTATTCTGACCTGGAAATGTTGGTTGCTTGCATTTGTTTGTGCAGAATTTATTTTGCATATTTTTTTAAAGGCTAATTAATGCAATATAAGTTTTGTTTGTACATGAAGGATGAAATATCATGTTCATATGACATTTGATGGGCTGAAGTCTGTATAGGATTTATTTGTTCTGTTTCGAAGTGGTCTATCTGTTCTGTAATTTTTCAGTTTCAACTGTATATTCTCACCTTAATATTAACTGTTGGCCTCATTTTATTGTTTGCTTATGTTACATAAAACTCAATGAAAGTTTTTTTTTAATTCTTGGGATAACAACTATGTGTCATTTGATTATGTCACATGAAGCTCAATGAGAGTCTATTTTCAATCGTAGGAATAACAACCATGTATCCATTAGCTAATAATTGAAGTTTTACATGAAATGACAAAACTTATTTATAAACTAACTTAACGAAAATGTTCCATTATCGTGGGTGCCAATTAGTCTAGTTGGTAAGGACCTTGGAAGTTGCTACCAAGATCTTCGGTTTGAATTTCCCACTACATAATAAGAAAGGCCCATCATATTTGGGTGGAAAAAATACCAAAAAGTTTCTATCAGAATTATTTTTTCATTGTATTTATATATGCACACACACACAAGAATTCTTTTTTGTCACACATCATACACTTCTCAATTATATATTTGAATGGTGGAGAGATTTAAAGAAACTTTATGTATTTACATATGACATTCTTTGTCATTATTAGCATTATCCCAACTATTTTGGCTTTAAATCGTTATTTTTCATGTCTCTTTGTTGAATGGTTTAGAGCATTAAACTTATTCTTTGTAAATTATTTTGTACAACTTCTATCCATGAAAAGTTAAGTTTAACCCCTTTCTTTACCAATCTTTAAGGGGTGCATTTTTTAACTTTTGTTGTACATATCCAAATTATCAAAGTTTATTGTCAGTCATCTTATATTCAATATATGCCATATCAATCTTTCTTCTAATGTAATCATTGCTTAATTTTTTTATTTCTATATTTGCTACACATTCATTTTAGCATTTTCATTTCAACAATAATGAACTTATATATCAATGATTTTTCTATAATCCAACATTGATCCATACAATCTCATCATCCTAATTTTGATTTTATAGAATTTACATTCAAACATTAATGAGATCATTTTATCAAATATAACTTCTAAGAAATTTCTCCATTTTAACCATCTAACGTTAACTTTAAAAGTTGTATCATCATCTATGTATCCATTTTATTTTTTGTGTAATAGATCCAATATACTTAAACTTATCATTATCTAGATGTAATCTTACTTTCTAATAATTGAATGATAATTATTTATATCACACTTACTAAAATTGCATATTATATACTCAAATTTTATTCTACCATTTCTAAGGTATCTATCTACTAAGTATTTCCTCTTATATTTTAATCTTTCTCTACTATTTTAATATTTCACTTAAGATTTATCTCTAATTAGACTTATATTATATGCAAAAGCATGCATTAAAACACCTCGTTTTAAATATCCTTTTAAGCATCGTTATAATTAGTACATGAAGATTTAGGCTTAATTTTGATCATTGATGTAAACTTATAGTAATTGAATTCTTTTAGTTTACTCCACATTTATTTCTAATAATTAATGCTCCATCATAAATATCTTTTGTAACATCAATACATATTTGGTGCACTTTTTTGTTTTAAAGTTCACCAAATCGATTCTTGATACTTATCACATTCTTTATTAAGTTCAATTAATTTTTTTTGAAGATTTTTTATTCTCTCTACTTTTTTTATTAATTATTTTAACACAAAAATTGATTTCATAATCGATCTCCCTTGCTTGAAAGCATTGGTTACCCAAATTGATATAATCTTATAGAGCCTATGTTTCGTTAGCTTAATTATATAACTCATAAGTTTGATCAATCTATGATAAGCACAATCTTGAACATTATATTTGTTCTTGAATCTTGGTATCAAAATACTTGTCCAATCATTTGGCGTTCTCATAAATTTAAATATCTATTGTAAAATTTTGTTAACCAAATTACTGCAATTCTTGGATAACTCTCCAAATTTTACTTGGTATTTCATTTAGGCCTAAAATCATACCTTTATTCATGTTTGTTAGATCTAACTCCACTTCTTTTTTCTTTTTTTTTTTTTGAATCAATGTATATTATACTTCATTTTAGTGCATGCTATGTTTTTCTAAAACACAATCTTCCTTCAAAGGTCCCATTTAACAACTTCTCTAAATATCATTAATTTTTTTCCTTGTGTCTTCTTCTTAGATGCTCTTACTTTCATTCCTAATTGATCCAATTTTACCCAATATTCCTATATCTCTTATGTCAAGATTGACTACACTAAAGAATTCAAATGTCTATTTTATTAAAATATTAACAAATTTTCACCCTTCACATTTCATTACCTTATTATGGGGCCATATTTTTTTTTATTATGTTTCTATTCTTTTAATATATAAATCTATAACTAGTTTCTTATGTTATGTGATGAAGTTATCTCATGGAATCATCTTACAATTTTAATGTAAGAGCATTTATCCTCTAAGCAAAAAAAGAAAAAAATTTGTGGCAATATTACTTTTATAAGTAACTAAGTCTTATCATTACTTAAGTATGCTTTTGCTATCGCAAGATCATTAGACAAGTATATCTTCTCCCACTATATTTCTCTCCCTTATTTCATAATCATCATGAATCCTATCATTGTCCATCCAGATAGATACTTTATGCTAATTTATATCATCTCCAGTTACTATCTTTTTTTTTTCATCATGTATACCTTGTAGTAATTCATCTAGCTATTTTTAAAATTAATTTTTTAAATATTTTAGTTTTGAGGAGCATAAGTACTAATCATCACATCATAATATTTGCACTGATAATTATTTATGTGGCAATTATCATATCATCAATACTATTAATCTTAAATATTTTATTTTTCAACTCATTATGTACTTTTACCCAACTCTACTTTTATAGTTAACATCTTTAACATTCAATTACTTATAAATCTTCCTTAATATTCATTTAATGTTTATAAAAAATATTTAATCTAACTTAGATAACTATTATTTTCATCCCAACAAGTCAGGGACAAAAGCTCCTATGCTTATGTATATATATAACAATAAATATGATTAAATTGGTGGTATAGGATTTCTTTTTTTTAAAGAATATTTTATCATACATTGAATGCATGAGATAATCCTCAACATCAATAAATTAATTGTTTTTATAGACTAAGTCTCATGGTTAACACTACCTTTGCCGGTCCCAAGTCCGGATGTGAAAAGTGGAGGGTTGTGATAGGTAGTCGACAGCCAGTATAAAACTTGTCGAAATAATCATGACATGAATCCTTCAAATCGTTGTGTTAATTCGTCCCCAGAGTGACCGTTGTATGACAATCTGATGAAAAAAATGCAAGCGCATCGGTGCCCGGGTGGAGTGTTAAGGGTTCCTACATTATGGACGGATGCGGGCAAAGAAGTTTATCCATAAAACTAGAATTAGGTTAGGATCTTGGAATATATGTACTCTTACAGGTAAATTAATGGAATTAATAGATATTATGGTTCATAGAAAGATAAATATTTTATGTGTTCAAGAAACAAAATGGGTTGGGGAGAAGGCAGGAGATTGATAGTTTAGGTTTTAAACTTTGGTATTCGGGTAGAAATTAGAAATGATGTAGGTGTGATTATAGATAAAATTTGAAGGATAATGTTATAAATATTAATAGATATGGAGATAGAATTATAGTTTTAATGATTATTATTGATCTTAAGATTATCAATGTTATAAGTGTTTATGCTCCAGTAGGTTTGGATGTAAGCTCAAGAAAATATTTGGAATGAATTAGAGGAATTAATACAAAAGATAGCTCTTGAAAAAAAGTATTTTTTTGAAGGAGATTTAAATGGGCATGTTGGTAGAGTGGTAGAAGATTTTAAAAGTATTACATGGTTATGGATTTGGGTATTAATGAAGAAGAAGGTAATATTAGATTTTACTTTACTTATGATTTTGTAGTTCTAATATTTTATTTAAGAAAAGAGATGAACATATTATTACTTATAAAATGGATTTAGTAAAACAGATTGATTATTTTAGATAAGAAAAATAGATCGTTTAGATTGTAAAGATTGTAAGGTCATTCCAAGTGAAAGTTTAAGTATCCATCGATTGTTAGTTTTAGATTTTAAGATGAAAGATTGTAAAGGAAAAATAAATCAAATTATTGTCCCAGGATTAGATGGGGACACTTGAAGAACACAAATAAAATATTTTAAATACAGAGCTTAGAATTTGAGATGTTCATAAGGAAAGCATGTTATGTGGGAAAAAGTAGAAGTGAAATTAGCAAAAAATATGCTTGGAGAATCAAAAGGAAAAACTTCTTTTAATAAAATAGTTGGTGGTGGAGTCGAGTGTCTGAAAAGATAAGAAATAAGAATCATTGTTATAAAATTTGGTTTAGATGTAAAATTGAGAGAAATATATAAAGTGGCAAGAGATTCAAAGCGATATATGATCTAATTTACTTTTAGTGATTTATACTGATAGATTAGATCAAAGGTGAAAGATGTATGTATAAGTTAGACCAAAGAGATAAGTAAAGACCTGGTTGAGTGAGGTGTATTAAGAATGAAAATAATAAAGTCTTTTCTTAGAAAAGGATATTAAAATAAGTGGATGAGGTATTTTGATAAACTTTTCAATGAAGGATCTGAAATCGATTGATTTTAGCTTTAATATCTAAATAAAAATAGAATTTTATTTTATCATCGTAGTAAATCTGAAGTTAGAGAACTTTAAAGAAAATGAAATGTGAAAAACAAGTAGGACGATGATATTCCAATAGAAGTGTGGAAATGTTTAGGAGATCAAGGAATTTCTTGGTTTACAAATTTTTTAATGTTATTTTAAAACTAAAAGATGCAGATCAATGGAGAAAGAGTTTGTTGGTTCCATATTTAAGAATAAAGGTGGCCACAAGAGTGTGCAAATTATAGAGAATTAAGTTAATGTGTCACACATTAAAATTATGGGAGAGAGTAATTGAGCATAGGTTACGATGTGATACAAAAGTTTCTTACAATCAGTTTGGTTTCATGCCAGGTAGATCTACTATGGATGCTATATATTTGTTAAGAGGTTTGATGGAGAAGTATAGAGAAAGTAAGGAGGATCTACATATGATATTTATTGATTTAGAGAAAGCTTATGCTAAAGTTTCAAGAGATGTTCTTTGGAGAGTTCTAGAACAGAAATGAGTTAATATTGGTTATATTCAAGTCATTAAGGATATGTATACTAGAGTTGTTACTTGTGTCCAAACACAAGGAGGATTGACAAAATATTTTCCTATTTTAGTTGGATTACATCAAGGATCAGCTTTAAGCCCTTATCTTTTTTACTTTAGTTATGAATATTCTTACTAGGCATTTAGAAGATGTACCTTGGTGTATGCTTTTCGATGACATTCTTCTTGTTGATAAGATTAGAGAGGAGAAACTTGAATTATGGAGGTCAACTTTAGAGTCTAAAGGTTTTCATTTAAGTAGATCTAAAGCGAATATTTGGAGTGTAATTTTAGTTGTAGAAGTTCTAGTGAGCTTGTTGTGACATCAATGAACAAGTCATTAATAAGAGTGAGTGATTGAATATAGGCTCAATTGTTCAAAATGATGGTGAAATAGATGGAGATGTTATTAGTAGAATTCAAGTTGGATGGTTGAAGTGGAGGAATGCATCGGCCTTTGTGTGATAGAAAAGTTCACTTAAATTTAAGGAAAAAATAAGATGTGGTAAGACCAGTAATGATTTATGAGAATGTTGGCCAATAAAAGAAAGCATAAG
The DNA here is from genome assembly GCA_021442155.1 of Cymbidium sinense. Classification (NCBI taxonomy): domain Eukaryota; kingdom Viridiplantae; phylum Streptophyta; class Magnoliopsida; order Asparagales; family Orchidaceae; genus Cymbidium; species Cymbidium sinense. The sequence goes on along the minus strand of CM038223.1, from coordinate 9,517,929 downwards.
ACTAAGTTAAGTGTTACGAGAGATGAGGATGCTCGGTGGATGAGTGGCTTTACTCTTAGAGATAAAATGCAAAATTATGTTAAGGAAAAAGTTGGAGTAGCTCCAGTGAGAAAATTAGAGTCGCCTTAGATAGTTTGCATAAAGCGTCGGCCCGTCATGACGGTTAGGAGAGTAGATGCATTAAATTTTGTCTTATGTTAAGAAAGGTAGAGGTAGACCTAAAAAGACTTGGTTAAGATGTATAAAAAAAGACCTTAGTATACTTGAATTAAATGAGAATTTGACACATAATAAGACACAATGGAGACGAATGATTCATGTAGCCTACCCCACTTAGTGGGATAAAGGCTTGTTGTTGTTGTTGTTGACTAAGTCTCATGGTTGACTTGAACTTTAATACATGGATTGTTCATGACTTCTACAACTTTTAGAGATTTTGATTGATGAAATACAATGATAAAACTCAAATCTCTTGGTGTGTTTTTAAATGTCATCCTATCGTGATCATTTTTATGAACATGTTGATGAATGATTAATTCTCATGAAATTTGATCCATAAATAAGTTGTATGTTGTAAGTGAATGTTAGTGATCATAATACATGGTAGATTGTAAAACAAACTCTTGGGATAATACCTATTCACCTCATCTTAGGTAGAATCATATTAATCTTCTCATTTATATTTATATTTCAATTTAATGACCTTCAAATGTATTATCAAAAACATGCATTCTTTATAATATCTTTAAAATTGGTAGCATGCAAGATGTGATTAATTTCTATGATCATTTGGCCATTTTATAAAAAAACTTAGTTAGGAAGTATAAAAAATTAGATAAGAATATGACACTTAATAGGACACATTGGAGAAAAAAGATTTCTGTAGCTGAACTCACATAGTGGGATATATGCTTCTTGTTGTTGTATAGTTTCAACTACATGAGAAGGTAAATTTCATTTCAGTGTGTGGAAGTTTTTATATGATTTTGAATTAAATATATGAGTTGATAATATTTTGCATGTATGTGACGATTTTGATTGGTGAATTCTTGGTAAAATAGCCTTAAAGATGATTTCTTTATGTAAACTAATCATCCTTGTCTTTTTAGATATTTAATATCTAAATTGTAAAAATTTTGAAAGTAATTTTTTATTAGTAGGTTTGAAGCAATGGCATGATATTAAGTTTGAATATTATATAAAAGATAAATGTAAAATATAAAAATTAGAAGTCAATAGTCAATTCTCTTTGAAAGAGCAAAAAACATCTCTCTTTTTATATTTCTACATTTAAATATACATACAAGTGTATACATTACCCCATGAAAGAAGAATATGATAGAGGGGGATATAGAAGGGGAGAAAGAGGGAGGGAGACATGGAGGGGAGAGACAGATGCGATAGAGGTGGAGGAATGCAGGGAGAAAGTATTGTTTTCACATTTCTAGGTTGGCTAGTAATGAGTGAGGTATGTAGGGCATATTGTCATTACATTTTTTAGGCTATCCAATAATGAAAATTTAAACACATCTCCTCTATTATATTTGTTGTTTGAGGACTTCAAATGAAAATTAAGATCCTTTATAATCATCTATATTTCTTGAACTAGTTAAAATCAAAATGGAAAGTGTACAAGTGAGGATGCAGGACAACTTATTAATGCAATTTTTGAAAGCCAAATCTATTGGTCTTATTCTTGATGTAGGATGCCTTGGAGTTTTGGGCTACATGTTTAAATATGAGTTTAGGTTCATAATCATTTTCTAACATAGGAATAAATTCAACTTGAATATTAATCTAAGGATCAAGCCTAGTGGGTGATCAATCAAATCATTTATGATTGTGATTTTGGACATCAAATCATGAAAAAATCAAAGATAACAAGTTTGTTGAAGTTTTTAATTTTTTTTTTAATGAAATTTAGTAGTGATTCTTGTATCAAATTGTTAGTATTGAAAAGTATGTCTCAAATGTTTGTAGGCGTGCTCAGATTTTTAATTGGACAATATATGAGAGGGATTGAGATCAAGGTTTCCAAGTTGGACGATTGAATCCAATTTTATATTACAATGAAATAATGATGAATTTAAACTTTTTTGGCTAATCTTATATTTATATTCAAGTTTAGTTTAGATGAGACTACAAAAATGGTCACTTATTTTGAACTTAGCCTATGTTTGTTATAGTATGTAGGGTTTCTCTTTTTTTGATAAATTGTTTTGTGCTACTAATATTATTGTCTACTATAATTGCCTATAAATAGACTTGAAGTCCTGCATAAAAATCAATGAGAAATCTGAAGTTCTTCGTAGGCTCTTTTTATTTCCTCTCCTTCAGTCATCAGCCTTTGGTTACTGTACTGTAGCTCAATGCTGAAGACTATATTGCTAGTTCCTGTAGCAAATACTGAATGATGCAGCCTTTTTTATTGTTGCTTTGTTGAAGCTGCCTATTGCTACTTCTGCTGCTATGGTTGCCTGACTTGTGTATTCCTTAAGTGCTGCTGCTTGGCTTGCGGGTACTGTTGCTACTCTTTGCCATTAGCTTGTTGTTGGCTGGTGCTGTTGCAATCCTGTTGTAACTGGTGCTGCTGACTTCCTACCATTGTACTGCTGTGATCATTGCTGCTTTCTTTGTTGTTTCACTATTATTGTGAATACTATTGGTGTAGGAACATTCTGCAAAAGAAAAAAAAAAGCCATTATTTCTCTTTAAAAGTCAAAAGTTAAATTCACTACAATTTATTTGCCTAACATTGTTCACTCGTAGGCATCTTACCTTTGGTTCTCCACATGCTTGTCGGGTTGGGGCTTGTGACTTTGTGAAAGCTATTTGTCCTTGCCAATATGATGTTCTGCATCATACATTAGGATGGCAATACCCACACTGACGATCTTACTGACGTTTATCTCATCTTACAATGTTATTCAAATTACTTTGATCTAGCAGAAACATTAAACCAAATATCTATTATTATTATTTAGATGACATAACAAAACATAACATTATAAGATCCTTAGTGAGTTAACTCTTGCTATTGAGAAGTGAATAAGATTACATTCATTTCTACCCTTAACTATATTCTATCAGATATTGCTGATGTAACAAATTTTGTTCATCCTGGAACTCCGCTTGACGAGGAGGCTGCACAGAGGGGAACATCTGTATATCTCGTTGAGAAGAGAATTGATATGCTTCCAAAACCATTGACTGAAGGTATTTCTGTATTTATTTGGAATGTCCTCAAATTGTACTTTAGAGTGACTTTTTTTGATATAACTGGACCATCTGAAAGATACTATTCTGCCATTTTTATCTTCCAATTATTGCAATCTAAAGTGATTCTATTTCACTATTTTTATCTTTCAATTATTGCAGACATATGTTCTCTTCGGTCCGATGTTGAAAGACTCGCTTTTTCTGTTATTTGGGTATATATTTTTTACTCCTTTAATGATATTTTGAATTCTTGAGCTGGAAATATCACCTGTTGAAGTTTTTACAGATATTTGATATATTTCCTGTGATTTGTAGGAGATGACTCATGATGCAGAGATTATTTCTACAAGATACGCAAAGAGCATTATCAAATCCTGTGCTGCATTATCTTATGTCGAAGCTCAAGCCCGAATGGATGATAGGTGCATTTTTATCTTTTTTTATTTGCTTTTTATCCAACACAGGACCTTAATTGCACTAACAAGTATATTAATGACTATTTCCCCTGGGATCTTTTTATGATTTACAGTTCCACTGATATTTTTAATTGTTTCTTGTTCTGAATCATAAAGAAAGGGCTGCAAAGTCGAAGCCTTTTGACATTAAAGTTATGCTTTTATTTTTTTTCAGTGTTGATATATCTTTTTTGTGGTTTTCTTATAGTCGCATGATTGATCCATTAACTACTGACCTGCGCAATTTGAATTCATTGGCAAAGGTTAGCCAAACTTATTTGATATCTTTACTATTTCTATTAGTTTTCAAGTTTTAAAATGATAGTTAAGATTTTTCTAAGATATATTTAATATCAAACACAGATTATGAGACAACGGCGAATTGAAAGAGGAGCTTTAACACTTGCTTCAGCAGAAGTTAAATTCCAGATAGACACAGAAACTCATGATCCTCTGGATATTGGTATGCAGTTTTTATTGTAAGCACTAGTTAAATATCACTATTACCTCCAATTTGAGCTTAGCTTTAATATCTTTTGGCAGGAATGTATCAAATTAGAGGCAAATCAGATGATTGAGGAATTTATGTTGGCTGCTAACGTTTCTGTTGCAGAAAAGATATTGAAGCATTTTCCCTTGTGTTCCCTGTTGAGGTTTGCCAATGAATCCATTCTCTTTTAGTATCATTTACTCATTTTTCCATCTCACTGAATCTGTTGCATTTCATGAACATTGATTCGGTCATTTCTATTCAAAATAGAAAATCAAATAGTTTATTTGCGCTGACGTTTCTATTGTAGGATATGCTCTCTGTAGGGGAAATTTGTATCGATAACATACTACAAAAGATGATATTCTTCACTTATTTGAAGAGTATAATAAATGAAAAAGTGATATTGAACTAGCTAAGAATGTTTTGTTGTTAATAAGTTTTTCAAACCTTCTTATTATCTAGCTTGGACAATGACAAACTTTGTTTCTGTAATTTTAAACGGAATATATTTTTAGTACAACTGGAGATTTAACTAGTAGCTTTCTTTCTAATAGTAGACATTGTATGGTTCTTATTTGTTAACTCTATTAAATGGAAATATAAACTCTGAAATACTATGTCTTTCACAATGGTGTATAGGAACGTCCAGGTTACCCAAACTGGAGCAGATTTTTCTTTTCAGCTGATTTCTATGAACTACTCTTGGTGAAGGGCATACCAATTTTGATGAGACTATCATGCTCTTATGTTTTATTTTACAGTTTGATTCACATATGCGTAGAATTTTTTAATGTGGGCTCAAAATTAATTAACCTTTCAATGAAGAGTAATTTAAATGTCGGTATAATTCTCAGAAGGTAGATGAAATAGTAGATAAGACTCTATCCAGAGATTTACCTCATTTTGTGAGTATTTTAGATCTGTTCGGGTTTCTATAAATGAAAGACCTATAATAATTACCTCAATCGAGAGAGAACTTTCGATTAAGCTAGTCGTTAGATTGTTAACATATAGTAGCAGCATGTGGAGTTTAAAATTTAGAATTTATGAAATTCATTATATTAACTTAAAACAGATAGTTGGGTGAACGATGATGTGATAGACATAGTTTATGTCCACTTTAGTGGCCTTTCTACTTAGGAGGTGGACCAACCTAGAAGGATCCTTGTCAGCAGCCATGGGTTGCGTCGTTCAAGGGAACTTTGTAGACCTTGGGTGTTGTTTGTTTATGGAGATAAGTTTAAGTCCACCTTAGTTGACAGAGAGTTTTTTGCCATATCAGGTGCACCTTATGATTCACATCTCAAAGGATGGCCATTAGACATATGATCATTGTAATATAATGGTGTCATTTAATGTCAACCCACGAGGATTCTATCATAGCGTCATATACTCTTGGCCACCGCATCGAGGACAGCGTACTTCTTGGCGTGAGATTGATTGAGAGTGAATATAAATCTGTTGACTTGTTGGCCTTTGTGAGAGTTTTCTTAAATTTTCATCTCCGATAAACAATTACGGAAGGTGGATTAATTGAATTTTGTTTTAAGTCTTTAGAGATTGAATTTCATTTAAGCATTTAACACTTAATGACATATTAGATTTTGCATTTAGATTGACATTTGATTTTGATTAATACAATTTGAGCTTGCAAGTACTTTTTGATGGTAGGTATCCTCTCCGATTGAAATCACCATTCAACACAACCATCATCGGGGTGTTTATTGTTTTAGATCCTGTTAACTCTCTTAATTTAATAATAAATGATCATTTTATATTTAACTTCTGATATTTTATTAGGTTGAAAATATTATAATAGCGTCATTAGATTTTAGGTTTTATTAACTTGACTAAGACGTCGGGAATCTTTATCGTCGTCACCATCTTAAGTTTAGGCATTTAGTATAATGGTCCATGCGGGTGTATTTTTAGATTACTTGGATAATTTTAAGGTGTTGAATTTGAGTTTTAATCATACTTTATAATATGTGCAAGAGTTTAATTGAATCCTTAATTAACATCTTCTGCTCGATTGCACGATATGTTGTGAATCTGCTGGCGTAAGTTGTACGTTTCATTCATATCCAACTTTAAATCTTTTGAATGTTTTATAAGTGAATTTTTGTTGTATTTGTTAGTCAAATAATTGAAAGTCTAATTTGTCTAAGCAGCTTAGCACATTAGACTTAGTTCAATTATTGATCTTATTACTCGTTTAAGATTCAAATATTATCCTTTGATTATTTTATTTTCATTAATTATTAATCTCTGCTTTGATGAAATTTTTTTTTGTCATCTCACATAGGCTGCCGGGGTGAGTCTTCTACCATGCTTAAGAAAGCATGTATAGGTGTTTTCGACATGCGCAGAAGTCTTAAACTACTACGCAAAGACATAGGTTCAATATCGATTTGGAATGAAATTCAACCTCCGATTCGTGTGTTAATCGAGATCTTCCCCCACGCTTAAGAGCATCATGGGTGTCTTGCGCATGAAGTGATTTACTGCTGCAGTCTTAAACCTACGCTTAAGAAAGTGCATCGATATCGTTTGGAATGAAATTCTACCTCCGGCATCATTCGTGTATGCATTCGAGGCCTTACCACGCAAGAAAGCATGCGGTGTCTTTGCTGACTGATTTTTTCTCTTATAAAGCGTCGCATGTAAGTATGAAAACCATCATGATTTCTCGACATCTTGAAAGCGCAGACTTATATCAACAAATATTTACAATTACATTGAAATAGTAAGTACATGAATTAAATATCTTGGCAAGTATCTGGCGTTGAAAGCGAATTGGCAGCCTCCGTCATCCCGAGGGGCTGCATCGTAGTGAGCACCACACTTATGGGAAGCGTGCATGGTAGGTGTCTTGCGACACCACTGCCGAGTAGTTTTCTTACACCTACCGCGCTTATGAGAAGCGTCGCATAGGCCTTCAAACCTGATTAATATCCTCATCTATAAAATGTATGAGTGGCTAAAATCTTTGTTAGTCCTAGCATTATTTATCCAAATGTCAACTGAGCCAAGCTCATTCACAGCAAGATTGGCCAAATTCCTCACGTCATCAGGCTTGCGAACATCACAGGCAATACCAACAATTGGTTGGGTTTTAAATCAGATATTCTTGAAATATTCATAGTGCGTCTCGACTTTTATCTCGAAACCTGTTGAAGGTGTTAACCTTCATCCCTGGTCTAAGGGCAAGTTGGTTGTACACTAACAATACCTTGAGTTCAAGTTCCGTGCATTGCATATCAATAGTAACCAGTGATCCATTAAATGGGCCAACTCTAAGCTTCGTTCAATGCACAAACAGGCAACAATATCATTTCTTGCAAGTGAAATGGACTCAATTCCTTGACAAAGGAATACCAGTGGCTCAATAAATAAAACCTAATTCCAAGAATGTTATGTTCCCTTAATTCATTCAAACAATGCTTCGAGAAAAAGTTGAGAAAACTCTATTTAGGAACCACCAAATCCCCAAAATACGATATTAAGAATCTTAAGGCTACAGATTTCCAACTAGAGAGACAAGAATTGATATTGCATTCAAGAAACCATGAAATACACCATTGCTTGAAGCATAATCGATTTTCTTCAAGGTATTTGAAAAGCTTAAAGAACTGATAAAGGAAGATCTCAAAGTTGACCAGCTCACATTCGTTCATTCTGACTAAGCCAACAAGATGGAATCCTCGAACTCGCACTGTCATTGTGGGAGAGAGAGCGACTCGGGGCTTGTTATTCGACCTCGCGTGTCATGGATGATGGGAGGCGATTGAACGCGGTCGAGTGGCAAGGAAGGCAACTCGTCCGTTCGACTGAGGAGTATCGGGGAGGAGGCTCATTCGGTTGAGAGCAGTTGGACCGATAGTGGGAGAGGGCTCATGATTCGGTTGAGAATAGGAAGAATGAAAATGAGGGCTTAGGGTTGTGAATTGGAATCCCTAGGGTTAGGTGTTAGTATATGCTTATATAGAGCTCCTTTTTGTGAGTTTTAAATAATCAAATCAACCCTAATTGGACTTTTTGCGACAACATTATTATATAATTAATATATATGTTAATTTTAGGTTGTTCCGATGTTCCGGACGCAACGACATAGTCCGTTTCGCGATCGGAGGCCGTTTGATTCAAGTCGACGCTCGGATCAATTTCAGTTCAAATTGTGCGTCACCGCTCGACATTAGCGACTCCATCGAATTGGCCGAGCAGTCATTTAATAGATTTGATGTTTTGGCCGCGCATGATCAATTTCGCGGATGGAGGTTATTTGAGCAACATCGCAGCTTCCCGACCTCGATATGCGTGTAGGTGTTTCGACGAAACCTCTTCTTGATCGGTCGACTGTCGAATTGTGTAAGATGTATATTCTGACCAATTTCGACGTTCTGAACGCGATGACGATGTCTGTTCGTCGATCGGAAGTCATTTTGACTGATTTCAGCAACGTTGAGTGTATTTCAGCCTTGATTTGCGCACTTTTGTATTCGAAACCGATCGACTTCGTCTTATGAACTCGACTCAACTGATGTGATATACATGGAGGTCAACAAATGTGATTCGGTACATGCGAGTCATGTTTTTGTTGTTGACCACTTTAGGTTAATGAATCTTGGATTACTTTAAACAATTCGTTGAAGATCCTCTTCCACCATCTACTCTCTGTTTCAGTGGACTTGCTGAAGATCTCTTTCTTTTGTCTCTTTGTAGATTTGCATTTCCTTCGATCCCGGCTTCATGCTTGATCGAATTTGATGGAGCAATTGATTTGTTTGTTTTAGGATTTGAAATTCCTTCTGTCCTGGCTTTAAGCTTGACGTACTTGATGAATGATTGACCTGATTTGTTCATATTGACTTATGAGGAAGTGTATGTATGCCTGAATCTTGTGCTTGCTGCTTTGATGGACTTGTTGAAGGGTGCACACAGATGACCCAACCTCCCAGCTTATATTGGGTCAATGTTAAGTTATCAGTCTAGCAATGTGTGCTTTAACAGACTGAATAATTATAGAATTTCTTTAGTTGGGCCATTACTTTTGTATATACTATGAGATCGCTTCCTTGGTCCTGTGCTTTATGCTTTGGCGAACTTGATAAGGAAATTGTCTTTGATTTGTGTTTTGTGCTTGATCAGGCTGTTTGAAAATAGATTGTGATATCACCTTGCAGGCAATATGGAGATTGATTGACTCACGGGTTGAAGTTGTTTCCTCGGTGTCTGGTCCATCGATCGAATAGAAAGACCTCCTGGATTCTGGTTGCTTGTAATCACTAAGCTGGATTTGGTTTGGGATTGAATAGCTAAATCATTGTATTTTGGCGCTCTTTCACTACTTTTCTTGCGGCTTGTTGAGTGAGGAGAGCGTCGGTGACATATTGTGGGCTTGTTGAGTCCGACCTTTAACCTCGAAGTCTTGATTTAAGCTGTGATGGCTTGGTGGTTTGAGTGAGGAGGCGCCAACTTCGCCATTTGTGGGCTTATAAGCAACCTTTAGAACGCCATGTAGACTTGAAGATGTAGATGTTGATGTTTTTCCAACTTAGTTGATTGAAGCTTTCGAAATTGAGAGTTCTTTTGACTTGATCTTCGAAATTTGAATATATATGGAAACTTTTGAGATTTATGGTCTTTTGTGCGTAGAAATATATTCTCTTTGTTCTTTGCAAATTTACTAATAATAATAATTATAGATATATTCAGGGATCTTGGTATAAAGCTCAATGTCAACTCGAATACATATACGAGAAGACCTCATGTTTCACAGGAAAGGATTGAACAATGTTGATCATAAAAAAAAGACTCTATCCCACGGGATTGATTAGTTGAAATATATTACAAGATTTGATTTCCTTTATTGCAAAATGGACATGATATGTTTTTCAATCATAATATATACCTATTTAAGGATCTCAGATTAAAGCATGATGTCAACTCAGATAAACATATAAAAATTCTCCCTATCTAACAGGGGGAGCTTTCGTAGTAACTGTTGAGAGAATTTGAAATGTCTTTGGTTATGCTTTGTGCTCTCGTACTTGTTCAAAACTTTCTCATTAGAGTTTGAAATTTGTATTTTTCTGTTATCCTGGCTTTGTGCCTTAGGTGGACTTGATGGAGTTGATGACTTGTTGGCGAGATGAGAACGTCCTCGGTCCTATGCTTAGTGTTTTGGACTTGTTGAATACTTCATCTGGGATTCAGATATTGTATTTTCTTATCCAGCCGTGCATTTGATGGAGAAAAGTCACGAATTGTCTTGAAGACTTGTCGTGATACAAAATTATCTTCTAGCCTTTCTGCTTTTCGTGGGCTTATAGAATGATGTTATTGACGACTATGTCACACCGGATGACCCTTATCTTGGTCGTCAGTGTATAGAATAGGATGACTCGATTGGACCACAATTCCACGTTCTTATCTTTGCGAAGCAGTGAAAGGTGTATCAATCATCATCAAACTATTGATTCACATCTTCTTAACTTAATTCATATCACAAATCTTTGGGCGTAAATCTTTAAGTTTGTAAATAAATCTGAAGCTAAAGACATTTAATTTATGCGTCAAAAGCGCTTCTTCAGCTATCTTATTCAACAAAGCAGTTAAACCCTTCTTTTCGATTATCAGCGGTAATCGTAATTTAAAAGCTTGAGTGAATGAGAATCTTAAAGTAAGCTCGATCTGAGACGGTAACAATCGTCGTGTGCATAATTTACAAATTTCGGTAAAGTAGGTAAAGCTATCTTTGCGATGTGTAACATTATAAGCGAACAATATCTTTGTGTGTTGTAGAAATGTAGAATATAGCGAACGATATCTGTAGGTAATATCTTGTAAATTATCTTGTATCGATGTCGAGGCGATTTTCATTAAATCATTTCAGTTCTGGTTATATCAAATCATTTTAGAAATGTCGTTTATAATTGCATAGGTTTTGACTTTCATTCATAAGTGCGTCCTTCGGCGAAGAAAAGGTAGGTGCGGCTCTACACATACTAACATGACACCGGTTGGGCCGGCCCGACCTCAAAATGCAGTCGGGGATCTAAGATCCCAATCACGCTCATCTCGTCGAGAACTTTTCTATCTAGATTCACGTAACGTCTTCTTCCGATTTTTCGACATTTCGTTTATCACATTCTTGCCTTTACAACGTGTATTAAAAACATTTATATGCGATGAAATCATATCTTTGAAATATGGCATAATCATTGTAAATCGATTAATCATCTGGTCGAATAATAAGCGTTGTATTTTACATTGATATGAAATCATGTCGTTCATACTGATTTCTGGCGGTAAAGCGATGGCATACATAGGCGTAAGCGAATTTACATTAGAATTATGTCACCGCCTTGATTCAGTGATGTGTACCGATTCCTCGGTACACAACCCCTTAAATTAAAACTAAAATTAACGCAATTCTAAACGCTTTTACTTCTCAATAATTCTACTCACTAAAAAACAGTTCAAAACTCCCGATCACGCATTTGACATGAGGAAGGCTGGTGAAAGAAAAGGGATAGGAAAGAAATTAGTAACTTACAAAACTTCCCAGTTTCCCGTCGGCGAGAGAATTCCCTGGCGAGCTGTTCGAGGAGCCCGTCGGTTCAGGATTTCAAGCGTTACAGGATTTCCAACCCGTCGGTTCTGGACATATGTCTGGCGTCGGCGAAGGAATTCGCTTCCATCGTCGCAGCGGAGAGCGAAGTTCTGGCTCGAGCGTGACCCGGGGCAGTCAGCCGTCTTGAGGAAGGAAGTGGTTCTGTCCTGTCAGGAAGCGGTCGTCGGGCGAGAGCGGGGAAATCGTCGATCGAGAAGCGAAAGAGGAAAGGAGAAGAACTTCGGCGTGAAGGGATGGGGAAGGAAAGTGAAATAAATGAAATTATTACCTTCGATCGATCCGAGCCATATATCGAGAGCGTTAATCCGTATGCAGTAAAGTGGATTTCTTCTGATCTAATCTACGATAACGACGGGTTAATTAAGCTTAAAATTAATAATGAAATGGATATTACAATTTCCTCTTAAACAAAATTTTTCTGAAATTTCTCCGAATCATTCAAACATGAAGGAAACTTACATCTCTTGTTCAACCTCCGGTAAAACTTTGATTGGTGCTTCCATTTAATTTTAACATAGGAAATTTAACATTGTAATCTCTTCACACAAATCTTTTAAAATCTCCGTAATCAAATCAATTGTGTATTTAAACTTTGTATATGGAATCTTACGCTCTGCATCGTGATCCATTTTCTGACATTGAAATGTGAAAGGCGTTGTGAATGTCTGAATTCAATGGGTAAAGGTCACATGCCATATTGATCTTTTCAATGATTTCAAAGGTCATGTATACTGGGCTCGATTACCTCAGTGACCTCTACTAATTCCTTTCATTGGTTTGAATCACAAATTCTCCAACTTGAAATTCTGTTCGGTCTTTAAGTAATACTTTTCTTTGCCGATCACGGCGACTTTCTATCTACGATTAATCGATTTTCTCGATGAAACTCGGCCCTGGACTAACGGTATGCTTTCTCCCCGACCCAACTTAATGGTTCTACACTTTCGACCATACAATCATATCACGCCATTTGAATAATAGATTGGTATTTATTGTAGCAAACTTCGATCGTAGGAATATGATCTTCTACCTCCAAAATCTAAAATACAATATAAACAAATCTTCAGGACTTGAATGTTCTTTCGATTGTCCATCGGTTTGAGGATGAAAAGGCATAATGCTTATGTGCCAAGCCTCTCAATTCTTTCCATAATGAAATAAATCTACCATCTCCGAGACGATCACTTTTAATTCTGTGAAGTCTTGATTTCTTTAACATATAATCGGACAATTTATCAATAATCTGTTTCATGGGTAAGAAAGAAATTTAACTTTATCCACAACGACCCATATCTTATCCGCCTTAGATCGAAATTATTAAACAAAATCCGCAATTTCTTCACTTCCACTCGGTATAGGTAATGGCGTAACAATCCGGGTCTTTGATGCTCCTTTAACAATCAGCGACGACGTTTAGAGACATATTCGGTATGTCTTTCTTCATGCGACCACCAAAATCTTTTAAATCTTTATACATTTTTTGAACTACGGATGAATAGTATATCGCGATGAGTCTCTTGTAAAATTTCTTGTCTCTGACCATCCAGGGTATGTGTATGAATTCTTCGAATAATACCCTGCATCTACAATTAAAATTCTACGCATGATTTGTTCGATGAATTCGATATCGCGATCGGTTTAAATGCTTTGATTATCGAATAAAGTTGATTCTTTTTGAGATAAATGCGGTATCGAATCTTAACACTTGTAGAGCTCCAATTCTCGATCGGACTTTTGAGTAATAATCCATGGCATTTCCATGAACTGCGACTTAATGCATCGACTACATTAAAACTTTGGGACAATCTTGAATATATCAGTCATAATCTTTAATAAACTGTAATGCTGTCTTAGATTCAATTCTTTTGTGTAAAGATATATTTAAGACTCGATGATAAGTAAAATTTAAATTTCACCCAGTAATGTCTCCGAGCAAAACACATTCTAACTTCTAGATCGTACGGGATAATTTCTTTCGTGAGCTTTAATTGTCTCCGGCGTAAGCAATTACTTTTTTGCGTTAACATCAGCCTTTTAAAGGCGTCACTAAATATTTGGAATCTTTCATCCGCGATGGAATAAAAAGCGGGCGGTGGTCAATCTTTTGATTCTGCTCACATTCGGTTGTCATTGGAATTTGATATCCTCGATAAATTAGATAGAGCGTTGATATGAGAAAATCTCTTGACAAACTTCCGTAATAAGCCTGGCAGAAAAGCTGAACCAGTAACATTCTTTAGTGCGGACCATTCTAAAATTCTTTTACTTTTGAGGATCAGAAACTCTTCACATAATGTGACTGAAATCTCGCTTATCGTCAAAATTCACATTTTGAAAATTTGGCGTATAATTGATTTTTTTTCAATTTAAAACAATCGAGATGATTTGCGTATTCGTGGTTTAGAATAAATCGAAATGTCGATTGGTAAGATAGTGGATACGTAGGAAAGTGTTTATCTTGAATGTTAATGTCAACAACACATTTCTGTTGTATTATATCAGAAGCATTACATTCCGTCAGGTATGAAATAAATAGCATCAGTAGTGGCGAAAAGGAATCGAAATGAGCGAATGTAGCGAAATCAACGAGAGCAAATGATCGAAATTTTAAGCATACGACACCACTTCATTTGATTCCTTCGCTTCTTGCGGGTGATAGCAAAACTCTTTTCTTGGAGGGTTGGTTTTTTAGTTTCTCTTTTTTCTTGAATTGAAGGTCTTCCCAAAATTGTGTGTTACGGCTTCACGGCTTCCAAAATTTTCTTTTGTTGTCACGATAATTGTATGGCTTTATCCTTCTTCTTCTCGATTGGGCGGTCAGTGCGATGTCGGCCGATCTTAACGTCGCATCGTATACATTGACCAAAATGTCTTCCACTTATCCCTAGGTTTCTCCAAATTTGTTTTACATCATCAGCTTAAATTTCTTCTTGCAAATCGGCCTTCTTTCAAAACTTTTGCGTTTGCCTGTAAATCCATTCTTGGAAAAATTCAACTCATTTTCAATTCTTAGCCTTTCAGTACGAGAACTCACGATATCGAAAGGTCTTAGTGCCAATCTAATTGATCTCGAGAGGCTCATGAAATCATGACATTTCTCTTCACGTGTCTTGATATAATGTGGAGCATATCACAGAAGAGAAGTGAACTTCGGCTTCATATTGCATTATAGTTTTGAGCGCGAGTTAGATTGAAAAATTTGTCTTGTAAAGCGGTCAGGTGATGGAGGAATAAACCAATCTTTGAATACTTTGACAAACTCATCCCATTTGATCGAGTAATGGGTATCATTTCAAATCTTTCCTATGGTTGCCACCACGCCTCTTGTCTGAAAGTAGCCGTCTTCTCTTACGTTTTCGTCATCCATCAAATTTTTCCAATTTTAAGCGATCTTAGCTATAGGATCAGCGGCTCCGCGAATCTTTGGTGGTTTGAGCGTTTGAAATATCCGAATGTTGGTCCACGAACCATACTGGTCGTACTTGCAGGTTCGATTTTTCCATAGATGCTTATCAACAACGGGAAATCAGTTGAACTACCGCAATTCATCGGATCTTCACCACTTGCTCACAGGTTGTATTTCACTCTGTTAGAATTATCTTGTGAGGGATTCGAGTGCATTTAGTGAGGGGACCCTAACGGCCTTTCTCTTGAAATCTGAAATTATAAAAGTATTTATATGATACATATTTATTAAATATCATGTGAAATTAAGAACATATAGATTCTCAACTTAATGGTCACATAGCTCGTATTGATCGATTGACACTTATCACTAAATCCATCGTCTTTATTCATCGATCTTTTGCTTTCTGTTATCGGCCACTTTGCTTTCTGCGGATGACCCTTATCTTGGGGTCGATCGAGTGTAATAGAATAGGATATTCGATTGGACCGATTCCGAGCGTTCCGTGTCTTCTTTGCGGAGCGAAGCAGTGAAAGGTGTATCAATCGTCGTATTAAGCTATTTGATTCGTATCTTCTTAATTCATTATAATCTTTGAGCGTGAAATCTTTAAGTTTGTAAATAAATCTGAGTATTAAAGGCGTTTAATTTATGCGTCGCACAAAACTTTAAGCTATCTGATTCAATAAGCGGTAAAATTCAGCTTCTTTTCACGAATTCAATAGCGTCGTAAAATTTAAAACAGTGAGACAAAATCTTTAAAGTAAATGATCTGAGCGGTAAAAATGTCGTGCATATGCATTAAATTTAAATTTGAAAGCTAGGTAAAGCATGCTTGATGTGTAACGTTATGGACGATATCTTTGTAGGTCTTTGTAGAAATGTATGATATATAACGATATCTTTGTAGGTAATATCTTTGTAGGTTCATCTTGTATCGATGTCGAGGAACGATAATTTTTTAAATCATTTCGTTCTGATTATATGTCGAATCATTTTAGAAATGTCGTTTATAATTGCATAGGTTTTGACTTTCATTCAAAAAGTCGTTCAGGCCGTCTAAAACTGTAGGTAAAGGCGGTAGAACCATACTCTTATCTTACTACGACCAGGTTAGACGACTGCGACCCCGACCTCAAAATGCAGTCGGGGATCTTAAGATCCCACAATCGCATTCGTCACCAGAACTTTTTTTATCTGCGCGGATTCGTAACATAGCCTTCTATCGCGATTTTCGACATTTTCAGTTTATCACATTCTTTGCATTTCTGAACGTGTATTAAAAACGTTTATGCGATGAAATCGTATTATGAAATAGGCGGGCATAATCGTTATTGATGTAATCCCATCTGAGGTCGAATAATAAGCGTTGTATTTACG